>JANAVB010027421.1:0-52011 GCA_029216955.1 Iris pallida | reverse complement strand
ATTACAAATTCTATTGATATTTTTCATGTCTGAATTGTCATGTTTATTTACCTCTGAACATATTTTCTACAAAAACATCATACACAAGAAGAAGGCTTGAGCTCTGGATTCTCTCTCTCGAAGACAAAGGCAAAAGTAAAGAAAGGAATTAAGTTCTTAAAGGCCTATTTATAGAAGAAAGAGAAGCCCAAACGGCAGCCGTTTTCAAATGCAGAATCCCTAGAGATATGCACTGATATCGAGGAAATACAAACTCGTGCCAGCGTGTCAAGACTTATTTCCACTTTGAGTTCAAAGTAATTTCGAACTTTTGAAAATCATAAAGTTCAAAAACTTTGAAGGGGGTCTTGTAGGGTGTGAAAAATTCTGACACGCTGACATAAGACCAAGTCAGCCAAAGACCATACGCTCAGCCAAAGGTCATACGCTCAGTGCAAAAGTCATACGCTCAGTAAATATTTTATTATTTCTCGACTGACAGCACAGCATACGCTCAATGGGGGATAAATCTGATACTTCGTCTTTCGTGCAAAAAAACAGCTGTCTTAGGAGAATTAACCATCGTATGGATTTTCGAGAGTTGATTTTGTCTTTTACGAGGATAGCTCATTAGCCATCATGAATGCACAGCCATCATTACTGTCATTTCTGACAGTCTATCAGCAGTCATATCCGCAACACGACGCTCGAGAGATATTTGTCAGTTATTGTGAGATATGGCGTATTCGAGAAGATTGAGGACAGCCACGTGTCTACTTCTCCAGTTATACGACTCCTCATCAAGACAGCGTATGTACTTCATACGACTCCTCATCAAGACAGCGTATGGACTTCATACGACTCCTCATCAAGGCAGCGTATGTACTCCATACGACTCCTCATCAAGTGAGCGTATATACTCCATACGACTTCTTGTCACCCAAATGAGCGTATAGACTCCATATGACTCCTTGCTATCCAAGTCAGCGTATGCAAGACATACGTATCCAAAAGACATCGTATGGACTCCATACGACTCCTCTTCAAGTAAGACAACGTATGCTAGTCATACTTCTCCAAATGACAACGTATCAAAGCAAATGCATTCAGAATGACTTCAAATGTACAGTCAACACACGTTCTTATGTGTCCTGTATTCGTTTACCCACTCATTCAGAAGTTATGCAACATGGCATTCATGGCATCAATCTCTCCTGGATATACTCCACTACTCTCAACCGCACTCCAACGTGTCTCCACCAAAATTCGCCACGCGTTCCTGCAGTTATGTACACGTCAAGTAACTGACTGAGCGTATGCCCAAAGCAGTTATCCAGAACTCTATAAAAGAGAGTTTCTCCACCTTCAACAGACACCACATTCAATTCTGAGAGAACAGAGAGATTGTCCAGTTGCTGTCCAAGTTCTTCGAGGTCCGAGCCTTCTTCATCGCATCGTCCAAGGGATAACGTGATCGTCTTCTAGATCAGATTCCTACAGTTGTAATTTTCTCAGAAACACAATAAATAAATAGAATTTATTTATGGAAAACATGGCGTTGTTGTAAGCCTCTTCTTCAGTTCCTCAAAAGCTGACTGGCAAGCTTCAGACCAAATGAATTCCTCGTTCTTCCTGGTAAGCTTCGTCATTGGTTCAGCAATCTTGGAGAAATCCTTCACAAACTTCCGGTAGTAGCCAGCCAAACCCAAAAAACTTCTGATCTCTGCAACCGAGCTTGGTACAGTCTACTTCTCAATAGCAGCTATCTTCTTTGGATCCACCGAAATTCTTTTTCCTGTGACAACATGGCCCAAAAATTCCACTTTGTCTAAAAGAATTCGCATTTGGATAGCTTACCGTAGAGCTTCTTCTTCCTCAAGGTGCTCAGCACTTTCCTCAGGTGCTCTTTATGCTCTTCCTCAGTCTTTGAGTAGATCAGTATGTCATCGATGAAGACAACAACAAACTGATCCAGGTATTCATAGAAAACCTTGTTCATGAGGTTCATAAATACTGCGGGAGCATTCGTCAGCCCAAACGGCATGACCAAGAATTCAAATTGCCCATACTTGGTGTTGAACGCCGTCGTGGGAATATCCTCCTTCCTGACCTTGATTTGATGGTAGCCTGATCTGAGATCTATCTTTGAAAATACCTTGGCTCCACTCAGTTGATCAAACAGGTCGTCGATTCGGGGCAGATGGTACTTGTTCTTGATGCTGATGTTGTTCAGCGCCCGGTAATCAATGCACATCTGTACGGTTCCATCCTTCTTGGACAAGAACAAAACTGGTGCTCCCCGGGGTGAAGCCCCGTCTCTGATAAATCCTTGTGCCTTCAGCTCGTCGATCTGATCCTTCATCTCCTTTGCCTCCTTGGGGTTGACTCTATAGCATCCCCGAGAAATAGGAGAAGAGCCTGGTATTAGATCGATGGTAAATTCCACACCTCGATCCGGCGGCAATCCTGGAAGACTATCTGGAAAGACATCCATGAATTCCGCGATGATAGGGTGAGGAGGCCCGGGTTCTTCGGTGATTGAGGAGTAGGTAACACTCTTCATGTCTTCCGGAGCTCGAGAGATTTCAAACTCCGGTTCTCCTGGTGGGCTGAAGATGACACATCCTCGGTGACAATCTATCAGCGCATGCTATTCACTTAACCAGTCCATCCCTAGGACTACATCATAATTGGGCAGGGGCATCACTAGTAAGGGTGTTAAAAATTGATGGCCTGAGATAGTGATGGGACAGTTACAAGCCTCGGTGATGGGTATAGGTCCACCACCAGTCATAACTCTACTAATCACCTTGCTAAGTCCCGTATCTAGGTGGTGTGCAGAAATAAACTCTGATGATATGAAACTATGTGATGCACCCGAATTAAATAATGCTAGAGGAGGATGTGAAAACACATAAATGGAACCTGTGATGACATCAGCGGTAGGTTCCTGCTCTGGTTCCTGATCATCAGCTGCTAGGGCAAAAGCTCGCCCGGTCTTCTGCTGGTGTTGTCCAAACCGTTGTTGCTGGGTGGGTAGGGAAGCTCTTTGCTGAGTTGCTCCGGTTCGATGGACTGACGAGGGACAATCCCTCACTTGGTGGGTGGCAGACCCACAGACTAGGCAGTGTCCTAGCTTCTTCCTGTATATGTTCGACTGATGTCCTGGCCTCTTCCAAAAATCACAGACAGGGATCTGCTTCTGAGGTGCTCTATCATTTGTCCTTGCCTGATGGTGCTGCTGCTGGTGGTGCGAAGGCCTATTGTTGTTGTTGTTGGGCCTCTTCTGGTTACCCTGGAAATTGCTAGTTCCAGGATACTCCCTCTTGGATCGAGAATGTTGGCTCTTCTCCACGTCCTGAGCTCGTATCAGGATCCTTTCATAAGTCTTGGCGTCACCTGCGATCACAGGGGTGCGAATCTCTTCTCTTAATCCATACCTAAATCGTTCAGCACGATCCTTGGGGTCAGCAACTAGGTTCTGGGCAAAGCAGCTAAGTCGGTCGAACTCTGCCGCATATTCGCTGACCGTCATGTTCCCCTGCTTCAGGTCCTGGAATTGCCTTTCCATCTCCTGCATCTCCGATGTTGGAAAGAACTTCCTGCGGAACAGCCTCTTGAAGGTGTCCCAGTCGAGCTGCTTGTCCTGGAGTCGGGGTTCATTCCGATACCAGGTGCTCGCCACATCCTGTAGCTGGAGTCCTACTGCTTCAATCTTGAGGTCCTCTGGGAGTCGAGCGACGCACAAGAGACGCTCCATGCTGTCTAGCCATTCATCGGCGTAGATGATACCCTCGGTTCCTTTGAAAGGTCGAGGGCCTTGCTTCTTAAAGCTCTCCCTATCTCCAACCTTCATGTAATTATACGCCTCTAATCAAAAGAATGGCCTTAATGATATAAAATTTAACTCCTGAATTATGCTTACCTTGGCAGGTCGTGGCTCTGATGAAGTGGTTCCTTCTCTCTCGAGGGCAGCCATAGCCACATTGTGGGCATTCTCCATGCCTTCTCTCATGATCGCGGTCTGCTCGCGATGGGCTGCAGCTTGGGCTGCAGTCTGTTCTCCGTGAGCTTCTGCTTGAGCTCTCTGGGCTTCAAGCACTCCTCGTAGCATTTCCACTATATCAGTGGGATCCACGGGCACTGGTGGGGCAGCTGGTGCGGCCACTACCGCAGGGGTCTGCGGCTCAGCCCGGGGAAGTGTAGGGTTCGCCGCTTGAGAAGTAGTGGTGTAAGCGCCGCGAAGTGCTGGAGATTGATGGGGACGGTCGGTCAGCTGCAACGGTGAAGGGTCTGGACGTGCTGGGGGAGATGGGGTGTGTTCAGATGATGACACCTCATCGCCGGCTGGGGTGGTCTTTTCCTTGGTCATAATCTGGAAGGTTTAGGGTACAAACATAAGCAAGGTATCCTACCAGTCTATAATTAATCAAAAATATTTATTTATATATAAATTGGACCTATGTTGTGACAAATCAATGTTCTAGTATTCTAATTGTTTCTAGGTATGTTTTCCTAAGTTGTTGTTTTTTGGACCTGCATGGGCCACCACTAAAAACATGTCACGACCCGATCCCAACTAATAGGGTCGAACCGATCATGCCAAGCCTGCACCGTTGTTGAGACGGCGGCAGTAAGCTGTTCCATTAGCAGGTAACCATAACAACAACATCTATATTTGTCACAACTCAAATTCGGGAAATAAAACTTTATTAAACTTTGAAATCAAATACAACTGGAATTTAAATGTACTGAAATAAATAACTGAATTCAAATAACAGAGTTTCAAATAGACAACAAAGCTGGAAAAGAAAAAGCTAGCTAATCAGTCGGCTCATCGGCCTCAGTTCTAACGTCCTCCAATGGGGACTCTGGCAGCACTACAGGGTACAGAACAGGGTCGTAGTAACTGCTGTATAACAGCTCAGCATCCTCAATGTCCCCTAAAAATGTATCTCCAGTCAGGATGGAGCAAAGTACAATTCATGCTAATTTAAACAGTTAAATAAATAATAGAATCATGCACTTTTACACGGTTTAGAAATGAACAGTTTTCTAGCAGTAAAACAGTGTGATTTGAATAGGCAATGAATATGACCGGCTTGGGTTGTACAGTTGTATCCTATTGATACGATTCGACTTATCCCCGTGTGTATGAGGGGTAAGCTAATACAGTTCTAAGTTACAGTGGATGTGGTCATAAACATTACTCTATTCCCCCAGTTCCCAATCAGTTACAGTAGTCACAATCAGTACTCTCAGAGAGAGTTTCGTGTTTGCATCGTGGTTTAAACTTGCAATAAAATGATTATTAAAATAACTGTAAACTAACACAAACTATACTTGCCTCAAAATACTGGACTGGAGAGGATGAAGACTTCGAGATAGAAATTCAGGATCGTCCTCGAATTCCTACATTCGAGAAATTTGACTCAGAAACCAGGGTTACCAATCTAGCTACGCTAGTTGAAATCTCTAATTGTGTCCTAATCCATTTTAATTCTTTATTAATAAACACGAACAAAAATACGATTATTGGTGCGTTGAATTTATAACGAGGGAAAGATCGTTTAAACTTTATATTTGGAAAACTCGTCGATACCAATTTAATTTGATTAAAACTTTGTATTTTAGTAACTTAAATATAAAACTAAATTTCTTATTTTAGTGAGAAATACATGATCGTTGTTTAACTATTAAACTTGCAGATTTTATTGTGAGAAATCTTTATTAATTTTTATATGAAAAACTTTTATCAGATTTATGCGTATGCTACAAAAACTTGCAAAATCAGCAAATAACAAAAAACCTACGCTACCAAATTACCAGTTACAGAACCAACAACCAGCTGGGCTTATGCCCATTACAATTTATTTACATAAATTGAAATAAAACAAAAACGGTCGTTAGTTCTAAACTTCCTATAAATTAAATATGAATAACTAAATAATAAATTAAATTAAATAATAACGAGTCTCAGATATGGTCCAATCGTCAACTAGGCTAATGCCTCAACGTCCGGGCGAAGCCGTTTTCGTTTGCACTTAGCCGGGGCCATTGACCGATACGGTCGTCGCCTAAAATCCAAATTATTTAATATATATCTGAAATACATTTTAAAATCATTTTTAAAATATAATTAAATTTACGGAAAAATTCGGCAGCATCTCCTCTGTTTTTGGTCAACCCAAAAACTGGAAAATATGCCAATCTTTTTCCTGCAAATCCCAAACCAGGGAATCCAAAAATATATATAAAAATAACCACAAACATTCCACGGATTAATTCGGAATGACCCGAACCAAATTCGGGAGTCCGAAACTAAACCAGAACATCACAGCACAATAATCGGGAAGATCCGAAAACTAAAGTATTTAGAAAACCATTTCCAAAATATTTCGGAAATAAGGAAAACCAAATAACAGAACTTTCCGACGTTCCTCGGAAATCCCGAGAACGACGTTCACCCCAAAAATCGAATTTCCCAAAGGAAACTCGTGGACCAATTCATCATCGACACCGGGAAGGGACGAACTACTGTGATTAACCAGGGTTTACCCCAAATGACAGAATCCGAAGGGTTGCCTCGGACTCGGGATGCGCAATCCACAGATCGGGGTTGAAAATCCAGCAAAGAACGCTTTCCAGAACAGCGGACAGCTTCGGGATCAGCGCTGGGGTGTTGGCCGGGCACAAAAACAGCGGGAGTTGCGCTGGATCGGGGTCCGGGGCGCGGTGAGGCGCTGGGTCAGCCATGGAAACGGCCGCGAGGGTCGCGGGCGGACGGAAGCTCGGGGGTCCGGGCGGCAAGGGGAGCCGCGGGCGCTGGGGTCGGGACCGCGCGGCGCTGGTAGGGGCGCCGGCGTCGGGCGCGTGGGTCGACGGTCGCTGCTTGGGGCGTCGGCGTCGGGGTTGGCCGGAGGGAATGGCTGCGGGGCGCGGCCGGCCGGGGGTCGGGCTCGGGAAGCTCAGCGGGGGTGTCGGGGCTCTCGGAAGGAAAAGGGGAGTTTGGTGAAGAGGAGTGGAAGTGAGGGGAAGGGGTTTGGTTCTCTGATGAAGAGTTTGAGGGAGAGGTAGAGTAGGTGAAAGGAATTATAAGTGGGGGAGTGGGGTGGTGTGAGTGAACGTGAGGGATTAAAGGAGAGAGATAAGTGGGAAAAGAAGAACGTGGGTTGAGGTGTTGCTGGTCCAACTTGGACCAGCTCCAAGCATTTTTATTTTTTATTTAAAAAAACAATCAGAATTAATTGAAAGGTGAAAATTGTTCAGGTTGGGTTTGGGTTCGGGAATCGGGTCCGGGCTCGGGTCTGGGTTCGACAAACAAAAAGTCATGTTTAATATTTTCGAAATTGATTTTTTTTAAAAACCCAAAAATGATACTAATAATAATAATAATAATAATTTCGTAATACTAATATTTCACATTAAAAACTGGGTTTCACAAATAAGTAACATTTGGTATTTTATAAAAATGGGAAAACAGAACTCATTTTCAGGATACATATGTTTGCTGATTTTTAAAAAATATTTATGAAGGTTTATAAATTCCAGAAAAATTAGTATAAATTTCTATAATTAACAAGGATCATTTTGGTGCTTTATTTTATATAAAATTAAGCCTTTTATCAATCTCAAAATTTTTTGGAACACAGTGTACAGTTTGATTTATTTATTGAATAATTACGACTGACAATGTTTCGTATTGTTTTGAGTTATAGACGTATTGGACCTCACCCTACACTAGTATAAAGGCCCTAGAAAGTTAGTTAGAGTATTGTGTCACCTCACATTGGTCTCCTATGCTAGAGTCATCATCTGGCTAGGTGTCCAGTTAGAAAGTCGTATCACACAACTAGTGACTTAGTGTTTAACTTAGTATAAAACTAAGTTTATGTGTTATTTCTACAGTGACGAGTCACCATGCATCTATAGCATTTTTTTTGCTGCTTTGCTTTGCTAAAGGCAAGTACGTGTACAAACTTTACATACTGCTATAACCATAAACTATGATTTCCAACCATGTTAAATGCTGATCCTTGGGGTAGCAAGTTAAAACTTTACATGTTGTATTACTTTCAGTCTCTACCATGTTTAGGACAGTCTTTTATATCTCTCACATGTTTAAACAACAGGTTAAGGAAAAACTGTTAGTAGTGTACGTGATCATGTCCCCCTTTTCCGTATGTATTTACCGAGCACTGTCACATTCTATATGTAACTTTGTCGTATGTCTGATCCCACGTTTGTGTATAGACATACACAGATGCCGTTAAGGGTACGTATGTACACTTCAGAAAATTGATATGTACCATTGTACATCCTGATTACCTATTGACTGATCACTCACCTACTACAGTTTTAAACTTTAAAAAAATAATTGCCATGATAAAATGTATCTAAAACTGGATAAACATGATATGTCATATTATTTTTTTTCATCACATGATCAGTATTATATGTTTGTTAGATTCAGTACTTGCTCCCGTCCTGACAGGATAACGTTGTAGGTATATTTACTGAGGAGGAGTTGCTCTGCGATTCCTATTATGGAGTTGCTGTCGAGGACCATGCCTTGTCTTACGAGAATGTACCTGCGGGGAAACTCGTCTAGTTGTCTATTTACTTTAGACTTTTGAGAGTAGTCATGTATTAGACTATATATTTTGTGACTGGACATGTATCCAGCTTTATATTATGGACTTGTACTTGGAACTTTCTTATATACGAGATGACTTTTGTTTTTGGGACATTTCTGACTCTTTATTACTTATAGAACTGTTAGCACATTTTAGTCTTACCTTGATATCTTTGGAACAGCTTACTACGCTTTCTCAAGCGTAGGCTGGACATGACTCGGCCCGACCCAACAATTTGGGTAGCGGATCGTGACAACACTTGATTGAGAATGAGCTTAATTTCTTTTTTCGTGGTATTTAGGTCGATCGTCCATACGCAAGACTTGAGAATGAGTCTATTAGAACGCTAGCCAAGGGACCAATTTATGTTGCAAAAATATGGCCAAGCTACTGTGTTAATGGATTTAGGTTCAAGTCAACAACTTGTCCGATCAGAGACAACTTTGTAGATCTCGACTCCACCAAAAATAGCTGTTTGTGTATCAGATCTTCGAACTACAAAGATGTTGATGCGGACAACGATTTCTATGGCATACTATGGGAGATCGTAGAGCTGACATATAGTTATGGAATAGAGCCTGCTAAGATTGTGTTATTCGGGTGTGATTGGTTCGATCCGATTGAAGGTCAAGGTTGGAAAGTAGACAAGCACGGTCTTGTGGATATAAACTATCGGTGTCGATATCAAGCCTATGAACCATTTGTCCTATCAAGTCAGGCTCAGCTCGTGTACTTCACAAGTTATCCTAAATGGGGAACAACAAGGTCGGACTGGTAGGCAGTATGGAAGAGCAAAGCTAGAAATACCTTTGAGGTTGACGATATAGCTTATCAAGAGGATGAACTACCTCTTGTAACAAATATTATAGAAGTGGACACGACGGAAGTTCCTCATTACACATCTAATTGTGTAGAAAAAGTAGAATTATCTGAAGAGGAAGATGCAGAGGAAAGTGAAGATGTAGAGGAGGAAGAAGAAGAAGAAGAAGAAGAAGAAGATGAGCTAAACAAACTAGATGAATTTTCAGAAGATGATTAAATCTGTACCTTTATTTTATCATCATATTTGACACTTTTATCATATAAATATGTGACACTTTAGTGACACTTTTATCTGTGACTATGATATTTTTCAAAAATCTGTGATATCTATCATATAAATATGTATTTTTATTTTATTGTCATATGTTATTATCAGGTATGACTAGACCATCTGGACGACGCGGAGAATTTTATATTATGCAGTCCCGTCTGCCTCGGGCTGGAGATCGAGATTCCGTACCCTCATCCTCATCTTCGAGTACGCCATTGTACCGTTCTGTTCCAGGTCTATTACCGGGACAGGGCAGTTCCAGCAGGTTGGCGACTCCTCCCTCATCATCCAGCATTTCTGATCCCGCATCCAGCATTCCTGATCCCGCGTCCATCATTCCTCCTGCCGACGGCTCCATGGGGGGAGCCGACGCCGAGCATATGGAGGACGGTGATCAGACTGATCATGCCCATGCAGGAGGTGAGAGCGACCCTCCATGCGCTCCCCCGGGCGAGACGCGTATGGAGATTTGGACGGACGGGCCTACGAAGTAAGTTAATTAGTTAATATATATTTCTCAAATGATTATATGTACATATATATTCATGAAAGTTATTATTGTATAGATATCGGCTTCTGCAGTACAGAGACAGTTGGGGGTATTTCTGAGGAAGAACTATGGTGGGCCTTGGATTAACTAATCAGATGCTCCCGCAGATAGGAAGGCCTTTTGGTTCGCCCACTTTAAGGTAAAAAATTTGTTTATTTTAAAATTTTAATAATCATTTGTGTATATTATACAACTTTTCTATTTTACTTCTTGTAGAGGACCTATTTCTATCCACCACAACGGACGGCGAAGATCGAGGGCCAATTTTTTGCCGTCGCAGGCAAGCTCATCCGTGATGCTATCCACGACGAAGTCTCGTGATCGCTCCGGACAGCCGATCCATGGTTGGATCACGCCAGAGCAGTGGACTGTGATGAAGGCTAGATTAAGCGAGCCCAGGTACCAGGAGCGGTCTGACAAGGCCAAGGTGGCGCGGTCGAGCGCCGGTAAGTGGTGTGGTGGCTGCATTCCGATGACGGAGCATTTTCGTCGTCTGGTATGTTTGCTATGACGGACATCATTTTATATATAGTTGGATAGAATGTTTAATACTAATAATAGATCATATATTTTAACAGGTAAAAAAGGGTGAGGACCCCAACATGGTGACCGTCTTCCTGGTCACCCATCGGAGGGCTGGAGAGTTCATTGACAAAAGGGCGACGCAGGCATATGTACGTTCTATTCTTTATATTAATTTACTATAATTTAGAAAACAGGAAAATAGATATCAATATAGACTTTAGCAAACACTTATACGTTAGCAAACATTGTTCTAGGCCAAGTTTGTTCGGCTACAAGAGGAGGCGGCTGCTGCTGCTAGTGTGCCAGCAGAGGAAGGGGCTGGTACTTCCTTCCAGCCGCCTACAGCTCCATCGTCAGACGAGCTCTGGATGACCGTCGTTGGTGGTCTTCAGAAGGGTACGTACTACGGTACGGGATCCTACGGCACCTATTTGGCTTCAGAGTCATCTCGGGTCCCCTCTGTCAGTGCATAGTCTCCAGCTTCGTAGGCGTCATCACGAGCGCAGGATGTGTGCAGACAGCTCCATGAGCTGTGTCGCGAGTTGTAACAGCAGATTTCTGAGGCAGCTGGGGCAGAGCGATGATCCGACGATCCGATGATCACCGGACGATTTGATGCGGTCGAGCGCAGTATACAGGAGTTGATGAGTCTGCAGCAGGCTACAACTGCCAGCTTGCACACGCTCATGGAGTCTACGCAGCGCACAGAGCGTAGACAGGTCGAGCTGGAGGGATCGTAGAGGACCATGTCTGCCTCACTCACTCAGATACATACTTCGATTGAGGAGAGTTCTCAGAGGATGGTGAGTACCCTTGCTGCACATGCTGAGCGACTGCGAGAGCTGGAGTAGAGACGTCCTTCCGGTCCATCGACGGTACCGACTCCAGATATTGCACTGCCTCCTACTGCCCCTACGGTGCAGCTCACACAGGAGCAGTATGAGTACATGCTATCCCAGATGCGCGGCAGGGGTCCTCAGTGATCCAGTAGATTTTTTTTATCATCTTTGTATGTATTGGCCCTATGGGCCCATTGACCGTTCTGTACACTGATTTTCATTCTTATTTTCCCTTCATTGTGGACATGTATGTTTGTTGGATATTTACTTTGTGATATTTACTTTGTTGGTATTTTCATTGTGATATTTACTTTGTGATATCTGCGATGGGGATGACAAATATACCTACGCTGGGTTATAAGCGATGATCTGATATACAAAGGAGGTGCTGTCCAAATTTTAAAAATATAATGTGTATTTTTGTGATGATGTGTGTCTGTGTTTACAATGTATGTGAAATGCAGTGTTCGAAACCATCGATAGTTTCGATTACTGTTGTATGTTTTATCTTAGACAGAAAGAGCAACTGTTCAGGGTGTACTTCTAAGAGCTTTATTTTCACATCCTTCACTCTCTCGGAACGTCGTACAGGATCCCAAGAAGGTGAAGGACGTGAAGAGGAAGCTCTGAGAAGTGCACCCTGAACTGTTGCTCTTTTTATCCAAGATAAAACATAGAATAGTAAGCAAAACTGTTGATGGTTCGAACACTGCACTTCACACACACTGTAAACACAGACACACAGCATAACAAAAATACACATTATATTTTTTTAAATATTTTTTTATTATTCTACGACGTATAGCGACGGATAGCGACGGATAGCGACGGATAGGTACGTCGCTAAATAGCTGCGTTGCGTCGCTAACCGTCGTAATCCGTCGCTTCACTGTAGAATACTGACGTCGCTAATACGTCACTGTACGTCGCTAAGATACTGACGTGGCAGGCATGCCATGTGTAACACCCCTGAATTTTTGAAAATATTTTTATTATTTAAATTGCCTTAAATAGGATTTTAGGGAATTTATGAGTATTTTTAAAATTATTATTAAATATGACCTTAGCCATTGTTGAGTTTTGGAGAACAAGACGTCTAGGAATTGTGGCACAGAAGATATAACAGTGAGCCTTGACTAGTGTAATAGCCATGCTAGGGAAGGTCTAGCCATGGTGATGGCCGAACTAGGAAAACCAGGCCAAGTTGTGGAAAGACTCATTTAAATCATTTAATTAGTTATTAGATAAAATATTGATTTTTAGATGACCCGGTTGTACCCAGTCAGCCCGAACCGGACCCAAACCAATTCCAAGCCCATGTAGGCATGTAGTGGACCAAAGACGACCATGTAGGCCTATTTTATGAGTATGCAAATATTTCTTAATTTATTTTAGAAATTCATATTATGTTTTTAATTATTTATTATTGTACAAAAATTTATATTTTATTATTAAATAATGTTTAATAAAAAGTTGTACAGTTTTTTGGACCCAAATAAGGAGTGTGGTAAAGTTCACCCATTGGGACAACTTTTATTTTTTTTTTATTATTAAAGTGATTTTTGTGATTAAATATTCATTATTATTATTACTATTATTATTATTATTATTATTATTATTATTGTTGATTTTTTTTTTTTTTGAAATCACACGCACACACACAATTTGGGGGCTCGAACCTTGCCGGCCCCGCCGGATGTCCGCTCTAATACCACTAGGCTAGAGAGCTCTGACTTATTATTGTTGAATTGATTTATTGTAAATTTAATATATATGTTTAATTATATTTTGATAGATAGCAATTAAATTTTAGTTGGATTTAAATAGCTTTATGGTGCATATATAAGGATATATACATATACTTATATATGTATATATATATATATTATATTATATATATATATATATATATATATATATATATATATATATATAAGAAAAGAGATAAGAAAAAAAAACAAATATGTGAACAGTGCTCGGTACTGTTCACTATCCCCTCCCCCGACCCTCTGTAAAAAAAAAAAAAAAAAAAACGAGCAAAAGCAAAAAAAATTTTGTTAGTTTAAGTTGATCAAACTCAATCGAATCTCCATCTTTTTAATTCAAATCTTTTCCTACCAAAAATAGAATAGATTCTCTTCCTTTAAAACTTAGATTTGGAACTTAAATCCATAGGAATCCTATCAAAAATCGGATCAAAAAACCGAGTTAAAATAGGTTGAAAATTCGAAACCTATATAATACTTTCGGGTTCCGAAAGTTCTCTGGACACCCTACACAAACCACGCGACCCCAGAGCCTTGCCACCCCCGCGCGACCAGCCAAGGAACATCCCTGACCATTGGCGAACGTCCTCGACCTGTCGCAGCCGCCATACGCCGTCGACAATCGCCGGAATCTGCGCGGAAACAGGGCACAGCAGTCGCTGTAAACTGTCGCAGGTACCCATTTTCAGACTTCGATTTCTCCTTCGTTACTCGACCAAACCTCGACCTACTTGATTTGTGTAGAAGCTAACCTAACCGATCATGGAACCCATTAACTAGCTGAGAATCAAGTCGAATAGATTTCATGAGAAATCGTTCAAAACTTCGAGAAAAAAACATAGTTCTATGTATTCCAAAACAGAACCAAACTATTCCAAACTAGCAGTTTGGAAGGCCAATTTTGAAAAACCTATTGGAAACTTAAGAAACCTATTTGAACAGATTTATAGAGGATATAAGCAGGATTAAAACCCACTTTTTAGATTGAATTTTTGTTCATTATGCAGTACAAAAACCCCATGTGAAAATCAGGAAAAACTTAGAAAACAGTTTCAAAAACTTTGAAAATTCTCCCAAGCCAACGTGCGTCCCGCCAATCCGGGCGACATGGTCGCGAGCGGTAAGCATCGAAAGCTGCGTATCGACGTCGTGGACGTGCGTGCTTTGACGGAATTCAAATTGGTCGCGTGTGCGCGACGAATTTGATGAGTATCCGTCGAAAATCACCGTATCGGCCCTTTTCGAAATTCTCCAATTACTTTGTGCACGTTCGTCAGATCGAGACGAAACTTACGCCAACAGGACCGTATCATTTTTCTGGTCCTGTATGCCAAGTTTGGTCCAATTCCGAGACAGTTGACTGGATCGCCGTTTTGTAGGCCCCACGGTCCAGTTCAACGGGCGATTTTGTGCACGGCTCATCGGAATCCAAAATTGGACATACCGTTGGGTTCGTATCGTCAAAACAAATCTGTAAACATGTAGTTTGATGACTTTAGAAACCATTTACTTTGGCACGCTTTTCGGTGCAAAGCGGATCTAACGGCGGATACCGTTTTGACCCGAAATTACCGTTTTGCCCCTGTGTCTAGAATTGGACTTATGGGTAGGCTATTCTAGCTATTTTGCTCATTCTGAGACTGTTGGAAATGTCTGTTTCAGCATCCGGAGGTGTTTGCGGGAGTTCAGGTTTTATGGCTCTTTAATTGCAGGACTTTTGCTACCACCAGGCAAGTACACCTTGCCAAACTCTACAGTATTTACATGCTTTCCTATATTTTTAGTATTTTTTGATTTGTTACATATCTCTCATGTTTTCTCTTATGATTCTTTCTAGTTACACGTGCACGTAGATTTTGATTTTTCTTTCTTTACTACTTGTTCTATCTTTCCTATCTTGTTCATGTCTACTGATAGTATTGATATGCCTGTGCCATGTTTTTTTCTGACCTGTTTGACCTGTACTAGACTTGGACATGACTAGATAAGCTTGATTTCCTAGTCCTTAGGAGAAAATATTTTATTAGCCGTGGCTATCCTCTATTGTTAGTGCCTCCCCGGGCTACGATAGAGAACCTATTATAGGACTGTTAGTGCCTCTCCGGGCTACGGTTTTAGCCATGATTAATATTACATTCTCGTGACATTTCACCATCTGTAGAGTTCCCTTATGTGTCGTCTTTTTCTCTGCTTGTTATTCCTATTTTTCTTGCATGTTATTTACTGTACAGTAGGCATGTATATTATGTGTCTTGCTAGTCCTCTGAGGACCTGGTGATCTCTCCAGGTATTAGTTGGTGGCGCGGTACACTGATGGATGATGTTTGCTACACCGAGACTTCAGGTATACATAGTGTGTTATTATCATATCTTCCGTATTTCGATTTTGTCCTATATTTGATACTCGTTGCTATTATAGCTAGTCTTTTACAAGCTTCAATTTTTATCTAGCTTGTTCATGATAAATGTGTTATTGGGGATCCACTCTAACATATTTATCTAATCTAGAATCAGTGTATCATGGACTGATCAGCCTTACTGCACTTGATTCGTCATATTTATCATTATTATGTGGATTGAGATATAGTTAATCTAGAATAACCAGACAGCTTATACGTATTCGAGCTGGGCTGGAGTCCTCTCGGTGCGTAGCTGGTATGTATACGTATCCTAGTCCTACATATTTTGGGACCGGGGCGTTACACCATGTCATCACATTAATATATTTGGACGTCGCTAATACGTCGTACTACATCGCTAATTTTGCGACGTCAATGTTCGTCGCCCTCTGTCGCTAATTTTGCGACGACACAGCGACATTGTGGTGACGTCGCAAGCAGCGACGTAGGACTTCGACGAATGTGTCATCAGCGACTAGGTTTTTCGCGACCTTCATTTTTTGTCGCTAAATACGTCGCTAAATAAGTTTAGCAACGTATATGCCTTAATTAGCGACGTATCTGGACGTCGCTAATTGGCTTATTTTTGTAGTGCAACATGAATTTAACATCAGTGAGTGAGAAAGAACAAAAATTGTACAAATTTCAAATTTCAGGTCTTATGTCATCCATTTTATACACTTTACTTAGAATTTCAAGTTCCTTGTACAATAATACAAATCATTGGCCTAATAATGATCCAAGAATACAATATCTTCTATATTGCATTAGAGATTGAATTTGACAGTTGACCCAAGAATACAAATGAAGAAATTGTGAGAGATTTGACCAATAATACATATCATACTAAATTCCAATTATACAATCAAATCAAGGAAATGATGAAACAAATTATACAATATCTTCTTGCATTCTTGCATACATGTACTGTTGTACACCCTGAAGGAGCTCTCAGACTTCAAACTCCAAAATCTTGTGATATAGAACCTGGAATTCTGGAAACCTTGTGAATATACGAGTCTAGAGTAAAACATGGCTGCCATGAAAAAACCATCATTTATCATCGCACAAATTGACAAGTCACAAGTGATTTGAAAAATGAAAGCTTAGATTGGAAATTGTAGTAGTTGTCCTCTCTTAACAAATGCCCTATCATCATCGCAATTTCTCCACATATGTTTAGTAACTTATAATAAAATAATACTGTAATAACAAAAACTACTAAATTGGGCTGCATACTGCTATAAAGTGCAGTGATAACATATAAGTGTAGAAAGAAATTACATATAGTGCAGTTCGAAACATACAAAAGTAGTCTGTAGTGCACTCCTGCACTGTATAGTATATAGTGCACAAATAACAATAAAGTACATCCAGCATCATTAGTCAAAGACATAACCAAAGGTCCTGTGCACATTGCACAATGCATATTAGGATCCAACATCATTAATCCAAACATAAACCAAATATCTAGATTCCAAACATAACCAAAGATCTAGCATCAATTACTCTTCAAACTTCGCTCGAAGTTGAGCCCATCGTAGTCAATTGACTTAAATCTATACAAATATGAGAAAAAAATTAATCAATACAAGTAAAAACTTGAAAACAATAAATTGCAACAAAACTAGACGTAAAATTATCTGTCTTTCAAGTTTATCTAGTGATCCAATCCTCTTCAAGATTAGTAACAATAGATCGATCTGAACCTGTTCTAAAACAATCTTGAGAACAATAAGACCCTGACAATCTTAGGTGTCAAAGAACTTCTAAATACATCGAGGACCCGACCACAGGTACTAAATGCACTCACCGAAGCCACCGTAGATATTGGAACAGCCAAGACATCACGAACCATTCTTGAAAGAATGGGAAAACGAGGAGAGTTGATCTTCCCCCAACCCAAGAGATCAAATTAGGATTCTCATCTTTCATCGGCTTCGTGGGCTCGAGAAGATACGATCCATTCAGATTTATTGTCATAGCCACCAGATTTGATTTTATGATTTTTATATTGAGATTTCATCATAATTTTCAAGTTAAAGATTGGACGATCTTGGATGATAGGAGATTCAGTCAGTTCATTAGTTGTAGAAGGCACTATCGGTGTATACAATTTTCTATACTCTTCAAACATGGAGTAAGCAACCATTTTTACCTTTTCTATCATGGTGTCACCCTTTGGTTGACCATAAAGTTGATATAACCACCATTCCAAATATGCAAACTTCTGCCTTGGATCAAATAGTGGTGCAATAAAGACGACCATATTCATTTTCTCGACGTCCCCCCAATACTTGTCAAATTTCTCTCGCATTTTATCCGCCATAGTAGACAAATCGAAGTCATCACTACTCTTAGCATTCTTTAAGAGAAAATCAATGGATGCAATCTCTTCAAAGAACTTGTTTGAAGTGACATACAAAGAACCCGAAACACGTAAAGTGAATTCATAAAAATATTCTAAAAACGTACACAACCTTCTCACATTCATCCAATCCTCTTCGGATGGAAACAAATTCTCCCCCTCAAGCTCTCGCCTGAATAAAACATCTTCATCTTGGAATCTCTCAAAGGCACTTTGAAATCTTTGTGCCGTATCCAACATGACATATGTCACGACCCGCTCCGCCCTAGCGGAACGCCGATTCAAACGGCAAGTGCAACAACTCAAACGAGCCGTCGACCCGAAGAGTTGGCATCGACCTGATGAAGAATCGATGCAAGGCATACATTGGCCCGTCAAGACGAATCCAGACTTAGACTTTCAAAGGCACGCTCGGAGTATCGCTCGGCCGATGCGAACATCGCTAAGGTGGGTGGCTCCGATGAACCCGTCTTTGCTTAGCCTAGACACATAACAATACGGACACTATTGCTAGAATCGCTAGGCGTCAACACCGCGCATGCTAATAAATGAATGACTCAACGCACCTAGCTAAGGAAATAATCCCATCTTGTATGCTTATTAAGAACATGGAAAAGAACTCGGCAAATATAGAGACTCTTGCGCCGCGCTCTACGTTCGTGCTAAGGCACAAGCTTACGTTCAACTCCCTTACGCGTTTAACAATGAAACAATGAATGGTTTACAATAATGAAACGGAAGACTATCGACATTGTCACGCCCCAGAACCAGAATACTGGAGAGCGGGGGAGTGACTCAGCCAGCTACGTATTACGGGTAGATGAATACCGTATAATACGATCAATGCTGTCTAACCAGACGAGGGGGTGCATACTACATAAAAGTCTTACTATGGTCATTACACATCTATTGTCTCAATCATTCAAACAAGAAATAGAAATATAGAACATGTAAGGTAAAGCAGTAAGGCGTCCCAAACGCTCAGTCAAAATGTTCTTAAGATCTGGCTTTACAAAACATAGCCAGATAATATAGCAAGCGTACACAATTGTTATCAGCTGCAGTCTGACTTAATTACAATTATACAAAAGTAAGTATAAGACAATCCGACTAACATGTCGGTGCCAAACGGCAAGGTATAAAGTAGATAACAAAACGAGTGGTGAAGTTAAGGAACCCACTCGAGGCCTCCTGCGATCATTCCTCTAGTATTGACCATCCTGGAGGTGGAAGTACGCTGAGTCCTCGGGAACTGGCTCTAAATCTGGCCATACAAAACCAGAGAGGTTAGACCTCTAATAGCAAGTACCACAAGGGAGCACGACATGAGAACTAAAACCAGTAAGTAAGAGAATATAATAATAGACCTCTGCTTGCTACTAGAACTCACATCACATCAAGACACTTCGAACCAACCTCCCAACCAAACAAGGACAGAAGTTGGCCCGTCATGCCCTGACATTCTGATCATCCCAGTTAGGTAACAGAGTACAGTGCACAAACAAATCATCTTGAACGGCCAATCAACTCCTACGGCTTGCTATTATGAGTCCCAAGTTATCCTGGAATAATGCAATTAGGGATTCCTCAGTTCTTACTATGTGCAAGCAAGGCTAGTCTATCCAGTCGATCAATTGCCCATGCATGAATTAGACGAGTCCTAGCAGGACGCCCGTCAATATACAATATACAATAATAATAAAGCAGATACTGTTCCCTGTCCGTGTGGCAGATTTATAGTATCTGTGGGAACCAGCCGGCCCGTCGGGTACTACTCGTCCCAAGGGGGCTGCCATGTAAGAATTCGGGAATCCATTCTCTCCATGCAATCATTATTTTATTTAACTTAATAGTCTCTACGTTGAGTGAAATCCCATGCCGTGGATCATGGTCATTCAAATGAGTACTTTCGTACGGGGTACGATATGCACAACTCTACAACGATACCAGTACGGTTAGGTTGTAGGTCTTACATAGCGTAATGCAACAATCAAATCTATCCACGGTAATCATGCCTTGACCATAAAGTACACATGCTTCTTTTAGAGAAAAAAATAACTAAATAAACAAATAAATAAATAAATAGATTGAAGCCTGCATGTACATGTATGTCAATATTCGGGATCAGCCAGTCGAGTACAATAGTTCATAACATGAACGTGTCTCATTCATTTCATTCAATAAGACGACTAGCCAGTCTCTTAGTTCCAATTAGGAACGCATGATCAATTTAGTCAAGATCACAATCATTATCAATGGTGGCAAGGCATGAAAGTCAACTAGCATTCAGTGGGGTCGAGTCTACAACTCTCAGGGTTTAATTCTAGTCAATCCGGGTATCTATAACTCAATTCACGACGCATGGTACATCCCACGTAACAATCTATAATTAACAGAAATATCAACATATCATGATTATATCAAGTTTATGCAAAAAGGCGTAAGGATATAAAATGGACGTTAAACATCTAATAAGATATCAATATACAGGGCTATAGAAGATCCAGGGTAAGCAGGCTACTCTCATGTCAGCCTACGCTCATACCAGCGTACGCTCAGGTCAAGTTATGCTCAAGCCAAGCTACGCTCAAGCCAGCGTACGCCCAGGTCAAGTTATGCTCAAGCCAAGCTAGCGTATGGAAGTCATACGCTTCCAAAAGGCAGCGTATGAACTCCATACGACTCCTTACTATCCAAGTGAGCGTATGCAAGTCATACGCTCCCCAAAGGCAGCGTATGGACTCCATACGACTCCTGACCATTCAAGTCAGCGTATGCAAGTCATACGCTCCCAAAAGGTAGCGTATGAACTCCATACGACTCCTGACTATCCAAGTCAGCGCTCCCAAAAGGTAGCGTATGCAAGACACACGCTTCCTAAAAAGGCAGCGTATGGATTCCATACTGCGCTAAAGAGCGCGCAGCTCAGTGACGCAGCTAAAAAGCTAGCATACACTGCTCACTGTCTTCTCCAAACAGCAAGAACTCTATGGTTGTACCCCAAGGCTTCAAAAGTCCATAACTCCGTCAAAATAAGTCCGAATCCAACTTTCCAAAGGTCAAAATTGGGTAGGATGAACTGCTCTACAACATAAAACCATCAAATCTTGAGAACAAAGGAGTTTGCTAGATCAAAACCCATAGACAACCGAAAATACAAATAACTTAGATCTACAAGAAATGAACCAATGAAATAAAAAATACTAAGCACTAAACTCTCTTAGAATCATGAGAGGAAGAATATTGAACCATAAAATATGGTCCTCATGTAGAGCAAGATGTACTTGCCTAGTTGGTAGGTGGAGAGAGTAATGAAAAGAAGAAGAAGTAATGGTGAAGATGTGAGTGAATGAGGAGAGAAAGAGAGGGTAGCTTTAAGTAGCAAAGGGGGTGGTAGGTGGGAGTTGGGCCGGGTTCTTAATGGGTCGGGTTCTTAAGGGGCTCATCCAACCGAAAATAAAACTAAAGCAGAGAAGTAAATTGCAGGAAATAAAATACAGAAATAAATTACGAAAAATTAATTGCAGGAAATAAATCGCAGGAATTAATTAGCATGAAAATTAAAGAGCAGCTAATTAATCAACATGAAAATTTTAAAGAGCAGATAATAGAATTGCAGAAAAAAATAAAGTGCAGAAAATAAAATGCAGATAATTAATTAACATGAAGTTATAGGAATTTAAATACAGGATACTACATAAAAATACTAAATAAATACATTTAGGCAATATAGGTATTAAAATACGCATTCCGGGAACGGGGAGTGACATCTCTACCCTCCTTGAAAAAATTCCGTCCTCGGAATTTTAAATTCAAGCAAGATAGAAATATCGGGGCTAAACTAATCTAAGTACAAGCAATTCAATCAAGCAATCATTTACAATGTCCATAGCAAGTAACATATATGTAAATCCATCAATCTACGATATCAAGTAATTCTACCCATAAGGGGTTAAGCATGAGGAATCAAGACAATCAAGGTACACAGAAAAAGATATACCTTGTGAGTCAAACAGATGTGGATACCGTGATCGGATATCATCCTCACGTTCCCACGTTGACTCTCCCAAAGAGTGATGACCCCAAGCAACCCGGACAAGGTTAATTGTTCGGTTCTTGAGTACCTTCTCTCTTCGGTCCAAGATGGACACAGGCTGCTCCTCGTAAGACAGGTTGGTACCAACAACCAGCTCAGAATGATCGAGGATATGGCTTGGGTCCGATACATACCTCCGCAATTGAGATACATGAAACACGTCATGCACCTCTCGTAACGAAGGTGGAAGGGACAAACGATAAGCAACATCGCCTACCCTATCAAGGATAATGAATGGTCCCACGTACCGCGGACTCAGTTTCTCGCGAAAGCCAAATCTAATGACCCCACGAGTAGGTGAGATCCGCAAGAATACGTGGTCCCCAACAGAAAACTCTAGCGGCCTACGATGCTGGTCCGTCCAATGACGATGCCGATCCTGCGCAACACGAAGTCGTTTTCTAATTCCCTTAATCACTTCGACCGTCTGAACAATCATTTCTGGGCCTAACATTTTCCTTTCCCCGATATCATTCCATGCTAGTGGCGATCTACACTTCTTACCGTATAGTGCCTCAAATGGCGCTATCTGGATACTGGCTTGATAACTATTGTTGTATGAAAACTCAACTAAGTACAGGTGGCTCTCCCAAGATCCTCCAAAATCTAGAGTGCAAGCTCGCAACATGTCTTCTAAAGTCTGAATCGTCCTTTCTGATTGCCCGTCCGTCTGCGGATGGTAAGCCGTGCTAAATCTCAACTTGGTACCCAGACTATGATGCAAGCTCTTCCAAAAAGTGATATGAAATGGGTATCTCGATCTGACACAATACTGACAGGGACTCCATGCTGCCTGACTATCTGTTGCATATACAACTCTGCCAACTTTTCTGTAGATTGCCCTACTCTGAAAGGAAGAAAATGCGCCACCTTCGTAAGCCGATCTACTATCACCCAAATGGCATCCTTACCACTTGGCGATCTCGGTAAATCGGTCACAAAGTCTATCGTGATATGCTCCCACTTCCATTCCGGGATAGGAAGCGGTTGCAATAAACCAGCTGGCCTCTGCTGTTCTGTCTTCACTTGCTGACATACCAAGCAACGGGAAACGATTCTAGCTATCTCTCTCTTCATCCCGTTCCACCAGAAGTGCTGCTTGATATCTTGGTACATCTTGGTCCCTCCAGGATGTATAGAATACTGGGAACTGTGAGCTTCTGCCATAACTTCCTGTCTGATATCTCCACTGGGCACACATAGACGTGATCCAAATCTAAGTATACCATCTTCATGAATTCTCATCTCCTTCCTGAGTCCTGACTCACATTCTGCCCTAAGCTTCTGAATCCTTGGGTCTTGTGCCTGAGCTGCCTTGATCCTATCTACCAAGTCAGATTGGACTTGTAGACTAGCCAAAACTCCTATATCACTAGGAAGTATAACTTCTATGCCCATCTCCTGAAGGTCTTCTAAGATATGCTTCTGTGTTTTAACATAAATGCGCCGCCTCTTCTGCTAAGGGAGTCTGCTACTACATTCGCCTTGCCTGGATGATACTGAAGCTCCACATCATAATCCTTGATCAACTCCAACCATCTTCTCTGCCTCATGTTTAGCTCCTTCTGAGTAAAGATGTACTTCAGACTTTTATGGTCTGTGTATATATCCACTCGGTCACCATATAAGTAATGCCTCCATAGCTTCAAAGCAAACACTACTGCCGCTAACTCCAAATCATGAGTTGGGTAATTCTTCTCGTGGTCCCGAAGCTGCCTAGATGCATATGCTATCACCTTCCCATGTTGCATGAGGACGCATCCAAGTCCTTTACCTGACGCATCACAATATACGGTAAAACCTTCAGGTCCAACTGGCAATGTAAGAATAGGGGCTGATATCAACTTCTGCTTCAGATTCTCAAATGATGCCTGGCATTCTGCCGACCAAACGAATGGCACATCCTTCCGGGTCAAGCGGGTCATGGGTGCTGAAAGCCTTGCAAAATCTGACACAAATCTTCTGTAATATCCTGCCAATCCTAAGAAACTCCGTACATCAGCTACGGTCTTGGGTACTGGCCAACTCTCTACTGCTTCTACCTTCTTGGGATCCACTGCTACTCCAGCTCCTGATACGATATGACCCAAAAATGAAATGTGGTCCATCCAGAACTCACACTTACTGAGCTTGGCATACAACTGGTTCTCTCTCAGAACCTGCAACACTTTTCTGAGATGGTCTTCATGCTCCTCTTCACTAGCAGAGTACACAAGAATGTCGTCGAGAAATACTACGACAAACTGATCTAAATACGGCATAAAGATACGGTTCATCAAATCCATAAATATAGCTAGAGCATTGGTCAAACCAAACGGCATTACCAAGAATTCATAATGTACATACTTTCGACCTGAATGCTGTCTTGGGAATATCTTCCTTCCTAACCCTCACCTGATGGCACCCTGAACGAAGATCTATCTTGGAGAAAACTCTAGCCCTGCTCAACTGATCAAATAAGTCGTCGATCCTGGGCAGTGGGTACTTGTTCTTTACTGTCGCCGCGTTAAGCTTCCTGTAATCAATGCATAATCTGGATGACCCATCCTTCTTCCCTACAAGTACCACTGGCGCTGCCCATGGTGATATGCTAGCTTGGATGAACTTTTTCTCCTTCAATTCCTCTATATGCTGATAAACCTTGGCCTGTTCCGAATCCGCCATTCTGTAAACTCGATCTGATATCGGTTTAGTTCCAGGTGCCAATTCTATACTAAACTTAATATCTCTAACCGGTGGCAGACCGGGAAGTTCTTCGGGAAATACGTCTAGAAATTCTTCAACTACCTTCAGAACTGGAACTTCTTCCATTGCTGTTACTACTCCCTGCTCTTGCTGAGTTGCCTCTGACCTGACCAAGGTGAACCTCTCCATGCCTGGAATATCAAAAGATACACTTCCACTACGACAATCTATTGTCGCATGACTGTCTTTCAGCCAGTCCATGCCTAAGATAACGTCGAAATTTCTAACAGGAAATTCTATCAACCGGACGGGTAAGGGATGCCCGCACACTACAACACTACATGCTAAACTAACTCTACTAACTCCCACGAGCCCATTACCAGTGAGTATATTCAACCTCCCTGGCAATGCCTCGAACTCTACTCCTAGTCGTGTCGCAAATTGTGCAGATATAAATGAATGGGATGCTCCCGAATCAAACAATGCTACTACGGGATATGAGGCGACGAGAATGTTACCTGCCACAACATCTCCCGATACCAATGCCTCTTCCAAGGACAGTGTGAATGCCTACCCTCGACCTCCTTGGTGGTTCCCATGCTGTGGCCTAGCCTGGTGCTGCTGCTAGCCCCTGCCTTGATGATGCTGGGGTGGTCTATGCTGGTGTTGCTGCATCGGCGGCCCCTGCTGCCGAAACATCTGAGCCTGTGATACTAACGGACGCTGCGCCAACGGCCTCACTGCCAATGCTGGTCCTCGATACTGCTGCCCTGCCCCTGGTACTGGCAGAGCAGGAAACTGCTGCCCTGGTCCTTCTGACCTCGAATTCATGGGACATGTGGTAACCCGATGATCTGGGTTTCCACATATCAGACACAGTCCATTCAATATCCGACACACATCTCTAATGTGCCCCATCTTCCCACAATAAGTGCAGCCCGCCGGGGGTTGCTGGTTCTTCCTCTGTTCTGTTGCTGCTGCTGCTGCTGGGTGGTGGTACGGGCCCTCGTATCGCCACATCATGGATACGAATGCCAGGGGATGGTGCCGTTGTTCGGGGCGCTGCTCCCCCTCCTCCTTCAATCTGACTGTGGGATCTCTTCTGACCCCCAGTCCTTACTGCAAGCCTCTGAATGGTGATCTCATGCCTTCGAGTCGTCGTCAATATCTCATCAAAAGTCTGGTAATTGTGCCCCTCTATCAATTGCAAGAGCTCAAGATGAAACCCTTGCTGGAACCTCATCGCCCTCTGGCGTTCCGTTGCTACCATCTCTGGGGCAAACCTACTCAATCTGCAGAACTCTGCTGCATAAGCATCTACCGTCTTGCCAGCCTGCCTGAGGCTGATAAACTTCTGTTGTAGCTCAAACTGTGCCACAACTCTATAGTACTTCATCTTGAATCTTGCTGTGAAATCGTCCCAAGCAACGGGACGTCTGATGCCTACTTCCTCTGCTTCCCACCAATCACGTGCGAGATCCTGAAGTAACAACTTCACTAGATCCACACGTTCTTCTGCCGGTACCTTAGCGGCTGTCAGGATAGCCTCAATATCCTTAAGCCATGCATCTGCTGAGATGGCATCCTCCGTGCCCTCGAAACGGCGGGGGTTATACTTGCAAAATCGGGCTGACGCTCCTGAATCTGGCCTCGCCCCTCTTTCCAATGCCGTCTGCAATCCTTGGTTGAGTAGTACATTCTGCTCTTGCAACTGAGCGTGCATGCGCTGTTGGGCTAACATCTGATGTTATTGAGTAGCCATCATTCCTCTCATGATCTCCAGAAGGGCTGGTGTGTCCATCTCCGCAGGGGTAGGTGGAACTGTTGGTGGTGGTGGAACATCCGGATACTGCGATCCAGCTGCTGCTTCTACTATCACTTCTTCCTGGGTAGCCTCCTGAGGTGAGCCTGGCCCTTGTTACTGACCAACAGGGTCAGGTTGTCCATGTTGCTGTCCATGTTGTTGCTGTCCAGCTCTGACCGATACGGACGAAGTGCCCCTAAGGAAAGGGACAAGAGAACAATTAAACGACCGGACATGAAGGATCAATGAAGTCAAAGGATACTGGAATGTCAAGCTAGAGTTGAGAATCGACGAATCATGAGATCAAGGGGAAACATGTATGATTGAGACATCCTACTAAACAAAACACCCCACAAGTCTGAAATCGGACCTGCATGGGCCACCACTAAAACCTTGTCACGCCCCAGAACCAGAATACTGGAGAGCGGGGGAGTGACTCAGCCAGCTACGTATTACGGGTAGATAAATACCGTATAATACGATCAATGCTGTCTAACCAGACGAGGGGGTGCATACTGTAGTGCCCCGACCCGCAAGATGCCTTATTGGATGGTTGGTTCGATGAAGCCTTGTTGGACTTGGGATTATGCGAAGGATCGCTTGGAAGACTATGCGATCGTGGCGGGAATCGTCCTATGAATGTGAGTAGTGTTGAACCCTTCAAAGATCTTTTAGCTTCACGCTTAAAATAAGGATAGTATGCTATGTTTCTTGTTGAATTGCTCAATAACACCTTGCATGGAATTTGGAAAGATAATGAAAGATAATAATCACATGAATGTAAACTGTCGTGGCTAAATGAATTGTATGCTTGTACGCTGTTGCGATGAATTACATGACAGGTGAAGGCAAAGTCCCAAATACTTGGGCAGTGAGTATATCGAGCTTTGGCTCAATGAATAGATGGCAAAACAGATGTTAAGACCCAAGAACTGGGCAGTGAGTATGCTTGAATTGCATTCAAATGAATGAATGCTAAACATATGCTAAGTCCCAGGAACTGGGCGGTAAGTACATTGAGTTGGTTGGAAAGAGGTATAATATCAAAGATGTGGCAAAGAGATTGGAAAACAACATTCTATTATCCTGTGCCGATGTAGAATGTTGGTTTCACTAAGACCCTGGATGGGCAGATGATAATGTGAGCATTGGCTCAAGGCAAGATGGCTAGATGGCAAGATGGATGAGAATGATGGTTTTGCTTAGTTTTCCTTATCATGCATTATATGTTTTCTTCTTAGATAAGTTGCATATAAGTTGCATGGTCATGGACAACTTGTCGACAAGGTGTAGTTCCTCGAACGGTATTTCCTGGGCCATGGAACCCGGTTCGTCCTAGGGGGAACAAGGATGGTGTCGATGTACTGACATCGGGATTGCAGGACTTGCAGTGGGGGCTTGCTACCCCCACTGAAAGGACGCTGAAATCCCATGGTGCTGAAGTAGTAGCACGGTGTTTCGGAAACCTCCCATGGATTCGCACCCCATTTGGAGTTAGCCGTTCACCAGAAGATGATCCAAGATGGCGTGTCGCCAGTGACCTTCATATAGATAGGTCAGGTGCTAATGATGTCTTATGCAGGCAGAGTAAGTTATTACTCAAATACAGGAAAGGATGTCGGCTGTTGGTAAGAATCACCTGAACGGTGATATTCATATTGAATCATGATATTGTTCCTAACAATGTCTTATGCAGGCAGAGTAAGTATTATAAATATACAGGGATGGCTACACGACCGTGGGTAAGAATCACCAAAGGGTGATAACTGCATGCTTTAAAATTATGTTGGCTATGAGATTTGCATGCTTACTTCTTGTCGGCTATAACATGAAATTGACCCTAAGGCAACGAGAAAGACCACTGTTAATAATGTGCTATAACATGATTACTTAGTGCTGTCTTCTTAGGTGAGTTGGGCCAGCACCGCTCGCCAGTACATTGATGATGTACTGACCCACGTTGTGGGCAATATTACAGGTGTTTGCTTGGGGGAAATCCTGTGAATCAGTGCTTGGCATCGATGAATCGGATGGGTGTGCAGAAGCTCTTCTTTCAAGACGATGTCTTCTGCTATACTGGACATAATGTATGGAACAGTGAAACTCAGATGTACCAGTGAGATTGTAGCCAAATTGGCAAGTCATTGTAAAGAAGTCGTTATATTCATTTTTAGCCTAAAGGGCAAGTGTATACATTCAGTTGGCTACTCAAGAGTCTTGTATTCAGTTGTAAACTCTGTATTCCGCTGCAAGTCTTGTAATCCATTTTGATTATCAATAAAGAGATACATTTCTATATAAATTGTGTGACTTCAATTTATCTGCTTGGTTCCGCTGCGTTGTCGATGTTTTCTGAGAATTACCAGGAACTGTAATGGTTTTGCCTTGTACAAGTGCAATCTAGACTTGTACGGCATCACGCCCAGTGGCTTATTTTCGATCCTCCCGGATCGGGGCGTGACATAATGGTATCAGAGCACGGCTTTACGTCCTTGGATTCCTATTCGATTTGTTTCGAATCAATGTTGCTACTAAGATGATTCTAAGCTGCTTCCGCGATGATTCAAAGATTGCTTACGCGATTATTCAAAGTTGCTTCCGCGGTGAATCAAAGTTGCTTCCGCGAATACTCAAAGTTGCTTTTGCGATGAAATCAAAGTTGCCTCTATGATGATTCATAGTGCTTCTGCGATTGTTCTGTGTTGCTTCCAAACTATTCTAAGTTGTTCCCTTGACTGAAAGTCCGTTGATCATTCTAACCTCTCACTGGGTGTTCCATACAATAAGTCTAAATATGTGGGCTGTGATATGTGTGCTTTGTTGAATTTCTAAAAGATACCAAAAAGATTAACAATGATGCGATGCTATAATAAGTTTGTGATATATGCTGGATGTCTTATGTGTGGGATTCTTTGAATCGATTGTTATGCAGCAATCGACAGTGGGTGATGGCATGGTATGTTGGAACAAAATGTGCATGAATTTCAGTGAATGGGAATCGACCGAATTTTGAGTCGGTATTTGTGGTCAGCATAACCACTGCTGGATGGATAGTCCATGTTGGATGTCGGTTTGATACGAAGGAATATTTGTTTGGAATGGCTTGAGCTTTGGGTGGTATATTACATATACCCTTATCGTGATAAGATGTCCCTTGACCCTTGATGTGTCTATGATTTTGTGATTGCTTTACCTATAAGGTAGTGGGTGGTATCGAATCGTAGCTGAGCTTACGATTGATACATGTTGGCTAGGCGTGTTCCTTGATTGTTAAGTTGGATGACCGTTGTGAGATTTTGATGTGTTCAGATGAACCATCGCTAGACCTTGTCGGTTAGCATTAAGTTGGGTAATAAGAGAATTGAGAAAATGAAATGAGTTTCAGATTCAAGCGAGTACTTGAATCAGTTGGATAAAGGATTGTAGGCTTGGTAACAATAGTGTGGCATTGCTATCGAAAGATTTTGTGAGAATAACTATGGACCGAATATTGAACGATGTTGGAATTGAGTTAAAGAAATTACATGTTGGATATCGATAGAACTGATGGTAATGTTAGACGCTTATCGGGATGTTGCGAATGATTTAGAAGATGCAGAGAGAGTTGCATCACAACCGAAAAGTTAGAGAATGGGCTTGTGGAATAGATGATCTTAGCACGTGGTGCAGTGTGCTTGAAGGAAATTGATGTCCCGAATTAACAAGTTATGACCCTTGAATATTTTGAGGCACAGAGAATGAGTACTTGTCCCTTGATGCATGAAAGAATAGATGCCCCTTACGAGAGTCGAATAGCTGGAATACAAATAAGTATCGAGGTGCAGCGATATGTAATAGACCCTGTTGGTGGATGATGTTATCGCTTGAATAACAAGTTTGGTGGAATATAGAATTGTTGGATTATGACTTAGCCGATGAGTTATGTCATGTCCACTAAGATGACCGATATATGATGCGAGATGATTGGTGCTATAGAGATTGGATTGGTGCATGAATAGTAAATCTTCTTATGGAATCAGAAGGAGATGATACAAAATAATATTGATGGTTAACGTGAATTGCTAAGAGATGATCGTGTTGGTGCTAGAAATTTATAAATGATGCCTCAGAAGAAATATGATTATAGTTGCCTGATTTTTGTTGGTTAAAAGAGTACGGACCGTATCGATGATCTCAGAATGTGGGAAACGATTATGTCGCGAAGAGACCGTAGGAAGAGATCATAAGTGATAAAGTATTGAAATAACAATGTCCGATGATGATTCAGAATAGTTGACCCGATTGAATAGACAATTTGAGTACGATATGAGGATACAAGTCGGATTGAAGTGATGCTATGTCTATGCAAATGGAAATTGAAAGTTGAATATTTTATTGAGGAGTTTTATATGATAGCTTCGAGATTGACCCATAGAATTGTGGGATAGAATTGTTGGATAGATTGTCGGATATTTGGTCGGTTGCGGGTAAGTCTAGAATGAGACTTCGTTGGGTATGACTCGAGTATGAGTACGGGTAGAAAGACTTGACCCTAGATTGTTGGCTAGTTGCCTAGATTGTCAGTTGGTTGCCTAGATTGTTGGCTGGTTGCCTAGAGTGTCAGTTTGTTGCCTAGATTGTTGGTTGCTTGATTTAGTCTCAGATTGGTTGGCTATGTTCTTCAGTTGTCCGTGTTGGGTATAAGTTCATAAGATTGGGGTGGTGTCCCATGTCCCTAAGTTGGTCGGACCATAGAGTTGCCCCTATGTTGAGAATTGGTTGCCTCTAAGATAAGAGATAAGTATGTCCCTGATAGCTACTCATCTCATATGGGTTAGCTGAATGTCTGGTTTAGCTCAGATTAGCTGACCGTAGAGACTTGATTGTATGCTAAGTTGACTATTGGAAAACCGTAGGATGTCCCTATTGGTGTTGCGTGAGTATAGTTGGAATGAATAAGATGTGTTGGAAGGTAGGCTTTGGGATGGAATAGATATTTAGGAAATTTTGATGTTATAATGTTGGATGGGATGACGGATCATGTTGATTTCGGAAATTGAGTTGCCTTGGTTGAAATGTTGGGAATTGTTAGAACTGGTTGGGTTGGTTGATTAATATTGAGCTGCGAAAATTGTTGGTAGTGCTTTGAGATAGTTGGAATAATTTCATTGACCGGATCAAGATTGAGGATAAGTGTAATGACGGAATTGGATAGTGCATGTAGCCGAGATCGGCGAATGTGAATATGAATGACCCTCAGAATTAATGTTGCTGGAATATGATAGTTGCCTATGCGAGAGGATAATATGATGACTTGATCAATACGAGAAAATGTTGGAGTACAGCAAGAAATGTTGCTAGAGAGAGAATTATGGTACAATTTGAGGGATGGTACGATTTGGAAGATGGATCATGATTGGGAAATTTACAAGTTGCAAACAATGTGTATGGATGCGAACGATGATGAGTACAAGATTTGACCGATGAGAATCGGGGTATCGAAATAAAATGTTGCTATGGGATTTATCAACTTTGGTGGCATGGATGACAATGAACTTGAAAGGAATACTTGATACATCTAAGTTTGAATATTTTGAAATGTTGGATCGGTTGAGGAAAATTTATCGAATTGGAATTGGCAACATCTGTTGCGTTATTGGTTGGTCGGAATATTGAATAAACAAAGTGGGATTATACGAGATGCTTAAAAAGAATTACTGATGTTCGAAAAGGAAGGTACACCGTAGCTCGTTCGTTTTCTCTATCACTGAACTTGGCTGAAGTGCATGTATTTCGGGGACGCCTAAAATATGTATGATTCCGACTAAGTGGTATGCTGAATTCAAACGAAGCCACGGGGAGGATTATTATGTGCTAAGGATTTGCACGAGTGTCGGAGGAAAGATCAAAGATGGTAAACTATGTTGAATTAATTGGGATGCTGTAACGAGATGGCACATTACTTGAAATTAATCGAGAGAAAGCAGAAGAATATTAAATGGTGCAAGTTGATTGTTGAGAAGTTTCATGAAAAGCTTGGTTGAAGTTTTGGGGATGAGTTTTGTTTTAAGTTTCGAGGACGAAACTTTTTCTGGGTGGTATATATTGTAGTGCCCCGACCCGCAAGATGCCTTATGATGGATGGTTGGTTCGATGAAGCCTTGTTGGACTTGGGATTATGCGAAGGATCGCTTGGAAGACTATGCGATCGTGGCGGGAATCGTCCTATGAATGTGAGTAGTGTTGAACCCTTCAAAGATCCTTTAGCTTCACGCTTAAAATAAGGATAGTATGCTATGTTTCTTGTTGAATTGCTCAATAACACCTTGCATGGAATTTGGAAAGATAATGAAAGATAATAATCACATGAATGTAAACTGTCGTGGCTAAATGAATTGTATGCTTGTACGCTGTTGCGATGAATTACATGACAGGTGAAGGCAAAGTCCCAAATACTTGGGCAGTGAGTATATCGAGCTTTGGCTCAATGAATAGATGGCAAAACAGATGTTAAGACCCAAGAACTGGGCAGTGAGTATGCTTGAATTGCATTCAAATGAATGAATGCTAAACATATGCTAAGTCCCAGGAACTGGGCGGTAAGTACATTGAGTTGGTTGGAAAGAGGTATATATCAAAGATGTGGCAAAGAGATTGGAAAATAACATTCTATTATCCTGTGCCGATGTAGAATGTTGGTTTCACTAAGACCCTGGATGGGCAGATGATAATGTGAGCATTGGCTCAAGGCAAGATGGCTAGATGGCAAGATGGATGAGAATGATGGTTTTGCTTAGTTTTCCTTATCATGCATTATATGTTTTCTTCTTAGATAAGTTGCATATAAGTTGCATGGTCATGGACAACTTGTCGACAAGGTGTAGTTCCTCGAACGGTATTTCCTGGGCCATGGAACCCGGTTCGTCCTAGGGGGAACAAGGATGGTGTCGATGTACTGACATCGGGATTGCAGGACTTGCAGTGGGGGCTTGCTACCGCCCACTGAAAGGACGCTGAAATCCCATGGTGCTGAAGTAGTAGCACGGTGTTTCGGAAACCTCCCATGGATTCGCACCCCATTTGGAGTTAGCCGTTCACCAGAAGATGATCCAAGATGGCGTGTCGCCAGTGACCTTCATATAGATAGGTCAGGTGCTAATGATGTCTTATGCAGGCAGAGTAAGTTATTACTCAAATACAGGAAAGGATGTCGGCTGTTGGTAAGAATCACCTGAACGGTGATATTCATATTGAATCATGATATTGTTCCTAACAATGTCTTATGCAGGCAGAGTAAGTATTATAAATATACAGGGATGGCTACACGACCGTGGGTAAGAATCACCAAAGGGTGATAACTGCATGCTTTAAAATTATGTTGGCTATGAGATTTGCATGCTTACTTCTTGTCGGCTATAACATGAAATTGACCCTAAGGCAACGAGAAAGACCACTGTTAATAATGTGCTATAACATGATTACTTAGTGCTGTCTTCTTAGGTGAGTTGGGCCAGCACCGCTCGCCAGTACATTGATGATGTACTGACCCACGTTGTGGGCAATATTACAGGTGTTTGCTTGGGGGAAATCCTGTGAATCAGTGCTTGGCATCGATGAATCGGATGGGTGTGCAGAAGCTCTTCTTTCAAGACGATGTCTTCTGCTATACTGGACATAATGTATGGAACAGTGAAACTCAGATGTACCAGTGAGATTGTAGCCAAATTGGCAAGTCATTGTAAAGAAGTCGTTATATTCATTTTTAGCCTAAAGGGCAAGTGTATACATTCAGTTGGCTACTCAAGAGTCTTGTATTCAGTTGTAAACTCTGTATTCCGCTGCAAGTCTTGTAATCCATTTTGATTATCAATAAGAGATACATTTCTATATAAATTGTGTGACTTCAATTTATCTGCTTGGTTCCGCTGCGTTGTCGATGTTTTCTGAGAATTACCAGGAACTGTAATGGTTTTGCCTTGTACAAGTGCAATCTAGACTTGTACGGCATCACGCCCAGTGGCTTATTTTCGATCCTCCCGGATCGGGGCGTGACACATACTACATAAAAGTCTTACTATGGTCATTACACATCTATTGTCTCAATCATTCAAACAAGAAACAGAAATATAGAACATGTAAGGTAAAGCAGTAAGGCATCCCAAACGCTCAGTCAAAATGTTCTTGAGATCTGGCTTTACAAATCATAGCCAGATGATATAACAAGCGTACACAATTGTTATCAGCTGCAGTCTGACTTAATTATAATTATGCAAAAGTAAGTACAAGACAATCCGACTAACATGTCGGTGCCAAACGGCAAGGTATAAAGTAGATAACAAAATGAGTGGTGAAGTTAAGGAACCCACTCGAGGCCTCCTGCGATCATTCCTCTAGTATTGACCATCCTGGAGGTGGAAGTATGCTGAGTCCTCGGGAACTGGCTCTAAATCTTGCCATACAAAACCAGAGAGGTTAGACCTCTAATAGCAAGTACCACAAGGGAGCACGACATGAGAACTAAAACCAATAAGTAAGAGAATATAATAATAGACCTCTGCTTGCTACTAGAACTCACATCACATCAAGACACTTCGAACCAACCTCCCAACCAAATAAGGACAGAAGTTGGCCCGTCATGCCCTGACATTCTGATCATCCCAGTTAGGTAACAGAGTACAATGCACAAACAAATCATCTTGAACGGCCAATCAACTCCTACGGCTTGCTATTATGAGTCCCAAGTTATCCTGGAATAATACAATTAGGGATTCCTCAGTTCTTACTATGTGCAAGCAAGGCTAGTCTATCCAGTCGATCAATTGGCCCATGCATGAATTAGACGAGTCCTAGCAGGACGCCCGTCAATATACAATATACAATAATAATAAAAGCAGATACTGTTCCCTGCCCGTGTGGCAGATTTACAGTATCTGTGGGAACCAGCCGGCCCGTCGGGTACTACTCGTCCCAAGGAGGCTGCCATGTAAGAATTCGGGAATCCATTCTCTCCATGCAATCATTATTTTATTTAACTTAATAGTCTCTACGTTGAGTGAAATCCCATGCCGTGGATCATGGTCATTCAAATGAGTACTTTCGTACGGGGTACGATATGCACAACTCTACAACGATACCAGTGCGGTTAGGTTGTAGGTCTTACATAGCATAATGCAACAATCAAATCTATCCACGGTAATCATGCCTTGACCATAAGGTACACATACTTCTTTTGTAGAGAAAAAAAATAACTAAATAAACAAATAAATAAATAAATAGATTGAAGCCTGCATGTGCATGTATGTCAATATTCGGGATCAGCCAGTCGAGTACAATAGTTCATAACATGAACGTGTCTCATTCATTTCATTCAATAAGACGACTAGCCAGTCTCTTAGTTCTAATTAGGAACGCATGATCAATTTAGTCAAGATCACAATCATTATCAATGGTGGCAAGGCATGAAAGTCAACTAGCATTCAGTGGGGTCGAGTCTACAACTCTCAGGGTTTAATTCTAGTCAATCCGGGTATCTATAACTCAATTCACGACGCATGGTACATCCCACGTAACAATCTATAATTAACAGAAATACCAACATATCATGATTATATCAAGTTTATGCAAAAAGGCGTAAGGATATAAAATGGACGTTAAACATCTAATAAGATATCAATATACAGGGCTATAGAAGATCCAGGGTAAGCAGGCTACTCTCATGTCAGCCTACGCTCATGCCAGCGTACACTCAGGTCAAGTTATGCTCAAGCCAAGCTACGCTCAAGCCAGCTTACGCCCAGGTCAAGTTATGCTCAAGCCAAGCTAGCGTATGGAAGTCATACGCTTCCAAAAGGCACGTATGAACTCCATACGACTCCTTACTATCCAAGTGAGCGTATGCAAGTCATACGCTCCCACAGCGTATGGACTCCATACGACTCCTGACCATTCAAGTCAGCGTATGCAAGTCATACGCTCCCAAAAGGTAGCGTATGAACTCCATACGACTCCTGACTATCCAAGTCAGCGCTCCCAAAAGGTAGCGTATGCAAGACACACGCTTTCTAAAAAGGCAGCGTATGGATTCCATGCTGCGCTAAAGAGCGCGCACAGCTCAGTGACGCAGCTAAAAAGCTAGCATACACTGTTCACTGTCTTTTCCAAACAGCAAGAACTCTATGGTTGTACCCCAAGGCTTCAAAAGTCCATAACTCCGTCAAAATAAGTCCGAATCCAACTTTCCAAAGGTCAAAATTGGGTAGGATGAACTGCTCTACAACATAGACCATCAAATCTTGAGAACAAAGGAGTTTGCTAGATCAAAACCCATAGACAACCGAAAATACAAATAACTTAGATCTACAAGAAATGAACCAATGAAATCAAAAATACTAAGCACTAAACTCTCTTAGAATCATGAGAAGAAGAATATTGAACCATAAAATATGGTCCTCATGTAGAGCAAGATGTACTTGCCTAGTTGGTAGGTGGAGAGAGTAATGAAAGGAAGAAGAAGTAATGGTGAAGATGTGAGTGAATGAGGAGAGAGAAAGAGAGGGTAGCTTTAAGTAGCAAAGGGGGTGGTAGGTAGGAGTTGGGCCGGGTTCTTAATGGGTCGGGTTCTTAAGGGGCTCATCCAACCGAAAATAAAACTAAAGCAGAGAAGTAAATTGCAGGAAATAAAATACAGAAATAAATTACGGAAAATTAATTGCAGGAAATAAATCGCAGGAATTAATTAGCATGAAAATTAAAGAGCAGCTAATTAATCAACATGAAAATTTTAAAGAGCAGATAATAGAATTGCAGAAAAAAATAAAGTGCAGAAAATAAAATGCAGATAAATAATTAACATGAAGTTATAGGAATTTAAATACAGGATACTACATGATAAATACTAAATAAATACATTCAGGCAATATACGTATTAAATACGCATTCCGGGAACGTGGAGTGACAGACATAGTCGTTCCGAGTAGAGTATAGCAACATTGAAAGACTTTGGGACCGATGGGTCGCCAAGGCGACTCCGAACGGAGTTGCATAATGTATGAATGAACGAATAAGTGAATGTATGAATCAATGAATGATACGTGAAGAATGAATAAATGAACAGAAAGAAGTGAAGAAAGAAATGAAAGAGTGAATAAAAGATAAGAAAGGAAAGAATGGTTAGCGACAGATATGACGGGCCTGCGCTGCACGGACGCCAACCTGGTCGATAACGTATTATGGCTCAGAGACATATCTATGGCTCAAAGACAGCCGTTAAGTTAAATGACAAGTCAATACGAAATGGTCGTGGACAAACAGCACGGGCGATGGGGGGAATACCGTGGCCGTCATGAGGAAGGATTCTGCGGTACGGGCGATGGGGGAGAATACCGTGGTCGGCCTAGGCAGAATCAGACATGGGGCTTACGGGCTGCTTTTGTAGTGCCCCGTCCCTATATCGTGTCCCGTACTCTGTCCATGGGGTGCGCTAGAAAGGAACACTGTCACTATCGATTCGGTCAGGGACCGATAGGTCGGGATCGACCGAGTCGATCGAACGGAAACGGTTGAATTAAGATCCATTCCTCGTTATGGAATGTCTTCTTCGGAACCAAGTTCCCATATTCAGCGGGATTGCGACCTCGAGGATTGACTCTGCAGGCTGAGTCGGGAGAGACCTCCCGTTGCTTTGCTTTTCATGCCGCTTGCGTTGGTTTTGGCTTTGTTTTCTGAATGCGCTTTCGTGAATGTTTTCGATGGTTTTCATGGCTTGCATTTCGAACTCGCATTTCCTATCGAACTCCTTGAATAATGCAGTATTCTAATCGGTTGCTTGTGCGATTTCAGGTAATCGCGTAGGCGACGTCTAGCGCGACCAACAAGTTCTCTCGCCGAAGTAAACTCAAGGTGAGTGGTTGACCCTTCTCTTCTCGGCCCCTTCTTAAGTAAATCGATAGTGTTGTTGTGGATGAAAGATTGAATACAAGGGCACGGGCACGGTAAAATGATTGAGTTTTTAAAGAGAATGTAGGCTATGTCTTAATAACTAAAAGAAGAAAAATGATCTTTGCACGGTCATGGACAACTTGTCGACAAGGTAGAGTTTCCCCGCACGGCAACCCGGGGCCACGGGACCGTTGCGGCCAAGAAGGAGACATTTTCATAAGCTGTGCTAGGCACAATGTTAGGCGAGGACTTGCAGCGGGGCTCGCTACTCGCGCTTGAAAGGGCCTCGTCTAATAAAAGCAAAAAGGAGTCCACGATGGCTCTGGGAGCCAGTGACCAACACACAAAATATTGCACTTGGTATGGAAATGATAACAATTGACAGGGAAGAACATGGTAAGTTTCATAAGGCGCGGCACGGGCCGCCGTGGGTAAGTTTTAACGTAAATTTCATTATGCTTGTCATTTCTCGCTTGAAATTCATTAGGATGGTTAGAAACATTCATGAACTAAGTCATATAAACTCATTCAACCAAATGAGAGCTTGGAACTTAATTTTCCACGTACCAGTACAAAGTGTAATGTACTGATCCTCGCTCTCCACGCAGGTATCCCGAACCACGAAGGACGTGCCACCTAAAATCTCAAGGTGGTGTGGACACTTTTGAAGCCTCGTCCGTGTAAAGGCTTGTTTCTGAATTCCTTTTGAAGACTCCGCATTCAGTACAAAAGAAGACCAATGGCGGCTCGGCTTCCCTCGATCGCAGGTGGAAATGTGTAATAGTTTTTGCTTGTAAAAAGGGATGTAATGTATAGGAACGACTATCTCATCGGCGTTCATTTTGTAAGTCGAGTCATATTGTAGCTCGCGCGACAATGAATGTAATAAGTCAATGTAAATGAAGTTTTATCAATGAAAAATACTACTTCTATTTCAAATGTGTCATTCAATTTCTCTGCGTACTCTAACTGATGTTGTGTTTCGGATAACCTTATGACCTTGCCTTGTGCGATCGCAACTTAGGTTTGCTACGGCATCACGTCCGGGGACGACTATCGATTCTACGGAATCGGAGCATGACATAATGGTATCAGAGCACGGCTTTACATCATTTGACCTCGCATCGATGAAATAAGTTATTCCATACAATGAGTCCGTAATATTTTGTGACTGATGCGTTTGCCTTCGTATCGCAGAAGTGACGGAACCCACGGCCGAGCGACAGCAGAGCGCTTCTAGCGGCTCTAGTAGTTCGCATCGTTCGCGGGGTGGACCTTCTAACGATACCATCGAAAGGATGTTGCACATGATGGAGGCGCATCGAAATCAGTCCGAGAACCAACATCAACAGGTAGAGGAACGACAGGCCCAATTCGAAGCTCGCTTCGAAGCTCGCTTTGACGCACATGCGAAACTTCAACAAAAGCAGTTAGATACCCTGCAGCAGATCGTCCAGACAATGGCGGCCAATGGAAATTCTGCGACTGCGCCTACCGTTACCGTACCTGCTGCCACCGTGCCGATGATCAAGTCGACACGGAGGATCCCGAGCGTCAACCAGCGGCACCGAAAAAGTATAACTTTGAAGTGTCCAAATTTAAGAAGGCGTGCCACACTTCCTTCAGCGGTACCGAGGGCCCTTCCATGGCAATCGACTGGTTGGAAGAGCTGAAAGATCACTTCGAGCTTCTCGGCATTGAAGAATCGAAGCAAGTCGCCTGCACATAACTTCAACTACGGTTGAACGCGCACGACTGGTGGGCCGTGCGCAAGCGAGCGATCCGACCGGACAACAATACCGCACCGATCTCTTGGGCCACGTTCTGCAAAGCTTTTGAAGTCCAGTACCTTCCGTCAGCCGTTCGTCAAGCGAAGGAGAATGAATTCATGCAGTTGAAGCAAGAGAGCCGGACAGTGTGTAGCACCCAGTTTCCCAAATAAGGATAATTTTGAAATTTCGTGTTTATAATTATTTTAATAATGATATTTAATTCGTGATATGATTTTTTGTGATTTTATATCATTTTAAAAATTATTTAAATCAATGACTTGTGGTTTTGACGTTTTGCTAGTGAAACCCTAGAGACTGTTTGACCTAGAGCCTAACCATGTGATTATAATATTTTAATATCATTTTTGGCCTAAGGATATTTTTGCATTTGACCTCTTTGAATTATTTTGATATTATTTTATTATTTATGATATTGTTTTGGGGTTATTTGAGTCGGGTTCGAATTTTAACTCAATCCGACTTGAAACGGGGACCCGGGGGTAGTTTGACTCTAGTGGGACCCACACACTAGTTAGACATGGCCCACATAATATTAAATTTAGTCCACATGATAGAAATATTTTAGTTAGAGGTTAGACTAATTATTATGGATAAGGTTAGTGTGATTATAGACTTTAGAATGACTAATTTAGCCCCAACCAATTAGCCATTTCCTAATACTCATAGAATAGGTTAGTAGGGGCTTTTGGACTTTTCCTAATAGGACAAAACTACCTTTATGGCCAGCCACAATAAGGATAGGGTTGAGCCTCCCATTTGTCATTATCCATCTATTTTTCTCTCTCTTGTTCTTTCCCAAATTCCTAGAGAGCAATCCCTAGCAATTTCTCCCCCAAATCCTTCCATTTCACCACCAAATCTTCTTCTTTCCTTCTCCATTCTAGCCAAGGAAAAAGCTACCCAAGTTTGGGAGGATTCGGAGCTCGTTCGTGTCCTTTTGGAATCTCTACTTGTCGGTGTCGCTCCGGGAAGGCTTTTCTTCGATTCGATCTACCGGAAGATATAAATCCCTTCTCCTTTTTATTTCCTCATGCATATAGGTCTATTTTGAACCCATAGGAATGACCCCCATGGTTGTATCTCCATCTGTGTCCATTTTGTGTCTATTTGGAGGTCATAGGAGTGTCCTTTGTGTTGTGGATGTGTTCATGTTGCATATATAGATTTATACATATATATATTGTAATGAGAGTGTATCTATATTTATATATGTAATAAATGGTTCATGATGATTATATAATCAAGTTTGTGAGTGTGGTTCCTCATATTATTATTGCTATTATTGTTGTGGATAATTAGGATATATATTGTGTATTCTTTTGGCTCAAATTATCTAAATCCGTCATGATTTTTATCCACGTTTTTAATTTCAGCCCTAACTTAGAAATGTCATAACTTCTAGCTCAAAGGTCGATTTAATCTCCCATTTTTTTTAAAAGAAGCGTATTGAAATTAGATTTCCAAAAACATGTATTAATAGGCCTAATTCTTTCTGTAACTTTCTGGAGAATTATTTGAGTGTCAGCTGTACGAAAGACAAACGCGTTCTCGGTGTTTTCGCGATTTCGGGAGTTTTCGGAAACGAAAACGCGATCCGTTTGAAGTTTCGGAAAACTAACACATAGATCTATAACATACTTTAATCCTAGATTTTAATTCATACTAAGATGGTACAGTATTGATTATTAGTAGGAGTTACTATTCGGCATATGTATTTTGTGCACCCTTGTGTGTAATATAATATTCTATTTGATTTTAACCCATGTTAATGTATATACATTATGTAATTAAATAGAGAATGCAAGCATGAGTAAATGTTTAAATAAATTATGTATGAGGTGTAAGTATCCTATCTAATGTAAGCATGTATAAGTATGGCTTGTAATGAATATGTAGGTTCCATAGTATGTAATGTATGGTGCATATAGTGGTGCAAGAGAATAAATGAATGATGAATGAATGCAAGCATGAATGTAATGTAATAATAGATGTAATGTATGCAATATACAAGTTAATGAGATGTAATGTTCTATGTTAACACAAATCCTATATTACCTCATGTACCCCCTTACACTATGTTGACACTATCACACTTGACACATTGTTCACTTACACTTTGACACTCTTTGATATGTATACACTATGTATGCCCATTTAACCCTCACTTGCCCCTTTGCCATGTTCACATACACACACATAGCCTCTTAAATAAGTATTTATGAATATAGTTAACTTAGCTATGTATGTATATTATATATATGTTAGCATATTGTGTTGTAATATATAAGTTTATATAACCATTTGAAATGCCATGATTATAGACCTAATGTTGAATACCAATATATGCATGTGTATATATGTGTAGACATATATAGTTTAAAGTAATAGATTACCTAGTGTATATCCAATATGAATTCTTGCCTATTTGAGTATTGAATAATTGCATGCTATATAGAGTTGGGTGTATGTTAGTTTGTATAGCCTTGTATTGATGTGTGCTTGCTAGAATAAGTCTTGGTTAGGCCTAGTAAGACTTGCTGGGTTAGGACATGACCTAGTTTGACCTAGTTTGACTAGTACAGTTGACCAGAGTTGACCAAGAGTTGACTTTGACCTAGTTTGACCTAGATTCATGTAGAATGCATTGTAGTGCTTTATATTACCCTTATGGACATGTTGTGACTTGTGCTGTTCTAATTAGGAGCCAAACACCTCTCCTCGGACAGTATCTTTACCTTGGACATTCAGATATCAGGCTAGTACATTCTCTGATCATTTCATATCATGTTTAGGATTAAATTTCCTGCTTTAGACTATCTTACTTGATGCTGACACGTTGGTAACACAGATTGGTACTATATGGATCCCTTCATGAGATGTTATCCCTCTCGGGAGCATCAGATACTTTTGTCATGTGTGTTTCACTTACATCACGTATCATATGCTTCTATCATCATGAATCTTCGGGAATCAGCTAGTGACTCATGTACCCTCATGATCACCGAGCCTTCACGAATCAATTCATGAATCACCCTTTATGGGCAACGTAGTGTAGTCATGAATCTTAACGTAACTTGAATGGATCCTTGTGTATTGATTGGGGTACGGGGGGGTATGAATGGTCATGTGAATAAATATCCAAAGTAGTGTAGTCATGAATCACTCTTAGTGTAGTCATGAATCAGTCCTAAGCCATTCACATGTTCATCTGTACTCTAAATCACTAGCACTGTCTCTCTTTATATATATCATAGATATTTACTTACAGTTTCTCTTTTACATTATGCTATTTCTTCAGATCCTGTATTTTATTCTCTAGCATGATTACATTTTCTTTCCTGTTATGACTTGTTGAGAAGTATTGTGCTCGCTCCAGTCCTGACTGGACCTGTTGATAAATTTTACAGATAGCCTGGAGGTTGCCTGCTAGCCTAGAGGAGACAGTAGAGGTTGTATAGATAGCTAGGGTTTATTTATAGTTTATTTTCAGTCGTCTTGAGTATATTTATGGATTACTGTATTTGAGTTTTGAGATATATTCTGGGTTTGTATCTTAGACACTTAGACTTCTATCTGTTGTATCTCTTTTCGATTTCATGTTTTATCTATCTTCCTTTATGCTCTACCTTAGATGTGATTGAGTTTACATTCTGCTATGTCACCCCCATTCGGGGAGTATAAACTGTTTAGTCTTATACTGTTAGATGCGTTGAGACCTAGGACAGCGTTCTACCGCCGACACTGCGGCGTAGGCTGGGCGTTGTTACGTTCTCGTGCCCTAACTCTAGGGTGCGGGTCGTGACACATTTTTAGTGGTGGCCCATGCAGGTCAAGATTCGCATTAGTACGATTTCGTAGTAGCGCAACGACTTAGTTGTACTACTACGAGCCTGCTATAGGATATATAAATTAAGATGTTAGGATGAGAGGATACTCAATCACTGTTAGGATTTCTTGAGAGATTCCTGGGATGACCCTTGAGAATCTTACTTTGAATTCCGATTTAAACTCCTTTTCCTTGTTTTGATTCACCTTTTTTCTTGATTTAAATTTGATTTTGTGGATTCATTGCAGAACTTTGAATCCTGGTATTAGTTGATGATTTTGATAAAATTTTGTAGTTATTGATTTAATTTTGTATTTAGATTAATATTTTCAAATCCAAGGTACTCAATCACACTTAGGATTCTTTGAGAGATTTCTGGGACGACCCCTGAGAAACTCATTTTGAACTTCAATTGGAATTCCTTTTCCTCTTGTTTGGATTCACCCTCATTCCTTGCTATTGAATTTAAGCTTGATGGGTTCCTCTCGTTTGAACCGATGAGAAGTAACATATCTTCATTATTCTTTCTCGCCATTATTCTCTTGCATTCTTATTTACCTCTTATCTTAAACTCTGTCTCATTACATTAATTACCCATATCTTGTTGTTCCTACCAGATGTACTTCGAAATCCTTGAATCTTCGTATCTTTTGCATGGGGAAGGCTAAGGAAGTGACGTAAATTATGTAGCTCAGAGAAGACGTAACTGGTTATTTTATGATGATCTAAAGGAAATCAAATGTGGAGTGTTCCATATGGAAATTTGAGATAGAAATATGGTAAAGGTCTCGAATAGAATAAGGAGTTGTATACTGCCAATCTGGAAACAATTACATTTAGAGAAATTTTGGGGTTATGAGATAGTTTATAGGTGTATTCAAAACTAATGAGGATATCAGAGGTCAACCTAGTTTTGAGAACTTAGAAAATCTTGGTTATTGATTCCGGGGAAAACTTTTACTCTGAGACTATATAGAAGGTTAATGGAAAAGAGAAGTTAATTGTGTTTAATAAGGATATTAAACAAGATGTTGCGAGGAAATGACTAGGGATAGAGACAACACAAAGTTATGGAAGTTTAGAGATTATTGTGAAATATTTTTAGGAAAATAATATTCAAGGGTGTATGTCGAAGAAAATACGAAAGTTGATTTTATGATGGAAGATAAGTTTTGTAAGGCCTAGAGATTTAAATTAAATGATACGAGGAGAACAATTTGAACAAGTTCAAGGAATTCGTAAACGGGATTTAGAGGTTTTGGGTCAAATTTAAGACAAGGTGAAAGAACTTGGAAATTTAAATAAATGGTTAATGTTGATTCCTAAATGTGAGGGCTGTGCTTCAAGAGTGATGTTTGGAAATTGGGAATTGCCTACGGTAGTCATGGTAAGGGTTTAAGTAAAGGTTAAATTTTCATATGGAGACTGGTGAGGTAAAGATATGATTGGCAAGTTATGATCAGATGAACTTATGAGTATCAGAAGTAGATGACTAACTCGATCTTCATTATGTTTGTGCATTAATTACCACCCCTTGAACTCCCACTTTCTAATTGAGATCCTTGACGTTCCTTATCATGACTTTGATATTCGGAATGTAATACTAGCTGTTACCCTCCAATAAATCTTATATGCAAGACCTAGACGAGCTCACCTTAGTGTAGGTATATCATGTCCCACTAAAATCCGTCTTCTTGTACTCTATTTTTTTGATATGATTTTCTGGTCAACTGGCTAAACTATAACCTCTACCATTATACTAAATTTCTTCTTATTTCAATTAGAAATCCAGCCTTGACTCAATTCTTTCGATCCGACATGTGATGGTATTCTGCTTGTTTCCTTAGATGCTTAACCTTGTACCTTATCTGATTACTTGACCCGTTGGTTAAGAAACTTGGACTATGTAATTCCTTTCATCATTACCACCCTTATATCTTGTGTTGCTAAATTAGCCTTAGTTTTGCAAGCTTATCTATTTTTGAGCTTGGTCATGATATATTTTATTGGGTGGCCACCCACTAACATATTGTCTAATCAGAACCGGTACATGATGGTCTGATCAACCTATTGTACTTTGGTTCGCTTTTTCATGTATCAATCTACGAGAATGGAGACATAGTTAAACTTGACCCTAGAGTCTCATTCGCGACAGCCTTGACAATTCTCCTTGAAATCTTTTCATCGCCTATGAACCTCGTATTCGTACTCAGTCGAATTAAATTTAATCATGACCTGAACCTCCATCATTGGATGCTCGTGCTCATACTTTGATTTTATTGATTTTCTTTCTTGTCCAAATCTCGTTTTATCCCGAAATTGATCTACTTAGATCGTGTCAAGACAAAAATCTATTTGTGATTTGTTGTGCCTAAATTTTTAATTTTTGCCATTTTATGGAATAGTAACCTTTTAATAATTTCTTAGTTGCTTGTTAATGACCAATTTTTATATAGGATGGTAGACAGTCCTACAACCTTGATGATTGTTGTTCCCTTATCTTCCCAATTAGGACACCCTAGATTGTTTGTGTGTTGATACCATAGTACTGTTTTGACCTAGAATGATTAGTGTACCTAGGTGAGACTTCCAACTGCTACGGTATGCCCTAACCTTGTATACTATTCCTTTAAATTGCATGATTTAGATAAAAAAAATTTAGACCTTGATTGTTGGGAAATAGGGACGTTACCCTACTAGTATCAGTTGTAGATATATATAGGTTGGTCCTTGATGTAGGGATGTGTGTCTCTAAACATGTAGCTTATGAGATTTATGAGAGATTATAGTATCAGCCTTGATAGGATGTACTAGTCTTTTGGTGAATATAAATGTGTTATAAGAGATATGGGCCTATATGTCTTAGTAATGCATCGTTCCTATGGTAATAGAATGTATTAATAGATGGTTAATAGGAAGATAATAGTTTGAGCATACCTATAGCCTATGATCAGTTCCTTTTCATCCTTAGTTAAGACCACTTTAAAATAGGTCCAGTCCTTTGGATATAGGTTCCAGTCCATATTTTATTGAAGTTCCATTACCGCCGTACAGCAGAGCAGTGTTGGAGGTATTCTTAGATTGACACTATTTAGATGTCCGTTTATTATTCCAGTGTTAGGAAGTGTTACCTTAGATATTGGGTAGGTTAGAGGCTCTAGAAGGAGTACTATCGATCTTAAATTTCGAGGACGAAATTTTTCTAAGGTGGGTAGAGTTGTAGCACCCAGTTTCCCAAATAAGGGTAATTTTGAAATTTTGTGTTTATAATTATTTTAATAATGATATTTAATTCATGATATGATTTTTGGTGATTTTATATCATTTTAAAAATTATTTAAATCAATGACTTGTGGTTTTGACGTTTTGCTAGTGAAACCCTAGAGACTGTTTGACCTAGAGCCTAACCATGTGATTATGATATTTTAATATAATTTTTGGCCTAAGGATATTTTTGCATTTGACCTCTTTGAATTATTTTGATATTATTTTATTATTTATGATATTGTTTTGGGGTTATTTGAGTCGGGTTCGAATTTTAACTCAATCCGACTTGAAACGGGGATCCGGGGGTAGTTTGACTCTAGTAGGACCCACACACTAGTTAGACATGGCCCACATGATATTAAATTTAGTCCACATGATAGAAATATTTTAGTTAGAGGTTAGATTAATTATTATGGATAAGGTTAGTGTGATTAGAGACTTTAGAATGACTAATTTAGCCCCAACCAATTAGCCATTTCCTAATACTCATAGAATATAGGGGCTTTTGGACTTTTTCTAATAGGACAAAACTACCTTTATGGCCAGCCACAATAAGGATAGGGTTGAGCCTCCCATTTGTCATTATCCATCTATTTTTCTCTCTCTTGTTCTTCCCCAAATTCCTAGAGAGCAATTCCTAGCAATTTCTCCACCAAATCCTTCCATTTCACCACCAAATCTTTTTCTTTCCTTCTCCATTCTAGCCAAGGAGAAAGTTACCCAAGTTTGGGAGGATTCGGAGCTCGTTCGTGTCCTTTTGGAATCTCTACGTGTCGGTGTCGCTCCGGGAAGGCTTTTCTTCGATTCGATCTACCGGGAGGTATAAATCCCTTCTCCTTTTCATTTTTTCATACATATAGGTCTATTTTGAACCCATAGGAATGACCCCCATGGTTGTATCTCTATTTGTGTCCATTTTGTGTCCATTTGGAGGTCATAGGAGTGTCCTTTGTGTTGTGGATGTGTTCATGTTCAATATATAGATTTATATATATATTGTAATGAGAGTGTATCTATATTTATATATGTAATAAATGGTTCATGATGATTATATAATCAAGTTTGTGAGTGTGGTTCCTCATATTATTATTGCTATTATTGTTGTGGATAATTATGATATATATTGTGTATTCTTTTGGCTCAAACTATCTAAATCAGTCATGATTTTTATCCACGTTTTTAATTTCAGCCCTAACTTAGAAATGTCATAACTTTTAGCTCAAAGCTCAGTTTAATCTCCCATTTTTTTTAAAAGAAGCGTATTGAAGTTAAATTTCCAAAAACATGTATTAATAGGCCTAATTCTTTCTGTAACTTTCTGGAGAATTATTTGAGTGTCAGCTGTACGAAAGACAAACGCGTTCTCGGTGTTTTCGCGATTTCGGGAGTTTTCGGAAACGAAAACGCGATCCGTTTGAAGTTTCGGAAAGCTAACACATAGATCTATAACATACTTTAATCCTAGATTTTAATTCATACTAAGATGGTACAGTATTGATTATTAGTAGGAGTTACTATTCGGCATATGTATTTTGTGCACCCTTGTGTGTAATATAATATTCTATTTGATTTTAACCCATGTTAATGTATATACATTATGTAATTAAATAGAGAATGCAAGCATGAGTAAATGTTTAAATAAATAATGTATGAGGTGTAAGTATCCTATCTAATGTAAGCATGTATAAGTATGGCTTGTAATGAATATGTAGGTTCCATAGTATGTAATGTATGGTGCATATAGTGGTGCAAGAGAATAAATGAATGATGAATGAATGCAAGCATGAATGTAATGTAATAATAGATGTAATATATGCAATATACAAGTTAATGAGATGTAATATTCTATGTTAACACAAATCCTATATTACCTCGTGTACCCCCTTACACTATGTTGACACTATCACACTTGACACATTGTTCACTTACACTTTGACACTCTTTGATATGTATACACTATGTATGCCCATTTAACCCTCACTTGCCCCTTTGTCATGTTCACATACACACACATAGCCTCTTAAATAAGTATTTATGAATATAGTTAACTTAGCTATGTATGTATATTATATATATGTTAGCATATTGTGTTGTAATATATAAGTTTATATAACCATTTGAAATGCCATGATTATAGACCTAATGTTGAATACCAATATATGCATGTGTATATATGTGTAGACATATATAGTTTAAAGTAATAGATTACCTAGTGTATATCCAATGTGAATTCTTGCCTATTTGAGTATTGAATAATTGCATGCTATATAGAGTTGGGTGTATGTTGGTTTGTATAGCCTTGTATTGATGTGTGTTTGCTAGGATAAGTCTTGGTTAGGCCTAGTAAGACTTGCTGGGTTAGGACATGACCTAGTTTGACCTAGTTTGACTAGTACAGTTGACCAGAGTTGACCAAGAGTTGGCTTTGACCTAGTTTGACCTAGATTCATGTAGAATGCATTGTAGTGCTTTATATTATCCTTCTGGACATGTTGTGACTTGTGCTGTTCTAATTAGGAGCCAGACACCTCTCCTCGGACAGTATCTTTACCTTGGACATTCAGATATCAGGCGAGTACATTCTCTGATCATTTCATATCATGTTTAGGATTAAATTTCCTGCTTTAGACTATCTTACTTGATGCTGACACGTTGGTAACACGGATTGGTACTATATGGATCCTTTCATGAGATGTTATCCCTCTCGGAAGCATCAGATACTTTTGTCATGTGTGTTTCACTTACATCACGTATCATATGCTTCTATCATCATGAATCTTCGGGAATCAGCTAGTGACTCATGTACCCTCATGATCACCGAGCCTTCACAAATCAATTCATGAATCACCCTTTATGGGCAACGTAGTATAGTCATAAATCTTAACGTAACTTGAATGGATCCTTGTGTATTGATTGGGGTACGGGGGAGTATGAATGGTCATGTGAATAAATATCCAAAGTAGTGTAGTCATGAATCACTCTTAGTGTAGTCATGAATCAGTCCTAAGTCATTCACATGTTCATCTGTACTCTAAATCACTAGCACTGTCTCTCTTTATATATATCATAGATATTTACTTACAGTCTCTTTTTTATATTATGCTATTTCTTCAGATCCTGTATTTTATTCTCTAGCATGATTACATTTCATTTCCTGTTATGACTTGTTGAGAAGTATTGTGCTCGCTCCAGTCCTGACTGGACCTGTTGATAAATTTTACAGATAGCCTGGAGGTTGCCTGCTAGCCTAGAGGAGACAGTAGAGGTTGTATAGATAGCTAGGGTTTATTTATAGTTTATTTTCAGTCGTCTTGAGTTGTATTTATGGATTACTGTATTTGAGTTTTGAGATGTATTCTGGGTTTGTATCTTAGACACTTAGACTTCTATCTGTTGTATCTCTTTTCGATTTTATGTTTTATCTATCTTCCATTATGCTCTACCTTAGATGTGATTGAGTTTACATTCTGCTATGTCACCCCCATTCGGGGAGTATAAACTGTTTAGTCTTATACTGTTAGATGCATTGAGACCTAGGACAGCGTTCTACCGCCGACACTGCGGCGTAGGCTGGGCGTTGTTACATTCTCGTGCCCTAACTCTTGGGTGCGGGTCGTGACACAGTGGAACAGTATACCGCAGAATTCAACAAGTTGTCTAAGTTTGCTGGTCAGTTTCTGCCTACTGAAGAGTGCCGTGTGCGACGGTTCGAAGTGGGTCTGCGACACTGTATTGGTACGCATGTCGGGGTCCCGGAGTACAAGACCGTGGGCGAGGCGCTGAATCACGCACTCCGCCTTGAGAACCTGCATCCTTCCGGTGCTGACGACGTTGTGCGCCACTCCAATCACAAACGTCCTAGCTATACGGGAGGCAACAACTACGCGTCAAAGCGTCCACACACTAGCGGCTACCAAGGTCGGAACCCGTTACCACGATGCAAAAATTGCCACCAGCTTGGGCATACTGATGACCACTGCTTTGCCAAGACAGAGTGCTACGCTTGCAGGCAGAAGGGTCACCTTGCTCGAGATTGCCAGAATCCCCGACCGAATCGCAACGTACCACCACAACAATACCGCCAAGAGAATCGAGCGCAGGCGCCCCGACCTCCTCCGCGCACTCAACCTGTACCACAAAATGGCCAAGATCGTCGCCCCAACACTCAGGGCCGCATCTACGCCATGACACGAGGCGAAGCGCTAGCATCAGATACAAGTAGTGTCAGGTATACTAAAATTCAATAACGTGCCTGCTCGTGTGTTATTTGATTCAGGCGCTTCACATAGTTTTATATTGGCGGACTTTGTTGCCGAGCACAAATTTCCTGTAATATATTAGATCTCGACCTTAGCGTAAGCACGCTTTCGGGCACACCAATTCTCACAAACTTAGCTTGCGTCGGCGGGATTATCTGTATCGGCGGTCAAAAGATCGGTCTGGATGTGATAGTTCTAGACATGAAGGAC
>JANAVB010027418.1:0-52623 GCA_029216955.1 Iris pallida | reverse complement strand
CCCTATCACCCCATGGTTGATGATGACGGTATGCCCTTTACATCTGAATTATTATTATTTGCTTACATTTGTAGGCAAAGCTCTATAGAACAATCACCTTTTATGTATTCTTACACTTTTCTGTAGGATCTTTGTCACCACGACGTGCTTTTGATGAATGCATCGATGAATCTGCACATGCTGAAGCTATCCTGACTGCCTTGAATGATGTAGCTTCTTCAAGTAGAAGCTCCAGGAACGGGGGTTGGGCATCCTCTGAAGATGAAGCTGATGCCATGGAAGAAGATGAAGGTTAGTGTCTCATGCTTGTTCTGATAACTGACACTGACCATGTAGTTACAGTTATGCATTTTTTTATGTCTTCCTGTCTTTTTTCTAAATATTTATTTGTCATTGTAACTGTTTATTTGCCATTTGTTGCATTTAAGCATGCTAGGTGTTATGTATAATATAGTTGAGTTGATTATCTATGCATGTTGTCTAAGTTGATGAGGATGAATTACACGCGCATACACACACACAACTCCCAGTGAAAGCAAGGGCATCCACCTTATATTGATGTGCCAATACTGATGAAGCTAAGGCAATATGTCTTCCAAAAAAATGTTCAATGTGACCTTCAATAGAGGGGTTAATTTAGCAAGGTCGGGGCATGCCATGCGTGCAGCAGTCGATTGGAAGCATGGGTTTATACTTTATAGTAAAAGTGTTGCAGGAGGAAGGCATTGGGCCAGATGAAATAGTCCAGTGAAAGTTTGGAAAAAACACTACTGATTGAGTTAATTTGTTTCTCTTTGTTCAATTAGATCATAAAAAGGTAAGGAAAATGTCAATTGGTTGAACTATTCAGATACTAATTTATAAGAAAGGTCGACAACATATTAGACTATCATTAATTCAAACTTCGCACAGGATGAAGTGATGGTAGACTGACATAAAATAGGCCTAACTGCAATTCAAACTGACCTTCATCTTAACTTAAATTAGCAACCATGGAATTACTGCTGGGTCATGCCCCTTTTCTCTCCCCAAAGTTATGGGTGATGGAGGACAAGTTTGTAGTTTATGAGAAGTCGTCGTTAGTTGAGTTGGGTGACTTGGGTCCACTTGAGTCATTTTATTTATTAGCTTATTATGAGTTAGTTGACTCGAGTTTTTTTAATTATGAGTTATGTTTAGTTTGTTTATCTTAGTTTGGTTAGTAGTAGTTCTATTTGGAAGTTTATTTACTTTATATAGCAGTCTTATGGGCTATAAATAATGATGTACTGAGACCTAATAAAGGATTGACAGGTTTTGGATAAATCTGTGTGATATTTGCATTTTTGCAATTGGATGTGAGGCCTCCCAGACACATACTCAATTCTTGCCCTTCCTACACCTTCTCATCTTAACCGGCCATCCCATTCCCCTTCTTGCCTTGCTTACTGCCAAACCCAATACCAGAACCTACTGACAAGACTGTCGCCTCCCTGCCCATGTTTCTGTGTCCTTACCTTCACATGCTGCTTGCTTGTGCTTCCTGCCCACCAGCAGGCACCCGCAGACTCCACAACATCCATTGTGGGTTGATGTTTCACCTCTTGGCCAGCCGTCTACCTTCCTAGCCCTCTGGCAACCATCCGTACAGCTACAGCCTTTGACCGGCCTCTTCTTCCTTAGTTGCAAACCAGACCAGCCACTTCCTTTACTTTTCCTGCAATCCCAACATCTCATCAGGCCATCTCATCATCTTATACGCCATCTCATCATCTTATACATATTCCCAATCTTTTACACCTTCCAAACGTCCAAATCTTATTTCCATCTACAAAGTTCAAGATCCTTATGTTGCAATCAAGGTTGCTAGTCTAATCATGGAAATGAATTCTTCGAAGAGGACTCATCTTCTGGGATTTGAATTTGGGAGAGAGTGATCTCATGGGCCTATTTCACAACCCTAGGATAAATCCTAATTTTGCTATTAATTTCATTACAATTTTGAATACTTTCTGAGGTTTTAGGGATAGGGTTCTTATGTTCATTGACTCATAGTTTGTTTTGTGCAGATCTCATAACTTCTCATTGCTTTGAACCATCTAGGTTCTCTTTGGTTCTTATCTCATGTCAATGGGCCTTAATGCCTATCCTCCTTTATTTCATTTTAACACCAGTGACACCATCCATTCCCGTTCAAGCGTATTCGGTCTTGAGGCTTTGAAGTTTGAATTGGTGCTATTTTCTTTTGTTTCCACGAAATCATAAGGCTATATAAAAAAGTAGGGAGTGAGACAAAAACAATCAGAAAATTTGCATTCTTCTTCCATTGTATCAACAATTTGCCTGTTTAACCATTTTTTAGTGATGACCCTGGTGTAAACTCCAAAGTCGTTAATGGACACCGAGCACTTCTCATGAAAGTCTATCCTGTGTGAGTTCGAGAGGCTCTTGGGATAAATTGTGTATTGTTTAGAATTAGTCAATACATGTAGATTTTGGCTTTTAAAAGATCAGTAGTTATTTGTTTTTGGCTATTAAAATCAGTCCCATCCAAGTCAAGTGTATAACCAGTAGCTTTGAGGTATTGGACACATTTTATTGGAAAATTATCTTTGTTTAGTATAATTTGTAAATGATGTTATATTCTTTGTTAACTACATAATAAATGTTTGGTTTTGTCATTTCTTTCTACATACAGATGTATAATTTATGAAATTAGAAGTTACATTTTTAATATTCCCAATAGAAATTTGAAGTTGGCAATTTATGTATTTCAGATGAATGTTTATTTATTTGCTAGATTATTGATTTTAGGTGTTCTAACATAATCCCATAGTGTCATCCGTATAAGTCAGTTTATCCACATCTTTCTTACTGTAATTCCTTAGAGAGATTCTATTGGGCTTTTCTGCCTAGGCCTTTTTTGTATCTGAAAGAAGATCCCTTGTTTTTGTGGGGTTGCTACTTTGCATTTGTTAACTCATCGTCTTCTTTTTTTTGTACATTGCATATCATGGTTCGTAAATAGAATATAAGAAAATTTCTTCTCTTGTTGAGAAGTAGTAAAATTTGTAGGATGACACAATGGGAACTCACTTGAGCTCCTTTGTCATGGGTAAGAGGGATCAGATGACAATATTGGAAAAGGAGTTGCAACTACAAGTGGCATCTCATAACTTGAGATGCTAGACCTAAGTGTAACAGCCTAGATGAAATGAAGTTAAAAAACTTTTCACCAATGCAAAGGTTGGCTGTTAGATGATGGCCTCCATCTAGGCATGGTTCCAGGAGGAAGGACAAGGCAGGGGCCGGTTCCTTCGTGGCACCTTCTAGGTCTGTAAGTTGGAAATAGAAACAGGAAGGGGGATGGAGAGATGGGAAATGAAAAAGATAAAAAAGGAATAAGTGTCATTATTGCTTTACACTAAAATCATCGCTTGTCATTACCATTTCAACTGGTGTCATCGTTGGGCTAATGCTGCCGCCAATGTAGATGAGGGAATGCAATGAAGAATAGGTGAAAGCTAGGAAGCACATATTCTCTAAAACTAGTACATATGGTATTTGTCTCCAAACGATGGATACATATGAGACACGAGTCGAACTCCCATGTACACTAAGATGTGCCAAAAAAATTATGACCACCTGTCAACTTGACACTAACCTCCTTTGGCAGTGTTGCATTCCTAGCCAAGGTGACAATGATAAAGAGAGGGCCTTGCAACAAACTTACAAGGCTAGTCGGGAGTAGGTAGGTTGACCTACCATTTGGCTGATGCAATTAGGCCTATGCATCCAAGGAGCATCTTCCAAGTTCTCCTAGAGTAGAAAATAATCTAGACGAAATTAAGCACTGTTGATGGTTCTGAATCAAGGTAAGTTCAAGCAAGGCTATATGAGTTAAAAGGAAATATTGTATTCGCTTCTTTAGTTAAAAGGAAAATAATCTTCAATGTAATTTTGTATATGCCTCTACTAAATTCTATTAGGACCAAGCTGTCTTCTAATATGAATTCTGTATATATAAACGGAGTGTGTGACCTTTTACAATATTCCTGTACTAACAAGTTAAATATACAAGTTCTTTTCAGTTATTCATATTTTACTACCTTTTGCAAATATTTAAAGCAGTTGGAGCCTTAGATGATCTTGCTATTGCTCTCCAATACAGTTTGAACATATCCATTCAACTACTCTTAATAGAAGAAATTGTATCGACTAGTAGCTGCTGTCATAGTAGGGATCCTCCTACCCCCGGAACCTCGTTCGGATCCTGTGAACCCAAATTTGTAGGTTCTGGATCCTGATAGCAAAATAGCCAACTAAAACAATCCTGATCTTACAAGAAGGAAGTTTGAAATATGCAAGACAATGGAATAGGTTGTCAAAATGAAGCATATTAGAGTAGTACTTTTTAAGTGCGGACATATCTTCCAACACCGGATTTGCATACAAAATGGTGAGATGCACCATTCATCATGATCTTCATGTCATAAACCATGTATGGATTAAATTTCATGCAATCTACAAACTCCAGTCCGTCGGTCAAGTGGTCTTGTTTGTTCCATTGTTCAAGAACTGTTAAAATGGATCAATGAGTTAAGAGTTTTGTAAATCACGTGAAGTTTTTAACTGGTATTTGTTTTAGATTATGTAGATCATGATGGACACTACATATTGGCATTTTGTTTGCAAGTCCAATGTTGGAAGATACGATCCTTTACTTTAATAAAGCATGCAACTGGTCTACAAACCTCTCTATACCCACACATATACACACACAATAACAAAAAAAAAACCTTTATCCAAAATTTGGGAGTCAGTTTTTTGAATCCTTTTATTCCATTCAGCTTTGTTAAGGGCCATGTCTATAAAACTAGCAAAAACCATATCATTCTTTACAACTTCAATCCTCCCCCCTCCCTCTCTCTCCATTTTTTTTTTTTTTTTTTTTTTTTTTTTTTTTTTTCTTTACAACTTCAATCCTCCCCCCTCCCTCTCTCCATATATATATATATTATAATATATATATATATAATATATTCACATTAGTATCACATACTTTTTGTTTTCAATTCGATACTACATACATTTAGGTAGTGAGATAGAGATTGAAGAGGATGAGGCAGTCTAGGTGGGAGATGGAGGTAGAATAAAGTTAAAAACACATTTGGGGTGGGGGAGAAGGAGAGAGAGGAGAGTTTTGGTGGAGGAAGAACATTTTTTTCCAATTAGGGTTAATAGGTCATATATAAGTCGCATGACTATTAAGTCCGAGTATTGACTAACGGAGGGTAGCAAAGTCTGAAAAACTTAGGAAGTTACACACGCACACCCATAAAACACGAAGTTTACACAATTAATTTATAATATAATTAATCAATGAAGTATCGGTTAAGAAGGTGCACCAATTGTATTAGCTTATAAGTACTATTCTTTTTTTAACTTAATATCCAATAGTGAAAGGTGTAAAATTGGCTCCCCTATTATACTATATAAAATTTTGGTTCATCTAAAACAGTTTATCGTTGCAATTTAGATTTTCAGTTGATAGTGAAATTTCTTAACTATGTAACCTTGTACATGTCTTCAACTCTGGTCTTTCAACTTTTCAAGTCTGCTTGTTATCATTGGGAAGTCAAAACATGCTTTGTAGTCCATCACATGACCTTATAGAAGGGTGTAAATAAGTTGTCTTAGTGACTGGCCATGAATCTTCTAAGTATTATCAAGGCAAGAATTAGTCCTGGTTTTGTGATTGTGTCCCATGTTCCTCTGATTTTCTAACACATCCTGAAGCAGATGGAGCAAAGCTAAGTTTCAAGGAGCACCGAAAGGTTCATTATGATGAATTCAGGAAGGTCAAAGAGCTTTTGCGGACGGGGTCCCTTTCAGATTTGGTGGGTGAAGATAATGGAATTGAAAAAGGTGGAGAAGAAGGCAGTTCTTCTACAACAGGCTCTGTTCAGGAATCCCAGCCCAACGAAAACCAACATCAGCCTCCAAGCAATGCCCCTTGAGGATTCTTGGTCAGACAAAAGAACTGAAGGTTTGATTCGAGCGAGTTGTTGGTTCTTATGTAGTTTGATTATTGCCACCAAATGAGTGAATAGGTATTTATGTCCTTTTCGAGACTGTTAAGAGTATACATGCGTGGTCGTTTGCTTCCCGTCTAAGTATCTAACCTTTGTACCCCTGTAAATGGAGATTGCTTTACCCACTGGTTACAATTTACAAACATAACTTCAATGTCACTTGAGAGTGTACAGTAAGTAGGTGGGCTACATAATCTCCCTGAACAGGTAGCTTGTCTGAAATGTGTTTTCCCTTTGAAATTGAAGAAATTTGCATGATTATATAAAAATTTCCTTTTAGTTATTCACCTTTTTTTGTGCGATTAAATCCCTGCCATCGATTATGCCACCTCGAGTATTTCGTTGCTCTTGCCAAGTTGGCAGAGGAACACAAATAGGTGATCATCTTTCGTGTCATAGTTGTTCGGCTGTTCTTACTACTCTCATAGTTGGCTATGTGTTCCTCTCTTCAAATAATCCTTTTCAGCATCAATCTGCAACTTTAGGCTTTTTGGATCCGTTTGTCGAGGAGAAGCTTGGTAAATTGTACTCATTGCAAAGAAATATAGAATCCCTCGTGGAGATTGAGCGCGAGTGCCCAGGAAGAACTTTGAAATTCTTACTTTGGTAAGTCTGGGTTTGATATTGCTTATGATGGCTGTCCGAAAAGTTGTTTCGTAACAAGTACTTGTCAATATTACTTTTGAAATGATAGTTAAATTTGGGGGCAGCATAGGCCTGGTTTTGACATTGCTACTGCTCAAGCAGCAGCACCAGTTTTTGAAAACGAACCTTAAGATGTATATAGTCTGCAAAACAATCTAGCCCACTGCCAAAGTTCTTTCTCTAGAAAAGAAAGGCTACATGATAGTTTTATAATCAAATGCATCATATGCATCATAGCTATATGATGGTTATTTCACCATTTTGATTTTCGGAGTAGGATATACAATATCCCTAACAACATTGCTTAACGGGTGGGGTCCGGTACTAGCAGTGGAGTGGCTGGAGCCAATAGGGAGGTGTGTCAGTGCGGTTTTTCCCCCGTTCGGTCAGCATGCATATTTCTTAGACCATCTCCAATGGTGATTTCTAAAATTGAGTTCTTATCCTACTTGGCATTGTACTTTAAGGAGATTTCTATCCTAGTTGGAAGAGTTTCTACATAGAAATTGTAGACATACAAAAATGCTCTTCAGTGGTTCTCCATTTCTATCCTATGTGTCACATAGTAAAATGATCAATTTAATGGTGTGGGTCCCAATAATAATTATCATGAGAGATAGGAGAATTTCTATGAGAGTTTCTACATGTAGAAATCCTTCTAGAAAGTTTCCATCCTACACTCTAGGTAGCTAGTCTGCCAGAGGGAATCATAATACCATGCAAATATTTCCCTTATGTCGACGTGATCTCGATGTCCGGAAACACCGTTCAAGATATTGCATTTGTGGATAAGTTGTGCATAACTAATACATATTAATACATGTAACTATCTATTAAATTATAATGAATATAAATGATTTTATATTTATTTAACCTTTTTCACAACTTAATCAAAATCTATCATTTCATTGTTACCACCGTTCTCGAGCCACCTGTCTACAATGAAGTTGCATGATTATATGGACTTTTATTTTTCCTTTTAGTTATTAATTTCTTCTCTTGGCGCTTGTATGTTGGAGTCCCTGACGCTATTATGCCACCGCGAGTAGCTGTTGTCAAGTTGGCATAGGAATGCAGAGCCTTGTTAGCAGTTCGGCAAACGGAAAAAATTCGGAACGGAAAAAGTACGAGTATAAATCGGCACAATATAAGTAAATACGGTAAAAAATTCGGTCAAAAATTCGTCTAACGAAAAACATTCGGATCAGATTTAATTCGTGTTTAGTACGTTTCATATGAACCAATTCGGCATATATATAGGGCCCACCCACCTCTACTCCTTCATAACAAAAGTTCAGTGTGAGAATAAGAAATGTTGGATGATGGAAAACCGAAAGGTTTTTCTTTGATTGTTGCAAGCAACGTGTGCAAAGACTCTTGGATTTCTTTTTTTGGTTACTGTGAGACTTTTTCTTCTTTTCTTTTGATAATTTTTAAGAATTGTGCCAGTCTTAATATCTAATAGCAGCAAGAGTCTAGAAAGTTCAGACTGTTGGATTTTTGGTCATATTTTTTTTGGCCAATTTTTTTAAAAATTCGTACGGCACACGTTTAAAACGTCACATGCTTAAAATTCGCGTACAAATCCAAAAATTTTAAAAATACGTAAGTATTATACGTTTATGTAAGATACGGAAAAATTCGCGTATAATACGCGTTTTATTCGGGTGATTGCTAACAGGGATGCATAGCAGCAGAGGAGAATTAAATGTGTTTTCGAAAAACTGGACTAAGATGATCAGCTTCAAATACATGGGAATATATATCTGTGGTGGTGATGGTGAGATTTTGGTATATATAGCTCGTTCGGTGTTCTTTCAGTGCTCTCATAGTTGAGTTGTATTCCTTTATTTTCTCCAGAGCAAAGAAGCTAATAATCTTCTTTCAGCATATAACTGTCATGTGCAACGCATATAACTATTTTATAACAGTTTTATCCCCCATTTTTTTTTCCGACTGCATCTACCTCTTTCTCCATCCACACAAAATTTATTTTAGTACTAGTAAAAGTAAGTACGTTGTACGTAAAATAATTTTTTTAAAAAAATAATATTATCAAAATATAATTTAAATATTTAAATTAAATTAATATTTGTTATATATATTTATATTTTAAATAAGATTTATATAAATTTAATTTAAATGCAATTATAATTTGTTATGGATATATATGAATAAAAGAGGAATATTCTATTATGCGAAAGAAAAATAAAAAGAGGACATTCAGTTATCGAGGAGAGAAAGTTTAAAATTATAATTTTTTGTAATTTTTTAAATTTAAATGGTTGATGATATACATACAACCAACCCTCCCTCGGCACTTTCTGTTTAGAGCCAGAAGTTTTTATACTTAATGCAATACTCATACTATTAATGATTGAACAATCACTTGAGCACAAGAAGATGCTCAACAAACAAAGGTAACAAGAAGGGAGTTACCTCTGTCTAGTTCTGAAATTACATAGCAAGGGCCTGTTTGGTTTGCAGGAACTGTATTGCAAGTGAAGGTTTCCATTGCAAGTGGAGGAAGCAAGTGCCACTTTCACCGTTTGGTTCACGGTGAAGATGGAGATGAAAGTGACAAAAATCTGACACACTTGAGTTCCTGTCCCCCCTTTTTTTCCCATTTCCACCTACATCAAAAATCACCCGGAGGTGTGCTGCAAGTGGGCTGTGGTGAGCCTAGGAGATGAAGTCGAGGAACCCAGCGACGGCAGATCCGGCTCGACGACATCTGGCACCGCTGCCGACCACCGCTCGACGACGGCAGATCCGGCTCGACGACGGCGGATCCGGCTCAACGATGTCTGGCACCGCCGCCGACCACCGCTCGACGACGGCAGATCCGGCTCGACGACGGCAGATCCGGCTCTGGCACGACGACGGGAGGCCCTTGCGTCGGCGGAAGGTCCTGGGATCCAGTTTTGTCACTACCGTGGGGGAGGTGGTGGGGGTGGAAGTGGTGGATAGAAGAGGAGAAGCTGTGGGGGAGAGTAAGAGAGAAAATGAGTTGGAGAGAAGACATAAGAGGGGGGAGAGGAGGCGTTGTAGAGAAGAGGAGGGAGAGGAGGCTGTGTGAAGAGGAAGAGTTGGAAAGGGAGAGAGGGAGAGTTGGAGAAGCTTTGGGTTTTTTATATGTAATAATTATTTGTATGTAATAATTTTTAGGCTTAAATAATAATTATTTGTTTGTTAATTTTTTTTGATTTAATTATGATAACTAATTCAATTATTGGGGGTAACCATACCTAGGTTTACCACATCTCCAAAAAAAACTTTCACTTTCTACTTACATAACTATCCAAATACCAAACCAATTTTTTTTTCCACTTTCACCAGACAAAAAGTACTCCTCCAAACACATTTTGGAAAGTGCCACTTGTTGCAAGTCCACGGAAACTCAACTTGCTGCAAGTGGCACTTTCATACTTTCAAAGAGTTACATATATCCAAACAGCCCCTAATATAACAAGGAAACATAGTCTGTTTGATCGCACCATTGATATGGCTAAACGGCACATAGAAGAACCCCATGGTTCCATCAAGACTTGATTTTAGTAGGGGGAGGGTTTGGTTTATTCGGTTCAACATAATCAAAATAGTTAAAGGGTGCGGCTATCCGCACCCCATGATTTACTTAGGACACTCCAAGTGCTACGTACACCACATTTTAAATAAATAAAATTAACATAAATACTAAGTACAATCCACCAAATGACCAAAATATTCTTTTCTATTCTAACCTAAAACTATTCCTAAGCAAACCCCACATTCCTAAGCACACATCTTTCCTCTCTACTCTCCTCTCTCCAACCGGCCCCCTCTCTTCTCCAAACCCTACTTTCGATTCTCTGGTCCCCTCTCTTCTCCGTTCGCCACACCATTGACGATGAGCTTTCGGATTGTTCGGCCATCACAATGGAGAGACAATCCCAAGACCAATTCTAAGACCAATCCCAAGATCAATTTGGTGAGTATTTCAAATCGAACATCCTAATTACTTCAAAATGAATATTATTTTCGCTGAGGATCACTGCTAGGGTTTCGAATCTCTTCAATTCTTGTTAAAACGAAATAAATTTTAAATTTTTTTGGGTATTCACGGTTCTGTTTGACCCTGGTCTGTCGAGCGTACAGGCTGGAGTTCGACCCACGACTGTCACGCCCCAGAACCAGAATACTGGAGAGCGGGGGCAGACATAGCCAGCTACGTATATTGAAATGGAATCCATCTCGCTATACGGTCACGGCTGTCTAGATACATGAGGGTTTACTACAAGCCAACAGTCTCCTATGCATGAACAAGCCTAGTGTCTCAATCACCAGCAAGTAAGTAAATGTTACAAGATGTATGATCATTAAATATACAATAATAAGGCGTCCCAAATATTACATATTTAGCTAATCATGAAGCTAGTCGTTACAAAATGTGAGGACTAGCAAGAGTTTAGTCATACATGATCAACCCTAGGATCTGTTAATCATGTTACAGCCCGTAGGCAGACAGTAAGTAAAGTGCAATCGAGCTAAACAGGTGCTCGTCGGCTAAACGCCTCAAAAGAATATTTTTACAATAGAGTGGGAAGCCAAAAATAACCCACTCGTTGCCAGGATTCCTTCTAGTGGCCACCATCTGGCTGGAAGGTCGGTAGATCCTCTGGAGCTGCTTCAAAATCTGGCCATACAAAACCAGCTGGGTCAGACCCCAGAAAGAGCAAGTGCCACAAAGGAGCTTCACTTAAGAACTAAAACCAGCAATCAGCACAGGAATATAAATAATAAATAAAAGACAGGAAAATATAAATAAATGGTAAAAACTGGAAATAAGGAAAACATGCCAGGGTGATATACGACGAGATAACCATGGAACTATTCAGATAGCCAGGTTACAACCCGTAAACCAAACAAGGACCGGGGTTGTAACCTTTCGTCTGAATGGAGCTTGGTTTCTCACCATTTATCGAGAAAATAAATACAAGCATGCTGGTCATGTAACAGTCTGGAACAAGATCATGGCAAGACTAGACTGGTTAGACTCCATCCAATCATTTCACGGCCAAGCAAGACCTACGGCTTGATACTTTAACTAACTAGGGTTGTCACAAGCCTAATTACTAACAAGATGCAGTGAGATTATTCCACAGCCACAAGCCCTGCAGACCATCCAGGTTACCCAGGTCGAAAGATTAGGGTTGAATTCAGGTGGGTACATCGTCCAGGAAACGCATGTACCCTTAAGTAGCTTGAAAGGTGCAACACATGACAGTGTGCTGGAAATGTGCCCTACTCGACGGCAGGCTACAGATCCCAAGCGCGTCCAGGTAACGGGATTGCCTGTAGCTGGGAGATCTCTTCATGACTAATGTATTAATCTAGTTGTTAACCTTAGTCCATTTTAGTAGGTACTCCTGACCGTGGTACTCACGAGTCCCATCCTAGACATGATGCAAGACAGGACTGGTTTATTTGTACAAGCACAATCACCCACGGTGTCCAGGATGTTCATTCTTGTCAAGTCATGTCATGTCAGGTAGCCGTCGTAACAGCTTATCAAGATATAACATGTCAGGTTTATCAGGTCAAGTATACTTGTCAGGAGTGCGCCACGACGGGCCACTATCAGGTCGTGCTCAGGTATCATTTCTAAACATATCAAGTAATTTCGGGAATTATCAAGTTCAGGTCAAAAGGCGTAAGGATATAAAATGGACGTTAAATCTAATAAAATATCAATATACAGGGCTATAAATCCAGGATAAGGAAAATAAAACCAAACTGACATGCTAATATAAGATCAAGTCTTTTAAAGGCCATACGCTCAGGTTATGCGTATGAGGTCCATACGCTTCCTACAGGAAGCGTACGCAAGGGTCTGCGTGCACAAGGGCACGCTCAAGCTACAGGTCAGCGTATGCTCAAGCTAGCGTACGAAAGCTAGCGTACGCTCACTAAAGAGCAGCGTACGAAGGCTAGCGTACGCTCGCTAAAGAGCAGCGTACGAAGGCTAGCGTACGCTCGCTAAACAGCAGCGTACGAAGGCTAGCGTACGCTCACTAAAGAGCAGCGTACGAAAGCTAGCGTACGCTCACTAAAGAGCAGCGTACGACTCAGCGGCATAAGCTAAAAAGCTAGCTCACTGCTCACTGTCTTCTCCAAAGGGCAAGAACAGCAAGAACAGCAAGGACTCCATGGATGGAACCCAAAACTCCAAATGCTCATAACTTGGTCAAAAAAGTCCGAATCCAACTTTCCAAAGGTCAAAATTGGGTAGAATAGAATTCTCTAAAACATGGAACCATCAAAACTTGAAAACAAGCAAGTTTGATAGATCAAAACACCAAAAATCCGAAAATAGCAAAACTCTAGATCTACAAGAATTAAAGCCTCAAAATAGAAAATGACAAGTTCTAATGTGTCTTAGAATCATGAGAAGAAGCTAATGGAACCATAAAAATGAGTTCTCTTGTGGAAGCAAGTTGCACTCGCCTAAGGGTTGGAGAGTTGTGGAGAGGAAGGAAGAAGAAGAAGAAATAAATGAGAGTTATGGAGGAGAGAGAAGGTTGGTGGGGAAATAAATATCATGGGTTGGTGGTAGGTAGGGGGTTCACCTTGGTCCATGATGGACCAAGCAACCAGCCGGCCAAACCAAGCCAACCCAAATCGAGAGTTAAACCAAGCCAAGAAAACTAAACAAGGAACAATACAAGAAATACGTACACGTATTTCCAAAAATACGTAATACGAACCACAGGCATTACAACTCTACCCACCTTAAAAGAATTCCGTCCTCAGAATTTAATCAAGGGGCTAGAGGGGCAAGAACAAGCTATATTAATCACATGCAAGCTATAACTAGGCAGACAATCACTCATTCAAGCAAGGAATCGAAGGCATGAGGCATAAGAAAGACATTATACCTCACGAGTCAAACAAGTCAGGATATCGCGATCGGATGTCATCCTCGCGCTCCCACGTTGACTCTCCCAAAGTGATGACCCCAAGCAACTCGGACTAACTTGATAGTCTTGTTCTTGAGGATCTTCTCTCTCCGGTCCAATATAGACACGGGCCTCTCCTCATACGAAAGGTTGGTACCAACAACCAGTTCCGAATGATCTAGGATGTGGCTCAGGTCTGGGATATACCGTCGTAATTGGGATACATGGAACACGTCATGCACTTCGCTTAGCGACGGTGGAAGAGCGAGACGATATGATACATCTCCTACTCGCTCCAGAATGTCAAACGGTCCTATATACCTAGGACTAAGCTTGCCCCGTACGCCGAACGAATGACGCCACGGTTAGGCGAAATCCTTAGGAATACATGATCGTCGACCGAAAACTCGAGAGGGCGCCGATGAGAATCGGCCCAATGGCGCTGGCGATCTTGGGCAACTCGAAGATGATCTCTGACTCGCCTGACCACTTCAACTGTCTGGGCAATCATTTCTGGACCAAGCATCTGCCTCTCTCCAACATCATCCCAGGCTAACGGGGATCTGCACTTCCTGCCATACAGTGCCTCGAACGGTGCCATCTGAATACTGGCCTAGAAACTATTGTTGTACGAAAATTCCACCAGGTGCAAGTGATCTTCCCATGAACCACCGAAGTCAAGTGTACAGACCGCAACATGTCTTCAAGAGTCTGGATCGTGCGCTCCGACTGGCCATCTGTCTGCGGGTGGTACGCTGAACTGAACTGGAGATGAGTTTCCAAACTCTCTTGCAAGCTACGCCAAAAGTGCGACGTAAATCTTGAATCTCCGTCTGAGGTGATACTGACTGGCACTCCGTGCAACCTGACAATCTGCCTGAGGTACATCTCTGCTAACTGAGCCGTCGACTGGCCAACTCTGAATGGAAGAAAGTGAGCCACTTTGGTGAGCCGGTCAACTACAACCCAAATAGCATCTCTACCAGCTGGGGATCTAGGTAATCCAGTCACGAAATCCATGGTCACATGTTCCCACTTCCATTCTGGAATCGGTAAGGGCTGAAGAAGTCCTGCTGGCCTCTGATGTTCGGCTTTAACCTGCTGGCAAACCAAACACCGAGAGACAAATCGGGCTATCTTCCGCTTCATGCCATTCCACCAGAAGTGCTGCCGGATATCACGGTACATCTTCGTACTGCCGGGATGGATGGAATACTGCGAACTGTGCACCTCTGACATGATCTTCTGTCTGATATCTCCACTGGGTACACAAAGACGCTTACCATGCCTAAGTGTACCATCCTCATGAATACATAACTCTGGTCTTCGTCCTGCTTCACACTCTGCTCTGAGTTGTTGAAGCTTAGAATCTGCTGACTGTGCCATCCGGACCCTCTCAATTATAGTAGACTGAACTTGCATACTGGCCATCAATGCCACACTGGAAGGGAGAACAAATTCTATGTCCATCTTCTGAAGATCGGCTAACAACTCTGGCTGCGCTGTTAGGAAATAAGCTCCGGCTTTCCTGCTCAATGCATCTGCTACGACATTGGCCTTCCCAGGATGATACTGCAGGTTGACATCATAATCTACAAGAAGCTCCAGCCATCTCCTCTGACGCATGTTAAGATCCTTCTGGGTGAAAACATACTTCAGGCTCTTGTGGTCGGTAAAAATCTCCACCCTATCTCCATATAGGTAGTACCTCCACAATTTAAGTGCAAACACTACTGCTGCCAGCTCCAAGTCATGGGTTGGGTAATTCCTCTCATGATCACGAAGTTGCCGTGACGCATAAGCTATTACCTTCCTATGCTGCATCAGAACACATCCTAAACCTCTGCCTGAAGCATCACAGTACACTGAGAATCCCCCGGTTCCATCTGGAAGCATGAGAATGGGAGCTGTTATCAGGCCTCGCTTCAACTGCTCAAAAGAACTCTGACACTGCTGTCCAAGCAAACTGCGCATCCTTGCGGGTCAACTGCGTCAATGGCGCTGAAATTCGAGCAAAATCCGAAACAAACCGCCGGTAGTAGCCGGCCAATCCAAGAAAACTGTGAACTTCTGCAACTGTGCTGGGCACTGGCCATGACTCAATAGCCACAATCTTCTGGGGATCGACTTCTACTCCTCCTCTGGTGATGATGTGACCCAAGTAAGAAATGCGATCGAGCCGGAACTCGTATTTACTGAACTTGGCGTATAACTGGTGCTCCCTGAGAGTCTGAAGAACCACACAAAGGTGCTGCTCATGCTCTGCCTCACTCTTGCTGTAGACCAGGATGTCATCCAAGAACACAAACAAACTGATCCAAGTAAGGCATGAAGATGCGATTCATGAGGTCCATGAATACGGCCGGCGCATTGGTCGCTCTAAAAGGCATAACAAGGAACTCCCAATGCCCATATCTCGATCTAAAAGCTGTCTTCGGGATGTCCTGCTCTGACTCTGATCTGATGATAACCTGAGCGCAAATCAATCTTTGAGAATACTGAAGCCCCCTTGAGTTGATCAAACAAGTCATCTATCCTTGGAAGAGGGTATCTGTTCTTGATTGTTACAGAGTTCAAGGTACGATAATCAACACATAACCTGGATGTACCATCCTTCTTTTTCACAAGAAGCATCGGGGCTCCCCAAGGCGATCCACTAGCACGAATGAATCCCTTGGTTCTGAGTTCTTCAATCATCTTGTACAATATCTCCAACTCTGATGGCGCCATCCTGTAGACTCTCTCTGACACTGGGGCTGTCCCGGGAATCAAGTCTATAGTGAACTCGATCTCCCGCTCCGGAGGCATACCTGGAAGTTCTTCTGGAAAAATGTGAAACCCATCTTCTCGTATTTGTTCAATTAAATAGAATTTTGGTATTGCTAATAAAACGTTTCAAAATTATTATTATTGATATTGTAATTATTAATTATTTTGGATGGAAAGAATTTCAAAAAAATCATGGATCTTTGTTTTCGAGCCCAGACCCGAGTCCGAGCCCAGACCCAGGCCGAGCCATTCTTTCTATTTTCTTTTCAATTTTGATTCTGGATTAATCTGGTTATTTAAAAAATAAAATAAAATAAATGTATATATATTTTTTAATAAATAAAATGCTTGGTCTTAGGCACCCTAGGAATGGGTAAACCATCCCTAAATTCCCTAACTTTTCCTCTCATCCACTCATTTTTCCACTCTCCCCACCTCCTTCCCGTACCCCCAGCAGAACAGAACCCACGTTCTCCTCACCTCTTCCACATATACAACAGAACACCATTTTCTCTCCCTCTCAAACTTTCAACTTCTCAAACAAAACCCCCATCCCATCTCTCCCTCTTCTCTGTGGAGAACCCGACCCCTAGCCCTAACCCTTTTTCCGAGCGCCGCACCCGAGCCTTGCTCCGGCGAGTTTTTCCTCGAGGACGGCGACCCTCCGCGGCCATCCCGACCGCCCCTCCGCCGTCCAGCGGCAGATCCGCGCCGACCCCCTCCGCGAGCGCGCGTCCGGCGAGCCCCGCGCCTCCGGCGTGCCCGAGCCCGCGCTCTGCCTCCCGCGAGCGCCACCGTCCGTGGCCGACGCCTCCGCGCCACCGCGACCCCCTCTGCGGCCAGCAACCGCCGTCCCGAGCCCGGCGACCGTCTCCTGCGCCGCCCTCTCCGTCCGGCTGAGCCCCTGTGGCCGCGGCTCCCTCCGCCGCAGTCAGCCCGGCGAACCCCCGCCGGCAGAACCCCGACCCCGCTGCGCTGTCCGGCCCCGCCGGTCAGCGTGCCCCGCTGCGCTGTCCAGCGCCCTTCCCGTGGACTCCTCCGCTGTCCGCCACCCTCCAGCGCCCCGACGGAGTTTCCTCGCTGATTTTCGCGGTTCTTTGCTGTCCCCGTCGGCGTTCCCGCTGTCCGTGGACTCTCCCGCTGTTCGGGAACTTCGACCTGCTGCCGACTTAGTTCGGATTTCTTTCCCGAGATTTTTCCCGCGGCTCCCCGCCAACGGAAACTGGTAATTTCTGGATAATCACAGTAGTTCGTCCCCCGTAGAGTCGATGATGATAGATCGGTCCCCGGTTCCCTCTCGGGAATTCGATTAGCTGCGTTAGATTATTTTCCTGTGTTTTATTTGCTGGTTTGGTGTGAATTGGTTGGATTATTGGATTCCCGGACATTTCGGAAAATCCGGTTGTTTGGGAATTATTTTCTGTGGCTTGGAATTAGTTCTGGTGGATATTCTGTGGATTATTTGGGTTGGAAATATTTGCAGGTTTTTCCGTGGCGCATTTCCCAGTTTTGGGTTTGTCCCGAAATAGAGGAAGTGCTGCCCAAATTTTTACAAAACTATATTTTTATTGATTTCAAAACTGGCTTTCGAAAATGAATTTCTAAACTGATTTTCGAGCGACGACCGTACCGGTCTGTGGGCCCCGGCGAAATGCAAACGCACCGGTCCGACCGGACGTTGTGGTATTAGCCGAAGTTTGAGGAATGGACCGAGTCTGAGACTCTTAGTTTCATTTTAATTATTTTTAATATCTAGGCTATTTATATTAGATATTTAATTCCTGCACTTTAATTATTTATTTCAGTCATTTCTCTTATTTAATGTAAAAGAAAATTGTACCGGGCATAAGCCCACCCTAGGACCATTAGCTGAGCCAATGTATTGTGTAGCGTAGTTTTATTTTATTTCTCTTTTTCTGGTGGATGTAATTTGGGTGGTTTTGATTCGTCGCATAATCGTAGGTTAGAACGTAATTTACCGTTTAATTATGAATTGGTTAAAATGAATAAATATTATTAATTCACGGTTTATCACTAAAAGAAATTGTATTTTATAAATATATTACAAAACACAAAGTTTTCCAAAGTTAAATTGATTCTCGCGTTATTTCCAAATAATCCAGTTAACCGACTTAATCAAACGCACGTAGTTGCGACGTAAACGTTAGCTGTAGATTAATACAACTTAAAACCTGACTAGGACATGACTACTAGAGATTGTAACTAGCACTCTTAGTCTGGTTATTCAGGAATCTAAGTCGAGTTCTCAACTGTAGGAACTCGAAGTCGTACCTGACGTTCCTCCTCGGTATCAACCTGTCTTTCCAGTCAATCTAATACAAGGCAAGTATAGTTTGTGTTAGTTTACAGTTATTTATTTAATCGTTTTACTGCATGTCTAAACCACGTCTCAAACACGAAACTCTCACCGAGAGTACTGTACTGTAACTACTGTAACTACTGGGGATTGGGGAATAGCGTAATGATTATGACCATACTGTAACAAAACCCCTTATCCATTACTGTAACAAACCCAAGCCGGTCATATGTCATTACCTATTCAAATCACTGATTTCTACTGTAACAAACCTGTTTTAAAACTGTTTAGAACTGCATGATTCTATTTCTTATTTAACTGTTTAATTAGCATGAATTGTACTTTGCTCCCTCCTGACTGGAGACAACATTTTAGGTAACACTGAGGATGACGAGCTATACTATAATAGCTACTATGACCCGGTTCTCTACCTTGAGATGGTACCGGAGCCGTCTTTGGAGGACGCCGATCCTGGGACTACTGAACCTGATGCTTAGATAGTTTTCCTTTTTCTGCATTTTTTTTTATTTGGAGTTTGTAGTTTTATTTTCAGCATTTCCCTTCCAGTTGTATTTTTGAATATTTTATCAAATAAAGTTTCAAATTTCGAGTAGAACAGTTGTGACAAATGTATTTGTGTGTTGTGATTACCTGCAATGGAACAGCTTACTGCCGCCGTCTCACCACGGTGCAGGCTGGGCATGGTCCGGTTCGACCCATAAAATTGGGATCGGGTCGTGACATGTTTTTAGTGGTGGCCCATGCAGGTCGAACAACAACAACTTAGGGAAACATACCTAGAAACAATTAGAACACTAGAACATTGATTTGTCACGACATAGGTCCGATCATATCTAAATAAATATTTTTGCTTGATTATAGATCGGGTAGGCTACCTTGCTTATGAGTGCGTCCTAAACCTTCCAGAGAATGACCATTGACCAGACCAAATCCTGTTGGCGATGAGGTGTTATCTCCGGATCATACCCATCCCCTCAACCAAGCCCAGGGTCCTTTCCCTCGCGGCTGTTTGACCGTCCTCATAGTGTATCCAGTGAAGTTTTTCCTACACTGGCGAATCCTACCTCATCTCAAACTGAATTTATTTCCCTGGTGGATTATTCATTTTGTTGCTCCACCAGTACCAGCAATCATCTTCCAAATGGTTGTCCTATTTCGAGAAACCCTGGAGTTCCAGAAAGCTCAAGATGAAGTCCAGCAGGAGCAGAAGAATATCACGAGGAGACAGAAGAGAAGAGCGTCATGTTGTAGCCTTGGTTCCCCAACCAAGTTAGAGCAGAGCTTTTGTCCTAGGAAGGATACCCTGAATCTATAAGATATTTGGGTCCCATCAAGTACTCTACTTTTCGGCAGCCTTGTCGTAAGAAGCTATGGGCTTGTAACTATTACAATAGGTCTGGTCATCAGGTCGATAGTTGCCGCAAGAGATTGGGACAATGTTTGGCATGTGGATCTGCTGAACATCGGGTAAAGGACTGCCCTTATCTGTCTATCAAACCAGAGCTCATATTCCAGCAACACCTGTTAGGCCACAACCTAAGGACCCTCTTCCTATCCAGCAGACCTGCCCCTTACAATAAGGCATGATGCATACTTGAGGTTCATAGAAAAGGAAGCAGTTGGAGACTGCTCATCCAAGAGCCAGAACCATGAAGAATAGTACCTAGAACCGCAGAATAGCATCATCTTTTTGGAAGTTGTAACAGGATGTCCCTAGATCAAACATAAGCGCTTTTGCTGTAACTCTCCACATGAATAGAAGTTTTTAGTTACACCCTTATGGCAGATGTTTTCCCTGATAGTCTCCCTGGATTATCCCAGATCTAGACATAGGATTCACCCTGATCTAGTCCCCGGCTTTTTCCCTAAATTCTAAAGGATGTTACAGAGTCAACCCGAAGGTGGCCAAGAAGATGGATGACCAGATCAATGAAGGCTCTAGGATTTATTCAGAGTGGAATTTTACCTTAGGAGTACCTATCTTGTTGGTGCTCCAGAAGGATGGAGCAACGGATGTGCATCGATTATCAGACACTAAAGAGCAAGTACTTTCTGCCGGATCGAGGATCTGTTTGATCTGGTTATGTGGAGATAGGGTGTTTCGAAGTTTGACTTAAGATTTGACTACCATCAAATCAAAGTCAGGAAGGAGGACATTTCCAAGACGGCGTTCAAACACCAAGTATGGGTAGTTTCTTTGGTCAGGACGTTAGACTGACAAATGCTCCTGCTGTGTTCATGAATTTCATGAACAGAGATTTTTCATGAGTATTTGAATCAGTTTATCTTCTCCATAGATAACATTCTGATATATTTGAAGACTGAAGAAGAGCATGAAGAACACCTGAGAAAGTTTTGGAAACTTTGAGGAAAAAGAAGTTTTTAGTAAGTTATCTGAACGTGGATTTTTGACAAGGTGGACTTTTGGCCATGTGGTCAAGAGAAGAAATTTCGATGGAAGATAGCTGATGTTGAAAAATGGTATACCCCAAGTTCAATTCGGAAGGTTCTTGAACTTGGCCGGCTACTACCAGAGGTTCGTGAAGGATCTCGCCAAGATTGCTGATCCAATGACGAAGCTCACTTGGAAGAATGAAGAGAACGAAGGATTACCAGGCGACATTGAGGAGCTGAAGAAGAGACTAACCACTACACCAATCCCTGCGCTACCCGTAGGAACCGGTGGTTTCTCAATTTATAGGAATGTCTCTGGAAAGGGACTGGGCTGCGTTCTTCAACAAACGTGGGAAAGTAATTGCTTACCAATATAGGCAACTACAAACTCATGAGAAGAATCATCCCACACCTAATTTGAATTGCTGCAATTATCTTTACTTTGAAGCTTTGGAAGCATGATTTCTATGGAAAGGGAGTGAAAATATGTACGGGCTACCAAAGTCTGAAATATATCTTCACTCAGGAAGGGCTGAATATTAGACTAAGAAGGTGGTTCAAGCAGATGAAGGATTACGACATCAACCTGCAGTACCATTCAGGTAAGGCTAATGTGGTTGCTGATGCACTTGGTCGATACTGATGGCGAAGTCCTTAACCAAGGACTAGCACCTGCTAGAAGACATCAAGAAGTTCGGACTGGAGGTTATACTACCTGGAGATAGAAGGACGGAGCTGGATGCTGATTCAGCATTGATGAAGTTCGAGGCTGAGGGATTAAAAAATCAAGAGAACGTAATTCCAAAACGAGGCACTTTGCAGGCTTAGAGCTCAAGTGTTGGCAGGAACACCTGAGGGTTTTTAAATTAATCAGCATTGGAACTCTGAAGAATGGTGCGGAATTTTACGTATCGGCTGACAAACAGAGAAACGAGTTGATGAAAGAAATGCACCAGTCGCAGTATTCTATATATTCAGGAGATAATAAGATGTATCGGAATATGCCTCCATTGATTGGTGTTATGGAATAAAGAAGGACAATTCCAGGTATGGGGTTAGATGTGAATTTGTCAACATGAGGAAATTAGCAAGAGGACGACAAGTTTGATGGAGCCGCTGGAAAGTTCGGAGTGGAAGTAGAAGCATATAACAATGAACCTTGAGTAAGGATTGCCTTGTCCCCAAGGAGGGAAGGGCACCAATTGGATTATAATAAACCGACTGACTAAGTCAGCACACTTTAATTTCCTTCAAAGTTGATTATCCACTAAGAAGTGGGCAGCATTGTACGGGAAGCACGTCTACCGGATTCATGGAGTACCGCGGGACAAGCAAGCAGAGAGGTCAATCCAGATGCTTGAAGATGTATTGAGATTTTGCGTCTTGGAATTTGGTAGGTCTTGGGAAGACCAAATTGCATTCGGTGAAGTTTTTCCTACCAGAGGAACAATCAGTTTTGACGGACCCGGAAATTGAGGCCAGATACATCAGGCCATTTGAAGTTTAAGACGTGTTGGAAGTAGCGTACCAGTTAGCTCTACCAGCTAATCTTGAGAGTGTGCAACGTCTTCTACGTCACAGCTCATTGATACATTTCGGATCCGAGTCACAATTTGGATAATTCAGAGCTCAAGTTTGGACTTAACCTTTCGGTGCCAGAGAAACCAGATGCAAGCCTAGTCAGAGGTAAGAAGAAGATCAGAATTCGAGCCATCGCTTATTTTCTCATCTTTTCGTTCTAAACTTGACTGATGCTGACGAAGTTAGCCTAGTTTTGCAAGCTATCTCTTTATCAAGCTTGATTATGACGATATCTTATTGGGTGCACCCACTAATATTGTCTAATCAGGACCGGTGCATGATGGTCTGATCAACCTCGTGTATTTTGGTTCGCTTTTGTATTCTTTCTGCATGGATGATATCATAAATAAAAAACTTTTTCCTCAACCGTCTCATCCATGACTGCCTTGGAAATCCTTTTTGTTGGACCTGAGTTACGGGTGTAGTACCCGTACCTGTTTGTATCTCCTACCCTGCCTTTAAATTTCGAGGACGAAATTTTCTAAGGAGGGAAGATTGTGAAACCCATCTTCTCGTATTTGTTCAATTAAATAGAATTTTGGTATTGCTAATAAAACGTTTCAAAATTATATTATTGATATTGTAATTATTAATTATTTTGGATGGAAAGAATTTCAAAAATAAATCATGGATCTTTGTTTTCGAGCCCAGACCCGAGTCCGAGCCCAGACCCAGGCCGAGCCATTCTTTCTATTTTCTTTTCAATTTGATTCTAGATTAATCTGGTTATTTAAAAAATAAAATAAAATAAATGTATATATTTTAATAAATAAAATGCTTGGTCTTAGGCACCCTAGGAATGGGTAAACCATCCCTAAATTCCCTAACTTTTCCTCTCATCCACTCATTTTTCCACTCTCCCCACCTCCTTCCCGTACCCCCAGCAGAACAGAACCCACGTTCTCCTCACCTCTTCCACATATACAACAGAACACCATTTTTCTCTCCCTCTCAAACTTTCAACTTCTCAAACAAAACCCCCATCCCATCTCTCCCTCTTCTCTGTGGAGAACCCGACCCCCTAGCCCTAACCCTTTTTCCGAGCGCCGCACCCGAGCCTTGCTCCGGCGAGTTTTTCCTCGAGGACGGCGACCCTCCGCGGCCATCCCGACCGCCCCCTCCGCCGTCCAGCGGCAGATCCGCCGACCCCCTCCGCGAGCGCGCGTCCGGCGAGCCCCGCGCCTCCGGCGTGCCCGAGCCGCGCTCTGCCTCCGCGAGCACCGTAGTGGCGACGCCTCCGCCACGCGACCCCTCTGCGGCCAGCAACCGCCGTCCCGAGCCCGGCGACCGTCTCCTGCGCCGCCCTCTCCGTCCGGCTGAGCCTGTGGCCGCGGCTCCCTCCGCCGCAGTCAGCCTGGCGAACCCCCGCCGGCAGAACCCCGACCCCGCTGCGCTGTCCGCAGCCCCGCCGCGTCAGCGTGCCCCGCTGCGCTGTCCAGCGCCCTTCCCGTGGACTCCTCCGCTGTCCGCCACCCTCCAGCGCCCCGACGGAGTTTCCTCGCTGATTTTCGCGGTTCTTTGCTGTCCCCGTCGGCGTTCCCGCTGTCCGTGGACTCTCCCGCTGTCGGGAACTTCGACCTGCTGCCGACTTAGTTCGGATTTCTTTCCCGAGATTTTTCCCGCGGCTCCCCGCCAACGGAAACTGGTAATTTCTGGATAATCACAGTAGTTCGTCCCCCATAGAGTCGATGATGATAGATCGGTCCCCGGTTCCCTCTCGGGAATCCGATTAGCTGCGTTAGATTATTTCCTGTGTTTTATTTGCTGGTTTGGTGTGAATTGGTTGGATTATGGGATTCCCGGACATTTCGGAAAATCCGGTTGTTTGGGAATTATTTTTCTGTGGCTTGGAATTAGTTCTGGTGGATATTTCTGTGGATTATTTGGGTTGGAAATATTTGCAGGTTTTTTCGTGGCGCATTTCCCAGTTTTGGGTTTGTCCCGAAATAGAGGAAGTGCTGCCCAAATTTTTACAAAACTATATTTTTATTGATTTCAAAACTGGCTTTCGAAAATGAATTTCTAAACTGATTTTCGAGCGACGACCGTACCGGTCTGTGGGCCCCGGCGAAATGCAAACGCACCGGTCCGACCGGACGTTGTGGTATTAGCCGAAGTTTGAGGAATGGACCGAGTCTGAGACTCTTAGTTTCATTTTAATTATTTTTAATATCTAGGCTATTATATTAGATATTTAATTCCTGCACTTTAATTATTTATTTCAGTCATTTTCTCTTATTTAATGTAAAAGAAAATTGTACCGGGCATAAGCCCACCCTAGGACCATTAGCTGAGCCAATGTATTGTGTAGCGTAGTTTTATTTTATTTCTCTTTTTCTGGTGGATGTAATTTGGGTGGTTTTGATTCGTCGCATAATCGTAGGTTAGAACGTAATTTACCGTTTAATTATGAATTGGTTAAAATGAATAAAATATTATTAATTCACGGTTTATCACTAAAAGAAATTGTATTTTTATAAATATATTACAAAACACAAAGTTTTCCAAAGTTAAATTGATTCTCGCGTTATTTCCAAATAATCCAGTTAACCGACTTAATCAAACGCACGTAGTTGCGACGTAAACGTTAGCTGTAGATTAATACAACTTAAAACCTGACTAGGACATGACTACTAGAGATTGTAACTAGCACTCTTAGTCTGGTTATTCAGGAATCTAAGTCGAGTTCTCAACTGTAGGAACTCGAAGTCGTACCTGACGTTCCTCCTCGGTATCAACCTGTCTTTCCAGTCAATCTAATACAAGCAAGTATAGTTTGTGTTAGTTTACAGTTATTTATTTAATCGTTTTACTGCATGTCTAAACCACGTCTCAAACACGAAACTCTCACCGAGAGTACTGTACTGTAACTACTGTAACTACTGGGGATTGGGGAATAGCGTAATGATTATGACCATACTGTAACAAAACCCCTTATCCATTACTGTAACAAACCCAAGCCGGTCATATGTCATTACCTATTCAAATCACTGATTTCTACTGTAACAAACCTGTTTTAAAACTGTTTAGAACTGCATGATTCTATTTCTTATTTAACTGTTTAATTAGCATGAATTGTACTTTGCTCCCTCCTGACTGGAGACAACATTTTAGGTAACACTGAGGATGACGAGCTATACTATAATAGCTACTATGACCCGTTCTCTACCTTGAGATGGTACCGGAGCCGTCTTTGGAGGACGCCGATCCCTGGGACTACTGAACCTGATGCTTAGATAGTTTTTCCTTTTTCTGCATTTTTCTTTTATTTGGAGTTTGTAGTTTTATTTTCAGCATTTCCCTTCCAGTTGTATTTTTGAATATTTTATCAAATAAAGTTTCAAATTTCGAGTAGAACAGTTGTGACAAATGTATTTGTGTTGTTGTGATTACCTGCAATGGAACAGCTTACTGCCGCCGTCTCACCACGGTGCAGGCTGGGCATGGTCCGGTTCGACCCATTAAATTGGGATCGGGTCGTGACAAAAAACATCTGGGAACTCATCCACTATTCTGGGCAACTGAACTGCTGCTACTGCCATCCGCAATATCGGAGGAGAAGGCTCAACTGCTCCTCTGGAAAAGGAAAACTCCAGCTCGCCTGGAATGCTAAAAACAACCCTACCAATATGGCAGTCTATTCTAGCATACTGGTTCCTCAACCAATCCATTCCTAGGACCACATCATAATCGGCCATCGGGAATTCTATCAATCTAGCGGGGAATTCTCTACCGCTAACTACGATCCGACACGAGGAAAACACTCTATCTACTCCCACAAGTCCGTTACCAGTAAGTATATTGAGCCTTACTGATAATGACTCGGGCTCCAATCCTATCCGTGTCGCGAATCGTGCAGACATAAAAGAATGCGATGCACCAGAATCAAATAAAGCTGAAGCTGGAAAGGAGTTAACGAGAATAGTACCTGCCACTACCTCTCCTGGTGCCAATCCTTCCTCCACGGTCATCACCAAAGCCTGACCGTGCCCTCGGGGTGCTGGTCCCCTCTGCTGGAATCCTCGCTGCCTATTCTGACTCAAGGCCCGAGCTTGAACATACTGCTGGGGGTTTTGCTGCTGAAATGCCTGGGACTGAGGCGGCAAGGGCCTCGGCAATGGATACTGCTGCTGCTGCTGTTGGACCGGCGCTGGTCCTCTCACCGAAGAGCTAGAAAGGTTGGACGATGATGAACCTCCCCTGTTCGGGCAGGATCCAACCCTATGGTCTGGTGCTCCACAAGCCAGGCACAATCCCTGCGCCCTGCGACATTCTGCCACCACATGGCCTGGCTTCCCACAATGAGAACATCCCACTATGGAAGATTGCTTCTGCTTCTGCTGCTGGGGGTATGTCGGGGTTGAATGCTGAACCGACGTCACTGAGGCCGCTCGCCTCGGAGCTCCAATAGTCAAAGCCCTGGCTGCCGGGGCCGGTGCTGAAGACTGATTCATCTGGCCGTGAGATCTCTTCCGACCTCCGACCCTATCCACAATCCTCTGGGAGGTATACTCATGCCCCGGGCTGCTCTCAAGACTGTATCAAAAATTGATGCTCAAACTGCTCGACTGCCAACAAGATCTCCAGGTAAAGTCCCTGCTGGAACCGCTGGGCTCTATCATACTCGGTTGCCACCAGGATGGGAGCAAACCGACTGAGTCTGGAAAACTCGGCCGCATATCCATCGACGTCCTGCCTCCTTGCTTCAGATTGGTGAACCGGGTCTGTAGATCATACCGAGCCACGACATCGAAATACTTGGTCTGGAATCTCTCTCTGAATACCGCCCAAGTAATGGGTGCCACTAACCCAACGGCCTGCGCTGCCCACCAGCTGCGGGCAAGATCTAATAGCTGCAAGCGCACCACGGCTACCTTCTCATTCTCTGGAGTCCTGGCTGCTTCGAGAATCACCTCAGTGTCCTGAAGCCAAGCATCTGCCGCGATAGCATTCTCACTACCGTCGAAGAATAGAGGGTTCAAGCGCTTGAAGCTGTTGGCAGCGCTGTTCCCTGGATGACCGCCTCTGGTCAAAGCATCCGCCACTGCCTGTTGCAAGGCATCTCCACGCCGGTCTTGGGAAGCTATCAAGGTCCTGACGAGTCCTACCAAAGTGCCGTCATCAGGTTCTACAGGTTGAACTGGCCGGACTGGTGGCTCTCCGCCAGAAGGCACGACTCTGGAGGCTACTCCGGAGTGCTGGGCTTGATCTCCAGGTTGCTGCTGGTCCGCGGGAGGTGCTCCGCCTTGCTGATCGGCCGGGTCAGGTACTATGTCGCTGAAGAAGACGACATAGAAAACAATAAGGAAGGACCAGGACAGACCAACGATGCAAGCAGGTGATCAGGACAAGAATCCAGGGATTCAGAAGATACGAGCAGAGATCAAGGACGAATGCTGATTGAGACATCTATTCGGTAAACCCTCACATATCTTGATTTACAAGACCTGCATGGGCCACCACTTAAACCATGTCACGCCCCAGAACCAGAATACTGGAGAGCGGGGGCAGACATAGCCAGCTACGTATATTGAAATGGAATCCATCTCGCTATACGGTCACGGCTGTCTAGATACATGAGGGTTTACTACAAGCCAACAGTCTCCTATGGTCATGAACAAGCCTAGTGTCTCAATCATCAGCAAGTAAGTAAATGTTACAAGATGTATGATCATTAAATATACAATAATAAGGCGTCCCAAATATTACATATTCAGCTGATCATGAAGCTAGTCGTTACAAAATGTGAGGACTAGCAAGAGTTTAGTCATACATGATCAACCCTAGGATCTGTTAATCATGTTACAGCTTGTAGGCAGACAGTAAGTAAAGTGCAATCGAGCTAAACAGGTGCTCGTCGGCTAAACGCCTCAAAAGAATATTTTTACAATAGAGTGGAAGAGCCAAAAATAACCCACTCGTTGCCAAGATTCCTTCTAGTGACCACCATCTGGCTGGAAGGTCGGTAGATCTTCTGGAGCTGCTCCGAAATTTGGCCATACAAAACCAGCTGGGTCAGACCCCAGAAAGAGCAAGTGCCACAAAGGAGCTTCACTTAAGAACTAAAACCAGCAATCAGCACAGGAATATAAATAATATAATAAAAGACAGGAAAATATAAATAAATGGTAAAAACTGGAAATAAGGAAAACATGCCAGGGTGATATACGACGAGATAACCATGGAACTATTCAGATAGCCAGGTTATAACCCGTAAACCAAACAAGGACCGGGGTTGTAACCTTTCGTCTGAATGGAGCTTGGTTTCTCACCATTTATCGAGAAAATAAATACAAGCATGCTGGTCATGTAACAGTCTGGAACAAGATCAGGGCAAGACTAGACTGGTTAGACTCCATCCAATCATTTCACGGCCAAGCAAGACCTACGGCTTGATACTTTAACTAACTAGGGTTGTCACAAGCCTAATTACTAACAAGATGCAGTGAGATTATTCCCAGCCACAAGCCCTGCAGACCATCCAGGTTACCCAGGTCGAAAGATTAGGGTTGAATTCAGGTGGGTACATCGTCCAGAAAACGCATGTACCCTTAAGTAGCTTGAAAGGTGCAACACATGACAGTGTGCTGGAAATGTGCCCTACTCGACGGCAGGCTACAGATCCCAAGCGCGTCCAGATAACGGGATTGCCTGTAGCTGGGAGATCTCTTCATGACTAATGTATTAATCTAGTTGTTAACCTTAGTCCATTTTAGTAGGTACTCCTGACCGTGGTACTCACGAGTCCCATCCTAGACATGATGCAAGACAGGACTGGTTTATTTGTACAAGCACAATCACCCACGGTGTCCAGGATGTTCATTCTTGTCAAGTCATGTCATGTCAGGTAGCCGTCGCAACAGCTTATCAAGATATAACATGTCAGGTTTATCAGGTCAAGTATACTTGTCAGGAGTGCGCCACGACGGGCCACTATCAGGTCGTGCTCAGGTATCATTTCTAAACATATCAAGTAATTTCGGGAATTATCAAGTTCAGGTCAAAAGGCGTAAGGATATAAAATGGACGTTAAATATCTAATAAAATATCAATATACAGGGCTATAAATCCAGGATAAGGAAAATAAAACCAAACTGACATGCTAATATAAGATCAAGTCTGCCAAAGGCCATACGCTCAGGTTATGCGTATGAGGTCCATACGCTTCCTACAGGAAGCGTACGCAAGGGTCTGCGTGCACAAGGGCACGCTCAAGCTACAGGTCAGCGTATGCTCAAGCTAGCGTACGAAAGCTAGCGTACGCTCACTAAAGAGCAGCGTACGAAGGCTAGCGTACGCTCGCTAAAGAGCAGCGTACGAAGGCTAGTGTACGCTCGCTAAACAGCAGCGTACGAAGGCTAGCGTACGCTCACTAAAGAGCAGCGTACGAAAGCTAGCGTACGCTCACTAAAGAGCAGCGTACGACTCAGCGGCATAAGCTAAAAAGCTAGCTCACTGCTCACTGTCTTCTCCAAAGGGCAAGAACAGCAAGAACAGCAAGGACTCCATGGATGGAACCCAAAACTCCAAATGCTCATAACTTGGTCAAAACAAGTCCGAATCCAACTTTCCAAAGGTCAAAATTGGGTAGAATGAAATTCTCTAAAACATGAAACCATCAAAACTTGAAAACAAGCAAGTTTGATAGATCAAAACACCAAAAATCCAAAAATAGCAAAACTCTAGATCTACAAGAATTAAAGCCTCAAAATGGAAAATGACAAGTTCTAATGTGTCTTAGAATCATGAGAAGAAGCTAATGGAACCATAAAAATGAGTTCTCTTGTGGAAGCAAGTTGCACTCGCCTAAGGGTTGGAGAGTTGTGGAGAGGAAGGAAGAAGAAGAAGAAATAAATGAGAGTTATGGAGGACAGAGAAGGTTGGTGGGGAAATAAATATCATGGGTTGGTGGTAGGTAGGGGGTTCACCTTGGTCCATGATGGACCAAGCAACCAGCCGGCCAAACCAAGCCAACCCAAACCGAGAGTTAAACCAAGCCAAAAAAACTAAACAAGGAACAATACAAGAAAATACGTACATGTATTTCTAAAAATACGTAATACGAACCACAGGCATTACAACGACAGTCGAACATCTTTGTGCACGTTCGACCAAAGTGGGTCGAACATAGAATCACTTGTTCAACCTGTGTTGGTCGAGCGTTAGAGTGATCTGTTCGACCTGTATTGGTCGAACAGTAGGGATATATTCGACTCAGACTTGTCAAACAGTTTATTTTGAAGTCCAAATTTTTTAATTGTTGATATTTTGAATCAACCTAGCAGGAAGGACATATATGAGGAGGAGACGACCTACAGCTTCTTATAGGAGGCGTCGGTTAGAAGAGTTGACAGCTGCACGTAGCAGTCATCAAGAAGCAGTAACAGATGCTCTGATTCAAATGAGCGAGCAACTTGCCGAGGAAGAACCCGAGCATGTTTTAAACATGCAAGTTGAGGAAGAAGAGGCAGCTGTACGTACCAGTCCTCAAGAAGCAGTAACAGTTGCTCCGATTCAAATGAGCGGGCAACATGATGAGGAAGAACCCAAGCATGTTTTGAACATGCAAGTTGAGGAAGAAGAGGCAGCTGCACGTACCGGTCCTCAAGAAGCAGTAACAGTTGCTTCGATTAAAATGAGCGAGCAACGTGATGAGGAAGAAGAGGAAGAATGCCTAGAAGAAGAATAGATTGAAGAAGAAGGTGAGGACGATGATGTATTGACGGGCCTTTGTCCCGGTGGACCTAAAGATGCCCGATTTATCCCAAGTTTCAAGACTCATGTGGCGTTCCAAATTTGGAATGGGATTGAGAGGAACGTTGAGGTATTGGTGCCACACGACCAAAATGGAAGCATAGAAGTTTGGTAGAGGTAGTAGTGAATTTAAATTGTTGATTCATCGTTCCAAAATTCGGACTTGAGGTGGATTTCGTATAAGATGCTAAACAAAAATCTATTTGTGCGTTGGCAATCAGAGACCAACTCATTCCATATGCCATTCGGTGAGATGACAATTACGTTGGATGACGTATTTTGTCTTACAGGACTCCCGGTTAGTGGATTACCGGTGGTTGCACCAGAGTCGGGAAGGAACGGAGGCCCCTAAGAAAATAATTAGCAGGTTATTGGGGGTGACAAAAAGGGAGGCAGTCGATGCTCTTCAGGGCCAGAGAGGTAGCTCGGTCCGGTTGGAGTGGCTCCGTGCTCGATTTATGTGTTCTACATATTACTAATTTTTTTATTTTATAATGTAGGTCAATTGGACACCCTATAATGGGATGAGGGACTCTTATCCTCGGGACAACGTGACTTTCTACCATGGATGCATATGTGCTTTGACTGTGTAGAGCCGTATCATCCCAACCGTGTACTTCGATAATTTGGCTTACTCCGAAGATACCGATTTCCTTTGATTCCAAGCATTGTTCGTCGGAGAAATACAGGCCAAAAGTATAACCTGACGTAGGATTTTGGGAGTCTACTTTCGATTCTGGAGCAGCCATGTACTGTCTATCAAAGCCCGTAGGAGAGCTGCAAATCTCGTATGGGAGTGTTCAGACGATATGGATTGGTATAGGACATTTTCACATCCTATCATCCAGATCAGAGAACGTCTCTACCGCCGTCGGTACTACATCTACCCAGACAGGGCCACAACCATGGAAAATGATCGGAATGCTTTGGAATATTTAGACAGGGCCACAAGGACATCTTGGATGAGGTCATTACGAACTTTTGGCCAGGATTCCTCCCCCAACCCTAGTGCACGGGCTATGCATCGAAAATCACAATGTCCATCCCCTAGTACATTTTTCATACTCAACATACAGATGATGTTGAGGTGGAACTTGTCCTATATATGCAAGATCGTGGCATTGTGTGATGACTGACGTCGAACATTTTGCTTTTTTCCTTCGGATGGAAGTGAACATTAGTTTTGCCGAAGGGGGTCCATCGACCATTGGAGTTTCCTCCAACGGTGAACAACTATCGTGACGGACTCAACAATTTAAATTTGCTTGGTTCACATTTCGTCGAATTTTAAGTGCGAATTTTATTTTACTTGGCCTACCACGAGGTCGTCTGTGGACCACCGGTTCAAGCAACGAAGATTTCGAAGGAACTGATATCTCCCGAAGTCTTTTCAGCATCAACATTCTTTGTGAATCGGTAGCTGCATCAAACATATATTAATATTACACATGGTCTCCACCTAACGACTTCAGACATCTGCATAAGCTACACTGTCTGTTTTGGAGAGTTCATAATCCAACTTCTTCCAAAATTTGTCAACCATATCTAACTGGATAACCTGACCATCCCGTTTCAATTCTGCAAGTTATGTGCACAAGGTAACCGCAAGTCCTCCTCAACACATAACTACAAAGGAGGGAATCTATACCGGTATTATTTATACCCTTCATCTCGTCGAAATCCTACCAAGAGCATGATGAGACACCAATCCTCGGATAATCTTGAATAGAGGACAACTATAACGATGTGGTGCCACATTAAGGTATATCTCAAATGAGGCCTTAATTTGGTTGTGTTGTGCGATCATCAAATCATGTATCCTGTTCCATGAGATCTCAAAAGTTGATTGACTAGTGCCCAACTATTTTTTCAATTTTGCGTGTGCACTCTCCGCCATGTGAGTATAAATTCATAGAGTCAAAATCATACATTATATCGTAATTAACATTTATATATGCAAAATATTATTTAAAGACACGTATCTGCTACTTGTCGTTCTCAAAATGCATCACATTTTTAGTCCAACAAGAAACAAATCTTTTTTATACGGCTCTATCCAATTCTTATTGGCATAATTAACTGCTTTTGGATAATTACAAAATCTTGCTAATCTTCTAAGTAATTCATTGAATCTCGGTTGATCTCAGCAAGAACTAACGAATTCCATGAGTTATTAAAACAATCTCACTTCTCCTTGGTACGAAATAACTTCTTGTAGTTGGCCAAGATATTCTTGTTAATATGCCATCGACATAGCAAGTGTGTGGAGCTGGGGAACTAACGCTTATAGCATTCATAAGTGCTATCTCACGATCATCACAATACCTTTGGTAAACATGATTGATCCACTAATCCTCTAAGCTACTAAGCGCCTGTATATAATTGTCTCCCGCTCGACCTCCATATAAACACATGCCACAAAAATGTAATATTTGTGGATGTGACCCCTACCACTTCCAAAAGTGGCATCCTATACTTGTTAGTCTTGTAGGTACAATCCATCAATAAAACTTAGAAAAAGCACACAACAAATTCATACTAGTCAGGTGAGCATAAAAAAGATCCTTCACCTTACGGTTTGCTCACATTCTATCCAGATAGTAGTACTTTTATGAGTCCAACTTTCCAACAAGTATTGTTTGAGATAGGCCTCCATGCTCGACAACTCTATGCTTTTGCCGAGCATTGTAAATTGTCTTCAATGTCGACTCATTCTCACTAAAAGATCCTTCAACGTGCTCAATATATCTTTTGGCCTTGTATTGTTCTTCGACAAGTCTTTGACAAGTTGATCTCCAGCGGGTGTTAGTTGATCGGCATATGAGTGTCCAACAAAATTTGTCCCATTGGGTGATTATGTGAGCATATAACCGTCAATAACCATTGTCCTAGGTCATTGAATTGCACTCCCTTCAATTGAAAGACATTCACATTCGTGTCCGTAAGCCTTTCGTGTCTTGACTTCTTGTTAATGTTGCCGAATTTTCTTGAGCAACTTTTGTCTTAGGAGGCGATATTTACCACTGCGCTCACAACCCAAAATTACCCGAGCTGCCTTCACCATCCCTGCTATCGATCGTTTAACCAAAATGACCATATTATGACGTCTTCATACCGTATATGTCCAACTCACCAACGATTCACGATTATGAAATATCTCATCCGTCGAAATTCTTCTGAGAAATCAAGTTGTTCATACATGAGATGGTTAATATGCTCATTTCATTGCTCATTTCAGTGTCATTCAGAGTGTTTTTGTAAAAAAAAGACCTACAGCTTAATAAGTTGAACAAAAATAAAATGAAAAAACACAATGTTCGACCACCACTAGTCGGACAGAGCTCTTCTGTTCGACAAATACAGGTCGGACATGACTGATCATGTTCGGCAACCATTGTTCGAAGTTTATGTTCTGTTCGACCACTACCAGTCGAACAGAACATGTAATGTTCGGCCAACAGGTCGAACAGACATGGTCCATTGACATGTATTGATCGTGCTTATCGCAATTTTTTTTCGGTTAACAATTCTCATACACTGCTTCAAACCGAGAAAGAAGGTGGAGAGAGAACGTACATTGTGTCTTTGAAGTAGACTTCCTTTTCTATGATGCCTTCTTCACAATTTTAATGTAGGTTTTTTTTTTAGGGTTTTGGGTTTTTTGGGTTGGGTTGGAGAAGCAGGTGAAAATGAAAGAAGGAAGCAGAAGGAGGCTGGTGGGGTGTGCTAGGAAGGTCATGTGGGTATATGGGTCTATGGGGAGGCTGGTGGGGTGTGCTAGGAAGGTCTTGTGGGTATATGGGTCTTTTAACATTAATCTAATTTTCAACTTAAGTTATATGGGGTGTGCTTAGAAAATTATGGGGTGCGTATAGCCGCACCTGCTTGGAAATAAGGGCCCCTTTTTGTCAGAAAGAATCTCTGACCGTGCAGAATCTCCATAGCCAATTTGGAAAATTGGATTCTCAAATCAGAGGCTGCTTTTGGTACTAATCTTATTTCACATGATCAGGAACTTCCATAACGTTGGCGTGATTCGGTTTGAGCAACGGATCTTGATGTGATACATCTTCAAAATAAAAATGGAGTGGAAACATCATTATGAGATTGGCCTTTTTTTAGAATGAGCACTGTGAACTATCCGCTTCAAAAAGGATAGTTGATCGAACCGAAACCAACGTAAAGTCAACGACTAAATAGGAGTAACTTCGTCATGCGGTATTTCCTTAGTGATTCTTTCAGGGTTTTGGCTCGCAATAAAGCTAGGGTCCTGATCGAGAAAGGCGTAGTCCTATCTATCTACCTCTCCAAACACAATATCTTGAGTACCTATGATGGTGACTACATCTGCTGGCATGTGATGTTTGGACATAGAATCGAGTCCTTGGGAATGGGCAAAGCCAGGCTCTTATTTTACGACGGTAGGGATGATTGCTTCCATTACTGACAAGAAAGACACCAAATTCTCCTTTAGGTGCTTCAACTGCGGTATAGGTAGAAGGAGATGGTACGAAAAAACCTTGTATAAGGTTCGAAATGGTGAATTGAGGTAGAGTAGACCGATGATCCTGTAGTCATTTGGTCGGCTATGGAAAGAAAAAGCTTGCATCTGCTCCCCTAAACTAGAACCGGTCCCATCTCTCTCCAAATCTAACGTGGTAGTTTTCCATCATAAGGCTTTCTATCTATAGATTGAGCCATTACCAACCAAGGATCCATTCATTCAGAACTCAGTTGACTACTTCTATAGATAAGGCGGAGCGTCCTTGGTTCAGCATTATAGCACATAGGCTTCGGCGCTACTACAACGCTTCCTTCCTTCGGGCGCCTAACACCTCGCTATGAGAATGACGCTTCGCTAACGCTCGGCTAAGTCGACGAACCCTCGCGCTGACGTTCGCTTTCTCAGTAAAATCGAATAACCCAAAATTCTAAAAATTTAAAACCGAAACCGAACCGAAATGAGTCAAAACCAAAATCGAATCGAACTGAATCAATTCGGATTAGTAGATTTGTTCGGTTGAAATATTTTTATTGTTTAATGGGTTGGGTCCAAAGTTGGAGCCGTAGTTAATTGATACACATTTGTTATATTTCAAAGTTACGTCCAAAGTTGGACTAATTGTTAAATTATCAAAGTTAGATTTCAAAATATACATGAATTATTGTTTTCAAAATATACACATTTTTATCAAAATATGCATAAAATTGAGGGCATTTACATAATTGCGTATATAATATTATTAATTTTTTATTTCGGACCGAAAAAAACCCAAAATCGAAAACCGAATAAGAAATTTTAGTATTTTAAAATCGAAACCGAACCGATTTTTTTTTCAAACCGAACTGAATCTCTTATCGGTTCTTATTCGGTTCGGTTAGGTTTGGTTTCAATCCAAAATCGAATAATGGTCACTCCTAGATTTGAGTGAACTTCTACCATTTATTTTAGACAAATGTTAATGCCACTACAAGAATTTATAGGAAGCAACTCACTTTTGACAGTTATGTACATATCAGGATTGTCATTTTTTTTGCAGCCCTTACTATTTTAGAACTGTCAAATTTGGCAGTCCTGATTTTATAAACTGTCAAAATTTTGATTGTCCTGTGCATATTAAGAACTGTAATTTTTTTACAGTCCTTGTTATTTTAGGACTGCCAAAATTTTGGCAGTCCTGAATATGTACAGGACTGCAAGAATTTTGACAATTCTAGAACTGTCAAAAGTGTGTTATCCCCTAATAATTAGCAAACATGGTTGTGTGTTCATGGGCAAACTAGGTGTTGCTAGGTTGTACTAGTACTACTCCAGAAGCTTATCCGTGACTGACATGTATCCAACACAATACTTCGTCGGCACTCAAGACGGATATGGTTATCCATGTCTAAGTTTCTTAAGGAACCATAAGGAACCAAACACATGAGTGGAAGTGACGAGAGAGAGAGAGAGAGAGAGAGAGAGAGAGAGAGAGAGAGAGAGTGAAACCATCCCTCCTTACCCCTAATAATTAATATTGTTGCCTAAGGATCTTCCTTTCACATGTATCTTTCATCCCTTCATGTATGAAAACCTTCGCGTGCGCACATAAAAAGAGATTCTTGAAATGATCTACTTTGAGATTCTTCTTCGAAAATTCTTATGTGGAATTTTTGTATAAGTTTTCGTAAAAAAACAACACTTATTCGGCAGAAGTAATATTTAAATTTGTTTTAATATGCTATGCTAGGTCACCCATCATGAACCTCTTTGTATTGTACCATGCATCCAATTCGTAAAATTGTCTCATGTGAATCCCTCTCCAAACTTTTCAATTTTATTGAAGACAACTAGACAACTTTGTTGGGGGGGGGGGGGTAGGGTTGAATAAAGTGTGTGTGTGTGTCAATAATACCCCCCCAAAAAAGATAATTTACCAACTATAAATGTTGGTGCTTTCTTTGGTGCTTTCTTTACATGAAGAGAGCTTGCTCTCAACATGCCTTGTAAATTTTAGTCCCACATCAGAAATGCACCATGAGTTATCTCAACATATATACTTGGGTGTGTTGTTGAGAGATGCACATGGGGTGGTGACCCTAAGGAGGGAACCATGTGGGTGATTTTACTAGGAGGTAAGAATAAGGCCCCAAGGATTAAGCATTAATGCTTTTGTCATTCTCTTGGATTAATTCCACTTGGAGCTAAGCCCCAAAGGGGCTTAGCGACTCGGACTCGGACTCGGGCTCATAGGCTCATGAGACGTAATGTGGCATTTTGTTGGCGCACTTTGCACTTAGCACGTCAGCAGTCATGCGGTCTTTATGCGACTCATATGCGGCCATGCGGTCTTATGCGACATGCGGCTCATATGCGACCTCATGCGGCCATGCGGCTCATACGGCCCATGCGGCTCATGCGGCTCATGCGGTCCATGCGGCCATGCGGTTCATGCGGCTCATGCGGCCCTTGTGGCCCATGCGGTCCATGCGGTCCATGCGGCTCATGCGGCTCATGCGGTCCATGCGGCCCAAGCGGTCCATGCGGCCAGGCTGCTGCTGCTGCTGCCGCATGGAGGGCTACGCTGACTGTGCAGATTTTTAATCTGTTATGGAAAGGGTGAATCAATACGATTAATTCAGATCCTATCTTTGTGGGATTTGAATTAATTTTGTTACTATCTTTAGGGATTTGAATTAATTCAGTTCCTATCTTTTGGGATTAGAATTAATTCGTTGCTATCTTTTTGTGATTTGATTCAATCTTTCCATAACTGAAGAGGCGGCTAGGGTTTCCACCCTCTCTCTATAAATACTCTCTTCCGGCCTCCTTTATGAGTACTACGAAAATTAGAAGTCAGAGAAAGGAGAAAGAGAGAGAGAGAGTTGCTGCCGCCATTGCAAGTCCATCCGAGGAGTCTGAACAGAGGTGACTTCGAGCGTTCCACAAGTTCTTCAACTTGCTGGTTCCTAGAAGCAGATCGTGTGGGGCGAATCTTGCTTTGAGCAACGGTGTTTTGACACCCCAGCATTGTTCTTCTTCTCATCTCTCTCTAGTTTTGTTGTAACTTGTTCTGTCCCAATTGCAATACGTTTGCAAGGAAGAACAAGAGATCTTCTCTTTGCTTTTTTCTCCTTCATATTGTAATTTGGCTATTTAGTTTTATTCGTAGATCTTGAGTTTGATCATCACAAAGTTTTGTGTGACATCTCAGATCTCGATTGCATTAGTTTTCATCTGTGATCAAGCCCCGGGACTAACAATCTCAAAGCAAGATCCGTATAGATGGAAAACATTAATGCTTCGCTCCTCCAATCGGACTTCTGCAAGTTGGAAAAGTTCGATGAAGAGCACTATCAAGTCTGGAAGAGAAAGGTGTACCTAACTCTTCAACTGAAAGACGTTGATCATGTTCTGTTGGAGGAAGAACCCTCTGTTCCAGACACTGGATCTACTGCCGCCATCAACGCGGCTACCAAACTCCAGGCCAAATGGAGAAGGGAAAATAGCATCTGCAGGCTTATCATCCTGAATGCTATGGAGGACTCCCTGGCAGAATCCTACTCGAAGAAGGAACTTGCCAGAGACATATGGGAGTCTGTGGAAAATCTGTATGAAGAAGACAAGAACAGGAGCAAAATGTTTGTGGTTGAAAAATATCACAAATTGCTTTTGAGGACGAAAAGTCCATGCTGCCACAGGTGAAAGAATTTCTGAAGCTGCGTCAGAAACTGGAAGACGAAGAGATGCCCCTTCCCGACAAGTTTGTCGTCGGAGGGATCGTCTCAAAACTTCCTGCTGGATGGAGTACCTTCTATGCAAGGATGCACAGAAAGAAGCTAGACATTAGCTTGGGAGATCTACTGCAAAAGATCCATGTTGAGGACGAGATGCGTTCCCAACAGAAGGTGGACACTCTGTCCAAACAGTTGGCTAAAGCCAATCTTGTGCAAACGAGAAATTCAAAGGGAAGCAGGCGGCTTCTCATCCCAAGAAGAAGGACTTCACTAATCTAAAAGTGAAGGGTCCTTCTTTCAAGCAACAGAAGAATAAGTCCCACGTGACTTGTTACAATTGTGGCAAGAAAGGCCACTACAAGAGTGAATGCAGATCTAAGCCTAAACAATCAGAGAAAGGTGAGCCTAATAAGGTTTCATTGGTTTCAAACATTGTTGCTATGATCGGACAGGTCACAACTGTGGGGGTTGACTCTGACTGGTGGATAGACACTGGTGCGACTTGCCATGTCTGTTCTGGCAAGGAATGGTTCGTCACGTACCAGCCAACATCTGAAAAGGTTGTCATGGCGAACCAGGCCCAAGCTGAAGTTCTGGGGATTGGGACTGTGGAGCTGAAACTCACTTCTGGGAACACTCTGACGCTTCAAGGAGTAAAGCATGTTCCTGCGATTGCCAAGAACCTAATCTCTGGGAGCCTGCTCTGCAACGCAGGCTTGAGGATGGACATCAACGCTGGTCAGATGGTTATGTCCAAGAAAGGAACATACTTCGGGAAGGCTTATCAAACCGAAGGAATGTTTAAAATTCAGCTTGTCAACCAGTTTGATGAAATTAATGCAGTTGCATTTTCTGATTATTCTCTTGAGTTATGGCATAAGAGACTAGGACATGTTCATAGTAAAAGAATCAACAAAATGTCTAGTCTAGGACTTATCTCCAAATGTGGGGGTAAGATGGAGAAGTGTGAAGTGTGTGCTCAGACGAAGATCACAAGGAAACCCTTTCATCGGGTCAATCGAAGCACAGATCTTCTGGAGTTGGTGCACTCCGATATCTGTGACTTCAAACATTTCTCCACGAAGGCCGGGATGAAGTATTTCATAACCTTCATCGACGACTTCTCAAAATACGCGTTCGTCTACTTGCTCAAGTCCAAAGATGAAGCTTTCGAGAAGTTCAAAGAATTCAGGGCCGAAGCTGAACGGCAGACCGGACAACAACTCAAGAGGTTGAGAAGTGATCGAGGTGGGGAGTACAGGTCTCATGAATTCGCATCGTTCTGCAAAGAACATGGAATCATATGCGAGACTACTGCTCCATATTCTCCTCAATCCAACGGAGTAGCAGAGAGGAAGAACCGAACATTAACAGAAATGATGAATTCTATGCTGCTCACTGCAGGTCTTCCAAAATGCTACTGGGGAGAAGCTGCATTAACGGCCACTTTCATTCTGAATAGAGTGCCATATGCAACTTCGGAAGTAACTCCTCATGAACTCTGGTTCAAAGTCAGACCAAACTTGAATGTCTTTCGAGTGTGGGGGTGTCTGGCGTATGTGAAGCTTCCAGATCTGAAGATTCAGAAGGGGGACAAGGACTACGAAGGCGATCTTCTTGGGGTATGCCGAGAAGAGTGATGCTCGGAGATTTCTTGATATTGAATCAAATCATATCATCGAATCTCGCGATGCTGAATACTTTGAAGACAAGTTTGCTAAAGACAAAAACATTATTCTTTCGGACATTCCGGAAAATGATGTAGGTGCAAATGAGACTGAAATCTCATACGAGCCAGTAGTCCAAGAAGAAGCTGTTGTTGATGAAACAACTCCTGTACCAGAACTCGCAGAGCCGTCAGCTAAGCGAGCGAGGAGACCGAAAGATTTCGGAGATGACTTTGTCACCTATCATGTGGAAGCAGATCCGCTTACCTATGATGAGGCGATGAAGACCAGAGATGCTATCTTCTGGAAGGAGGCAGTGAATGTCGAGTTTGACTCTATCACCTCCAATAACACATGGGTGTTGGTAGATCTACCTGAAGAAGAAAAGCCTATTGGATGTAAATGGATCTTCAAGAAGAAGATGAAGGCAGATGGAACTATTGACAAGTTCAAGGCCAGGCTGGTCGCCAAGGGATTTTCTCAGAAACAGGGGATAGACTACTTCGACACGTACGCTCCAGTAGCTCGGATGACCACCATCAGGATGTTAATCGCTCTAGCAGCTATACATAAGTTGGTGATACATCAGATGGATGTAAAGACAGCGTTCCTGAATGGGGAGCTGACCGAAGAGGTTTACATGCAACAGCCAGATGGATTTGTCGTCAAAGGTCTTGAAGACAAAGTCTGCAAGTTGGTGAAATCATTATATGGTTTGAAGCAAGCTCCCAAGATGTGGCATGAAAGTTTGACAAAGTTATTAGGTAAAACGGCTACAGAGTCAGCGAGACGGACAAATGTGTTTACACAAAGTTCGCTGATGGACGAGGAGTCATCGTTTGTCTGTACGTGGAAGACATGCTAATCCTAGGTACGGATATAGGCTGTGTCACAGAGACAAAGAAGTTTCTCTCAACCAAGTTCAGTATGAAGGACTTGGGGGATGCAGATGTCATCTTGGGCATAAAGATCATCCGGACAGACACTGGAGTAGCGCTGTCACAATCTCACTATATTGAGAAGATGCTCACACGCTATGGGTATAAGGATCTTCCAGGGATCGATACGCCATACAGGTGTGATCAGAAGCTGAAGCCAAACTCGAGGGAAAGCGTCAGGCAGCTGGAGTATGCAAGCGTAATCGGGAGTTTGATGTATGCTACTACTGCCACAAGGCCTGACATAGCTTTCGCCGTGGGAATGCTGAGTCGTTTCACGAGCAATCCAGGCATTGAGCACTGGAAAGCTGTGAAACGGGTATGAGATATCTCAAGAAAACTCAGACATATGCACTGCACTACAACGGGTATCCGACAGTAGTGGAAGGCTTCAGTGATGCTAGCTGGTGTTCAGAGGTGGAAAGCGAGAGATCCACAGGTGGATATGTCTTTCTTTGGGTGGAGCTGCTATATCATGGAAGTCGAAGAAGCAGACTATACTCTCGTTCCTCCATAGAATCTGAATTCTATGCACTCGAAACTGCAGCAGATGAAGCAGAATGGCTTCGGGAGCTCATGTATGATCTTCCAGTGGTTGGAGCTCAGATACCGGCGATACCGATATAGTGACAACCAGGCGACTGCGGCGGGTAGCATCAAATGACCTCTTCAACGGGAAGAAGAGGACTGTGCGGTTGAAGCACAGGGCAGTACACGATCTTATCAAAAGAGGTGTAATTGCAGTGGTTGATGTTCGGAGTCAGGAGAACCTGGCAGATCCGTTCACAAAGGGCCTCAAGCGCCAGTTGGTCGATGACACAGCTTGTAAAATAGGCTTGAAGGCATTCTGATAGTGTGTCTTTGTAATCCTACCATAAAGTTTTATGCTATTAGTTCAAAGAGAAATCTACTAGGCATCTAACTTTTGGTTCAAAGGAGGATCACTGACTGGAAAACTATCAGGTAACAGTGGGTACTTGTTCTCTGGAACATGGAAGGGATACGGACCCATAACCACTATTGTCTACTATGTATTTTTCTGCGGAAAAACAAATCCTGTGGAAGGTTGGCTTAAACGCCTTAATGAGTTCTCAGGCAGAGTGAATGTCTGGTGTGCTTTACAGGAAGCACGATAGAGCAGCACTACAAGGAGTGAAACTCCATGCTACAGTGGGATGACTCCACCATGAGGTTCCCAGATAGGGATAATGCCTCGGCTTTGCAAGCCAAGTCATAGCGGCGTAGCACCGCAAATAGGCAGGTAGCCTAATGCTGTATGACGTAATTAAAGAGTTGTAGACAGCACTACAAAGGGGAGGATGGTCCCATGTTACAGTGGCACGACACCACGATGAGGTACCCAGGTAGGGGTAAAGCCTCGGCATTGCAAGCCATGTCGTTGCGGCGTAACACCGCAAGGAAGCCTTAGGCTTCATGCTGGGTAGTTTGGCACTACAAAGAGGCTTGTGACCTCATGCTACAGTAGTATGACACTACGATGAGGTTCCCAGGTAGGGGTAATGCCTCGGCTTCAGGCCATGTCATAGCGGCGTAGCACCGCAAGGAAGCGCAAGGCTTCATGCCATATCTCTTTAATAAAGAACTCACCTATAGTGTATGGAAAGAGATATCAGGCCATCTCTTGAGGGTAAACTTGTAGACGCCCAAAATTATACACTGAAACCAGGCTGGCACAGGGCCTTTAATGTGCAGCCAGAAGCACACGTAACTACACTTTGTGAGTGGGAAGAATTACAATTGTGGTGCAGAATTCAAGGCGTAGTCCATTCTTGTATCACATTGTTATTTAACCCATGCGGGAAGATTCAAGTCGTCAGCGACATCTATCCTAATGCAAAATGGACAGTTACTGTGGGGAACGCTCCACCCTGGACACATATATATGTTGTGATATGTGGGGGATTGTTGGTGCTTTCTTTGGTGCTTTCTTTACATGAAGAGAGCTTGCTCTCAACATGCCTTGTAAATTTTAGTCCCACATCGGAAATGCACCATAAGTTATCTCAACATATATACTTGGGTGTGTGTTGAGAGATGCACATGGGTGGTGACCCTAAGGAGGAACCATGTGGGTGATTTTACTAGGAGGTAAGAATAAGGCCCCAAGGATTAAGCATTAATGCTTTTGTCATTCTTTGGATTATTCCACTTGGAGCTAAGCCCCAAAGGGCTTAGCGACTCGGACTCGGACTCGGGCTCATGGGCTCAGAGGCGTAATGTGGTGTTTTGTTGGCGCACTTTGCACTTAGCACGTCAGCAGTCATGCGGTCTTTATGCGCATATGCGGCCATGCGGTCTTATGCGGCATGCGGCTCATATGCGGCCTCATGCGGCCATGCGGCTCATGCGGCCCATGCGGCTCATGGGCTCATGCGGTTCCATGCGGTCCATGCGGCCATGCGGTTCATGGGCTCATGCGGCCCCTGTGGCCCATACGGCCCATGCGGTCCATGCGGTCCATGCGGCTCATGCGGCCATACGGTCCAACGGCCCAAGCGGTCCATGCGGCCAGGCTGCTGCTGCTGCCGCATGGAGGGCTACGCTGACTGTGCAGATTTTAAATCTGTTATGGAAAGGGTGAATCAATGCGATTAATTCAGATCCTATCTTTGTAGATTTGAATTAATTTCGTTACTATCTTTATGGGATTTGAATTAATTCAGTTCCTATCTTTGTGGGATTAGAATTAATTCGTTGCTATCTTTTTGATTTGATTCAATCTTTCCATAACTGAAGAGGCGGCTAGGGTTTCCACCCTCTCTCTATAAATACTCTCTTCCGGCCTCCTTTATGAGTACTACGAAAATTGGAAGTCAGAAAAGGAGAAAGAGAGAGAGAGTTGCTGCCGCCATTGCAAGTCCATCCGAGGAGTCTGAACAGAGGTGACTTCGAGCGTTCTACAAGTTCTTCAACTTGCTGGTTCCTGGAAGCAGATCGTGTGGGGCGAATCTTGCTTTGAGCAACGGTGTTTTGACACCCCAGCATTGTTCTTCTTCTCATCTCTCTCTAGTTTTGTTGTAACTTGTTCTGTCCCAATTGCAACACGTTTGCAAGAAAGAACAAGAGATCTTCTCTTTGCTATTTTTTCTCCTTCATATTGTAATTTGGCTATTTAGTTTTATTCGTAGATCTTGAGTTTGATCATCACAAAGTTTTGTGTGACATCTCAGATCTCGATTGCATTAGTTTTCATCTGTGATCAAGCCCCCGGGACTAACAATAAATTATCAAGCAATGAAACACATGTATATGGAAAGTAAATAAGAGCTTAGAAGATGCAAACATCACGATGTATATTAGTTTCCCTCGTGGAGGACTAATCCAGTCTTGAGAACTCTCGTTCGATGTTAAATCCCCTATCGTTGAAACACAAACTTTGATCTGAATGCTTGTTGACTCTTACAGACACGTGTTTTGATCTGAAGGGAACGACGACTTCAACAATCACGAGCTTTTGATGTGAAGAGCTTGCAGACTTCAAACAACAAGTGTAAAGAGCAACGCTTGGAAATTCAAGCTTTACAACTCGAAAATACTTCTAAGCGAGATCGCAACTTTGCCACACTAGAAAGCTGGGACTTGGTTTCTTGGTAATGGAGAGGTTAAATCTCAGAACATATAAGAAGGTTTAGAATGAATTGATGAGTTTTAAGTGAAGAATTTAATGCCATATAGGTTCATTGGAAATCGAGTTTGAGCATAACTCAGTTCGAGTTTGGTTACGCAATTTCCAGAATATTTCTAGTTTGGGTTCATGCTGATTTGCGTGGACTTGAGTTTATCGATTGGGTTAGGGTTTAAACTTTCTAGTGCCAGTTTTGCAATTTTCATTTTGAATCTCTCCAGCACTTTTTTAATATACTTCCTATCCTTTGGGATAGCCATTACTTTCCGACCTTTATGTTTCGAAGAATTCCATCCCAAGGATTTTTCGAGCTCTATCTAAATCCTTCATGTCAGATTATGCACTTAATAAAACTTTGGGTGCCTTTATTTTTGTCGTACTCTTAGATGCAATCAATATGTCATCAACAAATAAGAAGAGATATATATTACGACCCATCTTCGAGCCTCTTTGAGTAAATGCAAATGGCATACTCACATCAAAAAAATTGGTCTTCAATATGGACTACTTGAAGTGCTTGTACCGCTCCGGGGAGATTGCTTCAACCTCCATAGAGACCGCTTGAGCTCACATACGTGATCTTTCTTGCCGGACTCCATAAAACCTTTGGATTGTCTTATGAAGATCTCTCTTCAATATTTTTGGTGCTTCATTTTGGTCAAAAACTTGCCCCTTGCCACATCCAATGTGCCCAGGAAAATAATGTTCTTCTTTAGTTTCGGAATGTGTCTCATGTTCACAAGTATCCACACCACCTATCAAATGTACGAATTTTGTTGTTCTCTATATTAATGGTCTTGCACGATGAATTACTCCCCATAAGAACATCACCACTGAACTCCTTATAGGTGCTTAAGCACTCCTTCTCGGATACATATGGTATGAACACCTCAGTTAAGAACCCAAGCTTCGAAGAACACATTATTCTTGCTATGCACCGTAAGTACATCGCATTGTAACTCCTCACTTTCATTGCAATAATGGTTTGGTCCTTATTACTTGAACTAGTGTCTCTACCCTTTTTTAACCGTTGCTTATATTTCAGATATTGCTTCTTCATGTGCCCCGACGTTTGGAAAAAAGAGAGCATCCATCGTCATCTTGTTTTGATTTGAATTTCTTTTCCTGCTACTCTTGCCTCCATCCTTACTCTTTGATCTTCCATTGGATTTGACCTTTTTCTAATTTTTATTAAGAAGTGTCGTTGTAACCTTTTTTATCTCGAGACTCTCCTTTCCATAAAGGATCATTATTACCAAATAGTCATAAACCTCGGAAGCAAAATAGGAGAAATGATGCCTGGCCTTCTTCCTCTAACTTTACTTCAAGATAGAAGAATAATGACTATCTTGTTGAAGCCATTCAAGTGGTTTAGAATTTGGCTTTCTTCCTTCATGCAAAGACTATAATTTACTTTTGAGATACAACTTGTTAGACAATGACTTTCTCATATACAAGTTCTCTAACTTCAAACATAAACTAACCGTATGAATCTCACCCATGACGTTACATTACCTCCTCTACTGGATAAAACTATATCATGCATTGTCCCCTTTGATCTATGTCATTTGATGTATCCACCATAATGTCGGTTGTCCTTTTGTTATTACCGCCAACGGCCTTGAACAATCCCTCTTGACCCTTGTCTGCCACATCAAGGAGTTTTTTTACCGTTGAATTTATCCAAATTGAACTTGGTGTTATTGACCTTGTTATTTGTCATCCCATAATTGAAATAGAGAAAATTGCCCTCTCGGGCATTTATAAACCAACAATTTCAAGAATCACGGTCTAGGAAGATAAGGAGTAGACAAATATCGTCACCTACTGTTAATATAAATCAATAAAATTATAATTCGTACGTTTTCCTTAGCTTTGATACCAATTTGTGGGAAAATAATCCCCTCATTCATGACGATGAGTAGAACAAGTGAATAGAACAAGGCACAAAATAATGGAACAATAGCAACCAAGAACACAAACATGCAATATACATGGGGGTCAATCTTAATCAGGCTACGCCCACGAGACAATAGAAGAATACTTTATTGAGAGTTCTCCGACGAGCTCTCTCTTTCCTTCCTCTGAAGATTCCCTTATGGCTCCCTTAGCAATCACCAAGCAAAGCCCATTTTTCTCAAGAACTCTCAAGCACACTTTAGCCTCCGAGCTTATTTTTTCTACTTATTTTTTCTAGGGCTTGAGAAAACCCTTACATATGATCTCCTCTCTCTTTTCCTAGTTAGGAGAAATCTAGACCGTTAAAGCTAACTTTTTATATCTGAACCGTTTCCAAATCTAGTTTGAACTTAACCCAGCGGTTGTCGATAACTAGTTTGAGGAGATTTGGGATTCAAAAATTTCCTGGAATGAGTTCATTCTTTCTGGTATACTAGCGATTTGCCACCATGATACTCTTTGGCTCTTTCGAGTCTCGTATCATCGTTTCGACTCCTCCCATTTTTTCATGCATCGGACGATGTCCGTCGATTTTGTAGTTGAACACGAACCGTATACACATACTAAACTTAAGTATGTGTCCATATAAACACATTGTGTCTTGGCATATTCATGTTCGTTCAATATGTGTGAGAACAATAACAATCCTCCAAGAGAAGCAATCACAAGTTAAGAAAATAATTGGCATGGAATACCTCTCTAATACGTCCAATATGACTAGAATATCCATGAGGCACTGAGGTAGTCCTCTACAATCCCTTTAATTTTCATATATAATTTGTAATTTCCAAAGGCTAATCACCAAATTCAAACATGGAAAGTTACATAAATTTAATTTTCATTACTTTGGATCTTTATTTATGACATATATGTGCTACTTTGAGCTTAGTTAATCATCTCTTCACACATGACTTAAATATCCAGGGGCATGGTAGTAGAAGATCCCATAATGCCTTACAAAATAAACTGGTCATAGCCGACTACCGTTATGCTGCGAACGGTCCTCCTTGTATGGACAGACACAGAAGACTGGGTTAAGGACTATGTTAACCATTTCTACCCAAGTGCTGCATGCGAGTGTATGTTCTGATATCGAGCTCCAAGCTTGGAAGGATGAGATAAAGAACGAAGGACACCATGACAAGAGAGACGTGCCTTGGTGTCCGCTCTCGCATCCAAGGAAGACCTGATCAGAATTGTTACGACGATGATCTAGACCGCGTCGGCCAACCCGCGGCCATCAACTTCGGCCAATACCCATTTGGTGGCTATATGCCAAACAAGCCTACACTCATGCTGTAAACCCCCTGATTTTTTTAAATTTCCATATTAGCCCTCATTAAGAATTTTTGGGAATTTTAGAAACATTTAGCATATATTTATCTTATATTATATTTATCATATTTTAGTTATATCAAAGTAAATTATATAGAATTCCTATTAAAATATTTTGTATCCTCTTAGTCATATTTTCGTATTTTTTATATCAATGTAGATTATTATAATATTACCTAATTAATATGCTAAAGTTCAATTAATCCTAAATATTTTATTTAACTTCCTTCTTGGATAACAAATACCCTTAAATTTTTCATTATTGTTGTAATATAGATAGGTCACCATAATTATTTGGTGTCCATAACCTATGTATTTTGATTATCCATGACCAATGTTAACTTATGTCTTTTGATATTTCTTTTTTTAATTGTTCATGATATTAGCCTCAATTGTAAGCCTATATAAGTGTCACGCCCCGCACCCAGAGGAGCGATCGTCCTCACTAAGGCGTGATGCCGCGTGAGCCTAGATTGCGCTCATACAAGACGATTCCATAACGACAATTACAGGCTAAGCGATAGAGTCGTCCAACAGAAGTCCCGAAACAGAAACATTGAATAAACAGTATATCGCCATCGAAAGTTGAAACAACATAAGTCATACAAATAGTTCTTTATTGATTCTGAAACACATATTACTAATGGGGCACGAGGCCAAGATTACTGTCATGCCCAGAACCAGAATACTGGAGAGCGGGGACAGACACAGCAGCTACGTACATCGTCAACCCACCTTGCAATACGGTCACGGCTGTCTAGATGCATGAGGGTTTATCTACAAGCCAATAGTCTCTTATGGTCAAGAACAAGCCTAGTGTCCCAATCTCAAGCAAGCAAATAATTGTTACAAGATGTTAGATCATCAATATACCAAGTAAGGCATCCAAATATTACATATTCAGATGATCAAGAAGCTAGTCATACAAAATGAAGACTAGCAAGAGTTAAGTTATACATGATCAACCCTAGGATTTGTCAATCATGTTGCAGCCCTTAGGCAAACAAAATTAAGTTTCTGTCACGACCCCTCCCGAATAATCGACACGAGTCGGACACGCCCAGCCTTCGTCGTTAGACACGACGAAGTAAGCTATACCAATCTAGGAAAATCTAACCAGATAATCAAGACAAGTACAAATTACAACATCTATAAACGTATCCCAGAATAAAAGATCACCATAATCTACAAATCCAGATATCATAAATGTACTAGTCATCAGAAATGAAATGTACTATGAACTCTAAAACAATATCTAAGAGTAAAGCTAATAGTCTAAACCTGAAGCCTCTAGCTAAATCATGTCTCCATCCTGCTTAGCTAAAGTCCGTCGCTCTGGCCCATATGGTAGAATGATATCCTGCAAGTACACCTGCAACGTATCCAGTCAGGAGCGGAGCAAAGTACAGTTAGGTAATGAACATGAACATGATATGAAATGAGTACAGGGGTACATGAAAATGAAATACGGGAATGAACAGGAAAGTACAGAAAGTAGTACAGGAAATAAATACAGAACTATAGTACAGGAATGTAAAGTACAAGAAAATATAAAGTACATAAATATAATGTACATGAATGAAACCATAATCCTGAAGTACCAGACATGATAAGTGCACAATATTTGAAATACATCTAGTCCATGTGACCGGCTGGGATGAGTACAAGAGCATGTACAGGAGTACATGAATATGGTACGGCTTAGGGCCCGCGTGCACGGTGCGAGTCCTAATCTATCTTCATGAATATAGTAACCGGGTTTGGTCACATGGCTAGTGTATTTTCCTACCCGACACAAGTAAGTACAAGGACAGGGGTACAGGAGTACAGGGGTACATGATATCGTGTCATGACGTGTCACAAGAAAGAGTACAAGAATGTAAATGCACAAGACCATAGAAAAGTACTTGCCTTGCTCCGGAAAGTACGGGTAAGGATCGGATCTAGATGTCCTCCTGTTATGAATAATTTGGTACAAGTTGATTAAACTTCTAAATAATCAATTGTTAGATATGCTAACCAATTACCTATCTATGTTTTTATGTTAATCTAAAATGTATAGGACTAACCATCTATAGGCTATATTAAAGTAATATATTAGCATTTAAGAATAACTCATTAGAAATCTATATTTAGTGTAATGGTATAAGCATAAAGGAATTGACACAAAAGAACAGTGAAAGTTCTTGAAAAATAAGGTGACTAAAATCATCTAAGAAACTGAAACCCATTTACCATACCTATTTGATCAAAATAGCTGAAACATTACAGTCTTAATCCTACCCTTAACATATATTTAACTCTCTGTTCAAATTCAGGAAGTTTCCATAATCAAAGAGTCATTCAGTAGAGATAATTTCAACAAAACTTTCTTAATTTATAGAATAAACACCAACTACAAAACCATCATTGCAATACATTAATATTCATACTACAACAGCATCCATAACCGATTTATACTTAATCCTCAAATTTGAATCTAAAGCTCCTAACGGCTACTAGGCTTTACTGCTACCAACTGAACAGCTGAACATCAATCTAAAATAATGGGTACACTTACAAAATCGAAGGCACAAAACATTCAAACCTATCCCACCCATAAATTGTTATACAAACTTCCAACCATCCCCATACATAACTCAGCCTAACATTCAAACCAGCAAGGAGTAACATAGAGTTCCCACTGTTCTAAACTCTCAGTCTATAGCACATCCGAGCCTCTCCCAACTCTGAACATGCAAAGCTTCAACCCAGAGCTGATTCGAAGTGCCTTACGCGCCCTTAATCAACAACTCGAAGAACTGACCATTATTTTTAGATACACGCTGACACATCTTGGACACAAACCGCGGATTCCCCGACTCCAAACTTGATTCCTATCTGGCCGATGCCTCTCTTCAGTACTGCCATACCCTGGTTTCTACACCCAACCAGTAGACTATTGCCGATACGACACACGAACACCAACTGGTGCTGGATACAATTAAAACGGACACGAACTGACTGTACCACGAGCTGGATACGGCACGCACACGACCATCCCTATATCGACCACAACCCCGTCCGACTTCTATTAATTAATCGAGACTAGAACGAACTAAAATAAGAGGAAATAAAGTAGTACCTGGGGTTGACGAATCTGAATCCGAAGTGGAGACACTCCTACAGGACGGACACAAGCCTCGCGTGTCCAATTCACGGTTCTGACCTTGGCTCAGTCATTTCATCAAACATGAAACGAGCAGCAACACACGATCACACTTCCGAGTTCCCTCTGTTCCTCGAAGCCAAGAAACGTAAGAAATTCTCAAATCTCATGGATCTCATAAACCAACACAGCAATAAGAAATCAATTAAGTCCAAGGAAC
>JANAVB010027417.1:0-50629 GCA_029216955.1 Iris pallida | reverse complement strand
TTCTGAATCAACTCGCTTGCAAGGGGTCGTATCCTGTGGGCAGATTGTCACTGCTGAATTGGGTAAACCCCATTCCTACATGGGCCAATCTTTTCTCGTGGATCTTGAGGAACTACGGGGAGTTCCTTCGGGAGATTGACCTTTACTATGCTATCCGGGGCACCTGTCACGGGTTGCCCATTAACAAACCTTTGTTTATGGTACTTTTGGAGATGTATAACCGACGCACAGGGACTTTCATTGCGCCCGAAGGAGAGTTGGGCCTTGCTCTCCATGAAATGCACGCTGTTTCTAAGCTGCCGTGGGGAGGCGAAGCTTTTGAAGTATACACTCCAATGAACGAGGAATTCAACGATCTGGAACGACGATTCCCGGGTTTCGTTGCTGTGTATCGGGAACTTCTGTGCCACCATAGCACCTGTCACCAGGCTGCTATTAAAAAGGAGAATAGTTCGGAAGGGAGCGCCCCCCATACCACGGCCTGGGTCGCGTATCTTTTCAAATTTAATCCTTCCGGGCGGGTTTCGTCTTGAGGTCTTAAAACCCCCGAGGAAGTAAAGGACATGATGTTGAAGGTCAAGAAGTCGAGGTCCACCCGTGACAGGTTTGGGAGTCGCACCGATTCCCTCAGTTATTTCTACTATGGTACCTGGGAGATATCTGAAAAAGCACTCTTGGCCTGTTTCTTGATGATATGGCTACGAAATTTCGTAGTCTCGGGAGGGGCGGGCTCTACTGAAAGGATCAGCCGCCACTTCATTCTCCCGGCTGTGAAGCTGGTCTTCAAAGTTAGACTGGCTCTTCTTCCTGCTATGGTGTGTAGTATACACCACGGCCTCCGCGCCTTTTCGTCTAAAGTCATTGCTTGCGAGACGACGCTGGGCTTTGAGCGGATAGAACTACCATACCATTACCTCGTGGGGTGGTTATTGATGCACTATCGGTCATTGATGAGGCCAGGAACTGATGAAAATGTTACTGATAATGATGCCTTCCTTTTCCGGTACCGTCATCAGCCTTGGGAGCACGATACCATGCCGGCCTGCCGGAGGGCGTTGGCGAGAGTTGATGGGCCCGAGTTCTTCGTATCTCTCCCTGAATTTACCCCTAGAGAAGTAAGGGGAGTACACATTGACGGTGTTGATCCTCCCCAACTTTTATCTGAGAAGATGCTTCTTTGGCTGCGCAATATTCGCCCTGCGCACCTAGTATACCTGTTTGCCATGAAATATAAAAGAGCAGAACAGTTTTATGGGAGGACTGGACTTTTACTTCACGTTACAAACTCGCTTGTACAAAGAAAGCCTAGGGACGAAAACCTAGGTACAACAATCTAAGTACAATTGTTTATTTTTTATTCTGGGGGTGACGGTAGAGGCTCGGGAAAGCGACGGCACCTCTGTCTTACTCCTTAGACGATCGGACGTAGCCTTGGCTCCTGTGACGAGATGCTTGGCGTTGACGAAAAAATGCTCTTCTTGCTCTCCTCGTATTGCTCTTCTGGCTTCTCTCTCTCTGGATTGATCTCTGTGTATTTTTTCCTCTGATTATTGGGGGGAGCGTCCTTTTGCAAGGGAATGGCACCTTGCTATTTATAATAGTGAGGGGCATCATTAGGGTTTGCAATGATTGCCCATTCTCTAAGTGGCGGCGGCCTGGTAAATGATCAATCTGGGCCATCAATCTTGAACGTGAAGGATCTGGGCCCTTAATGAGGATTATGCCATATCATGTCAGTAATTAATGTTGATTGCAATAAATCTCCATCATGATGATTTGCTGACATCCGCAAATCTAAATGAATCAATTTAATTCATTCTCTTGCCACGTGTCCCAAATTATTGGGATCTGACCCAAAATTTGATTATCTTTAGGACACGTGTCCTGTCATCATTGTTGAGCCGCATGAGGAGCGTTCATATTTGGGCCGCATGAAGGTCGTCATGACCGAGCCGCATGAAAGATTTCATGACCGAGCCGCATGAATAGTCTCTATACTCGAACCGTATGAAGGTTGTCATGACCGAGCCGCATGAATATGTTCATGACCGAGCCGCATGGGGGTCTTCATGGCCGAGCCGCATGAGAGTCTTCATGACCGAGCCGCATGGGTTTCTTCATGGCCGAGCCGCATGGGGTACCTTCATGATTGAACCGCATAGGTTTCTCTGTACTGGCCGCGTGAACTCGTCTAGTCTGGCCGCATAAACTTGCCTCGAAGCTGCGAAGATTTTCTCCAGTTCCCTAGGAAGATAGTGCTCTTGTGTCAGTCATCATGACTACTTTACGTCAGGGCTGTCAGCTGTCAGCTGTCAGCCGGCAGAGCATTAATTATGTTTGAATGACGCTAGGTACAGCTGTTCTGAAAAGACACGTGGCTTCCCTCTGCGGGCCACATGGAGTCCACTCGAACTGCCTATATATTTGAGCCACATGGGGCTTCTGAGCCGCATGCGGCTCCTTGGCCGCATGGATCATTTTTCTCTTCTTTTTCATGCTTCTACAAGACCCCCTTCAAAGTTTTCAATTTGCAAAATTGAAATACTTTGAATAAGAAGCATGGTTATGCGAGAGCCGCATGGATGTATTCTGTCCTAGCCGCATGGATTTGTCCAGTCGCATGATTACCTCAACCGCATAACTCTCTGAGCCGCATGGGCTGTTTTGGCCGCATAACTCTCTTAATTTGATGTCAGATTTGTCACGCCCCAAAACCAGAATACTGGAGAGCGGGGGCAGACATAGCCAGCTACGTATATGGAAATGAAAATCACCTCGATATACGGTCACGGCTGTCTAGATATATGAGGGTTTACTACAAGCCAACAGTCTCTTATGGTCATGAACAAGCCTAATGTCTCAATAACAAGCAAGTAAGTAAGGTCGCAAGATGTATGATCATTAAATATACAATAATAAGGCGTCCCAAATATTACATATTCAGCTGATCATGAAGCTAGTCTTTACAAAATATTGGGACTAGCAAGAGTTTAGTCATACATGATCAACCCTAGGATTTGTTAATCATGTTTACAGCCCGTAGGCAGACAGTAAGTAAAAGTGCATCGAGCTAACAGGTGCTCGTCGGCTAAACGCCTCAAAAGAATAACTTTACAGTAGAGTGAGCGAAACAAAATAGAAAACCCACTCGTAGCCCGGGTTCCTTCTAGTCGCCACCATTGGGCTGGAAGCTTGGTAGATCCTCGGGAGCTGCTCCGAAATCTGGCCACACAAAACCAGCTGGGTCAACCCCAGAAAGAGCAAGTGCCACAAGGAGGCCACGAAATAAGAACAAAAGCCAGCAATCAGCACAAGAAAATCTAATATTAAAATTAAAACTTACGAAAACATGGCAGGGTGATATACGGCGAGATAACCATGGAACTATTCCGATAGCCAGGTTACAACCTGTAAACCAAACAAGGATCGGGGTTGTAACCCTTCATCTGAACAGAACTTGGTTTCCCACCATTTATCGGCAAAATAATAATGTAAGAAATCAAGACAGGAAGCAATCTTGTACTGGATCAAGACATGACTAGACTGGTTATACCTCATTCAATCAATCACGGCCAAGCAGATCCTACGGCTTACTACTTTAACTAACTAGGGTTATCACAGGCCTAATTACTAACAAGATGCAGTAAGATTGTTCCACAGCCACAAGCCCTGCAGACCATCCAGGCTACCCAGGATGAAAGTTTAGGGTTGAATTCAGGTGGGTACATCGTCCAGGAGACAAATGTACCCTTAGGTGACTTAGAGGGTGCAACACTCGACGGTGCGCTGGAAATGTGCCCTACTCGACGGCAGGCTACAGATCCCAAGAGCGCCCAGGTAACGGGATTGCCTGTAGCTGTGTCATCTCTTCATGACTAGTGTGTTATTCTAGTTATTAGCCTTAATCCATTTTAGTAGGTACTCCTGACCGTGGTACTCAGGAGTCCCATCCTAGACATGATGCAAGACTGGACAAGTGGATTTAACAAGCAAGCAAGACAGAACCACCCACGGTGTCAAGGCAGGTCAAGTTAAGTTATCAAGTCATGTCAAGTCAGGAGTGCGCCGCCACGGGCCACTATCAAGTTATCAAGATAAATCATGTCAGGTTGGTCATGTCAGGAGTGCACCACTACGGGTCACTGTCGTGATATGCAAGTTCCTTGTCATATCAAGCCATGTACAATTGTCCTTTCAAACATGTTAAGTAAAATCAAGTTCATGACAAAAGGCGTAATAAAATATCAAAATACGGGGCTATAGAAAAGCCAAGCTTAAAGAAATAAAACCAAAACAACAAGAGCTAATGGATTAAGCAAGGGGGGTCAGGGGGATGTGTACGCACAAATGCACGCACGCAGGGGAGCTGCATTCGCACAAAAGCACGCACGCAGGGGGAATACATACGCAAAAGTCACGCACACTAGGGGAGCAATGTACGTGAAAAGTCACGCATGCTCAAGGTGCAGCGTATGTGAAAAGTCACGCACGCTCAAGGGGCAGCGTATGTTAAAAGTCACGCACGCTCAAGGGGCAGCGTATGTGAAAAGTCACGCACGCTTAGAGAGTAGCGTAGGTGAAAAGTCACGTACGCTACAGAGAGCAGCGTAGGTAAAAAGTCACGCACGCTCAAGGGGCAACGTATGTGAAAAGTCACCCACGCTGAGAGAGCAGCGTAGGTGAAAAGTCACGCACGCTCAAGGGGCAGCGTATGTGAAAAGTCACGCACGCTGAGAGAGCAGCGTAGGTGAAAAGTCACGCACGCTCAAGGGGCAGCGTATGTGAAAAGTCACGCACGCTGAGAGAGCAGCGTAGGTGAAAAGTCATGCACGCTACAGAGAGCAGCGTAGGTGAAAATTCACGCACGCTGAGAGAGCAGCGTAGGTAAAAAGTCACGCACGCTACAGAGAGCAGCGTAGTGAAAAGTCACGCACGCTGAGAGAGCAGCGTAGGTGAAAAGTCACGCACGCTACAGGGAGACACGCTTCCAACAGGAAGCGTACTCAAGTCTACGTACGCAGCGCTAAAGAGCGCGCGTAGCTCAGTGTGCGTAAGCTAAACAGCTCTGCACACTGCTCACTGTCTTTTCTAAACAGCAAGAATCACCATGGTTGAACCCAAAACTTCAGAGCAACACAACTTGGCCATCCGAACTCCAAATCCGAATTTCCAAAGTTCCAACTGGAGTGAAACTGAAGGCTCTTCCACATGGAAACATCAAAACTCATAGAAATCCAACTAAAATAGCTCAAACCATGCAAAATCTGAAAATAGGAAATCTTAGATCTAGAACAAGAGAGACTCCAAATCACAAAACACCAAGTTCTAATGTTGGTCACCATGTCCTAATCTAGCAAATGTACCAAGAAAATAGGGCTCTCATGAAGTGGCAAGGTGCACTTGTCTAGGGTTAGGAGAGTTGTGGAGGAAGGAGAAGAAGAAGAAGAAGGAAATTAATGGTGGAAGTTAAGAGGAGAGAGAGTGGTAGGTGGGCATATAAAGAGGGGGAGTTGTGGTGGGTTGAGGGGTAGCATAGGCTAAGGTGATCCAACACATAAACCAAACCAGACCAACCCAAAATACGAGAAATACCAAAATTCCACAAGCTGAGTAAAATAAAAATACATGCCAAAATCCAGATACGAGTATAAATACGTAATACGGGAAATACTGGAAATGAGGGTGACAACTCTACCCACCTTAAAAGAATTCCATCCTCGAAATTTAATCAAGGAGCTAGAGATTGTCACGACAAGCTACATTAAGCACAGGCAAGTTACACTAAGCAGTTCAATCATACAATCATACAATGCAAGCAAGGAAGGGAAAACGTAAGGCATGAGAAAGATATTATACCTCACGAGTCAAACAGGTAGGGATATCGCGATCGGATGTCGTCCTCACGCTCCCACGTTGACTCACCTAGAGAGTGATGACCCCAAGCAACACAGACTAATTTAATAGTCTTGTTCTTGAGTATATTTTCCCTCCGGTCCAAAATAGACACGGGCCTCTCCTCATACGAAAGGTTGGTACCAACAACCAATTCCGAATGGTCTAGGATGTGGCTCGGGTCTGGAATATACCGTCGTAATTGGGACACATGGAATACATCATGTACCTCACTTAGCGACGGCGGAAGAGCGAGACGATAAGATACATCTCCTACTCGCTCTAGAATATCGAACGGCCCTATATACTAGGACTAAGCTTTCCCCGCACGCCAAAGCGAATGACGCCACGGTTAGGCGAGATCCTAAGGAATACATGGTCGCCGACAGCAAATTCTAAGGGACGCCGATGAGCATCGGCACAATGGCGCTGGCGGTCCTGGGCAACTCGAAGGTGATCTCTGACCTTCCTGACCACTTCAACCGTCTTGGAAATCAATTCGGGTCCGAGCATCTGCCTCTCCCCGACATCGTCCCATGCTAGCGGGGATCTGCACTTCCTGCCATAGAGAGCCTCGAAGGGTGCCATCTGGATACTGGCCTGATAACTGTTGTTGTACGAGAATTCTACCAGGTGCAGATGATTCTTCCATGAACCACCGAAATCGAGGGTACAAGATCTCAACATATCTTCAAGAGTCTGGATTGTGCGCTCTGATTGACCATCCGTCTGCGGGTGATAAGCTGAGCTGAACTGAAAGCGAGTCCCCAAACTCTTCTGCAAGCTGCGCCAAAAGTGTGATGTGAATCTTGAATCCCTGTCCGAAGTGATGCTGACTGGCACACCGTGAAGCCTGACGATCTGCCTGAGATACATCTCTGCTAGCTGCGCCGTCGACTGTCCAACTCTGAATGGGAGAAAGTGTGCCACCTTGGTAAGCCTGTCCACAATTACCCAAATAGCGTCCCTGTCGACCGGAGATCTGGGCAATTCGGTCACGAAATCCATGGTTATATGTTCCCATTTCTATTCTAGGATCGGTAAGGGTTGAAGAAGTCCAGCGGGCCTCTGATGTTCAGCTTTAACCTGTTGGCAAACCAAACACCGAGAGACAAACTGGGCTATCTCCCTCTTCATGCCATTCCACCAGAAATGCTGACGAATATCACGGTACATCTTTGTACCATCCGGATGAATAGAATATTGAGAACTGTGGGCTTCTGCCATGACTTCCCGTCTGATATCTCTACTGGGTACACAAAGACGAGTGCCGTACCGAAGTGTACCATCTTCATGGATGCATAACTCTGGCCTTCTTCCTGCTTCACACTCTGTTCTGAGTCGCTGGATCTTAGAATCTGCTGACTGCGCCATCCGGATTCTCTCAACTATACTGGACTGAACCTGTAGGCTGGTCATCAATGCCACGCTGGTTGGAAGAACCACTTCAATTCCCATCTTCTGAAGATCTGCCAATAATTCTGGTTGCGCCGTCAGGAAATAAACTCCGGCTCTCCTGCTCAATGCATCTGTTACGACGTTGGCCTTTCCGGGATGATACTGCAAATCCATATCATAGTCCACTAGTAGCTCGAGCCATCTTCTCTGCCGCATATTAAGGTCCTTCTGGGTAAAAACATACTTCAGGCTCTTATGATCAGTAAAGATCTCCACTCTATCTCCGTACAAGTAGTGTCTCCACAACTTCAAAGCAAATACTACCGCCGCCAATTCCAAGTCGTGGGTCGGGTAATTCTTCTCATGATCACGAAGTTGACGTGACACATAAGATATTACCTTCCCATGCTGCATCAAGACACACCCCAATCCTCTGTCTGAAGCGTCGCAATAAACTGTGAATCCTCCGGTCCCATCTGGAAGGGTGAGAATGGGAGCCGTTATCAAACCTCGCTTCAACTTCTCAAATGATTCCTGACACTCTGCTGTCCAAACAAACGGCACATTCTTGCGGGTCAACTGGGTTATCGGCGCTGAAATCCTTGCAAAATCTGAAACGAACCGCCGGTAGTAGCCGGCCAATCCAAGGAAACTGCGAACCTCTGCCACTGAGCTGGGTACCGGCCACGACTCGATAGCCACAATCTTCTGGGGATCCACTTCTACTCCTCCTCGGGTAATGATGTGACCCAAGTACGAAATACGATCGAGCCAGAACTCGCATTTACTGAACTTGGCGTACAACTGATGCTCCCTAAGTGTCTGGAGGACGACTCTGAGATGCTGCTCATGCTCTGCTTCGCTCTTACTGTAGACCAAGATATCATCTAGGAACACGATCACGAACTGATCCAAGTAAGGCATAAAAATACGATTCATGAGGTCCATGAATACTGCCGGCGTATTGGTCGCTCCAAAGGACATAACAAGGAACTCCCAATGGCCATACCTCGATCTGAATGCTGTCTTCGGGATGTCCTGCTCTCTGACTCTGATCTGGTGGTACCCCGACCGCAAGTCGATCTTTGAGAACACTGAAGCCCCTCTGAGCTGATCAAATAAGTCGTCTATCCTCGAAAGAGGGTATCTGTTCTTGATTGTCACCGAATTCAAGGTACGATAATCAACACATAGCCTGGACGTACCATCCTTCTTTTTCACAAGAAGCATCGGGGCTTCCCAAGGCGATCCACTCGCACGGATGAATCCCTTGGTCCTCAGTTCTTCAATCATCTTGTATAAAATCTCCAACTCTGAAGGCGCCATCCTGTAGACTCGCTCTGATACTGGTGCTGTCCCGGGTATCAAGTCTATAGTGAACTCAATCTCCCGCTCTGGCGGCATCCCTGAAAGCTCCTCTGGAAAGACATCTGGAAACTCTTCAACTATCCGGGGCAACTGTACTGCTGCTACTGCCATCCGCAATGCTGGGGAAGATGGCTCCACTGCGCCTCTAGAAAACGAAAACTCTGGCTCGTCGGGGACACTAAAGACAACTCTGCCAATATAGCAGTCTATCCTAGCATACTGGTTCCTCAACCAATCTATGCCTAGGACTACATCATAGTCTGCCATAGGAAACTCTATGAATCTAGCGGGGAACTCCCTACCGCTAACTACGATCCGACACGAGGAAAACACTCGATCTACTCCCACAAGACCATTACCAGTAAGTATATTGAGCCTCACTGATAATGACTCGGGCTCCAATCCTATCCGTGTCGCGAATCGTGCAGACATGAAAGAATGCGATGCACCAGAATCAAATAATACCGAAGCTGGAAAGGAGTTGACGAGAATAGTACCTGCCACTACCTCACCTGGTGCAACTTTTTCTTTCATAGCCATCATCATGGCCTGACCTTGTCCTCTGGCTGCTGGTCCCCTCTGCTGGAAACCTCTCTGCCTATTCTGGGTCTGAGCTTTGGCTTGTGCATACTGCTGGGGGTGTTGTTGCTGGAATGCCTGAGACTGAGGCGGCAAGGGCCTCGAAGACTGATACTGCTGCTGCTGAACTGGCACTGGGGCCGGTCCTCTCACCGAAGAGCTAGAAGGGTTGGATGCAGATGAACCACCCCTATTCGGACAGGCCCCAATCCTATGATCTGCTGCTCCACAAGCCAGGCACAAACCCTGTGCCCTGCGACAGTCTGCCACCACATGCCCTGGCTTCCCGCAATAAGAACATCCCATCGCGGAAGTCTGCTTCTGCTTCTGCTGCTGCGGGTACATCGGGGTTGAATGTTGAACCGACGTTACTGAGGCCGCCCGCCTCGGAGTTCCAATGGTCAATCTCCTAGCTGCCGGGGCTGGAGCTGATGATTGGTGCATCTGACTGTGGGACCGCTTTCTACCTCCGGTCCTATCCGCGATCCTCTGGGAGGTATACTCTTGCCTCCTGGCTGCTCTCAAGACTGCATCGAACGTCTGGTGCTCGAACTGCTCAACCGCCAACAAGATCTCCAAATGCAGTCCCTGTTGGAACCGCTGGGCCCTATCAAACTCGGTCGCCACCAAGGTGGGGGCAAACCTACTGAGTCTAGAAAACTCCGATGTATAACTGTCGACTGTTCTGCCTCCCTGCTTCAAGTTGGTAAATCTGGTCTGCAGGTCGTACCGAGCCACAGCATCAAAGTACTTCGTCTTGAATCTCTCTCTAAACACTGCCCAAGCAATGGGTGCCACTAATCCCATGGCTTGTGCCGTCCACCAACTGCGAGCTAAATCCTACAACTGCAGGCGTACCACCGCCACCTTCTCATTCTCAGGTGTCCTAGCTGCTTCCAGAATCACCTCGGTATCCTGAAGCCATGCATCCGCGGCAACCGCATCCTCGGTGTCGTCGAAGAAAGGAGGGTCCAATCGCTTGAAGCTGTTGGCCGCCTGGTTCCCTGGATGTCCGCCTCGGGTCAAGGCATCTTGAACTGTCTGGTGCAGGGCGTCGCTTCGACGATCCTGGGAAGCTATCAAAGTTCTGATGAGGCCTACTAAGGTACCATCATCTGGCTCTGCGGGCTGGACGGGCCGAACTAGTGACTCTCCTCTAGTAGGCACAACTCTAGAGGCTACCCCGGAATGCTGGGCTTGATCTCCGGGTTGCTGCTGATCCATGGGACGTGCTCCACCTCGTCGATCGGTACGACCAGGTATAGTGCCGCTGAAGAAGACGACACAGGGAACAATAAGGAAAGGACCAGGACAGATCAACGATACAAGCACAGAATCAGGGCAAGAATCCAGAAATTCAGAGGGTACGAACAGAGATCAAGGACGAGTACTGATTGAGACATCTATCTGGTAAACCCCCACATATCTTGATTGACAAGACCTGCATGGGCCACCACTTAAACCATGTCACGCCCCAGAACCAGAATACTGGAGAGCGGGGGCAGACATAGCCAGCTACGTATATGGAAATGAAAATTACCTCGATATACGGTCACGGCTGTCTAGATATATGAGGGTTTACTATAAGCCAACAGTCTCTTATGGTCATGAACAAGCCTAATATCTCAATCACAAGCAAGTAAGTAAGGTCACAAGATGTATGATCATTAAATATACAATAATAAGGCATCCCAAATATTACATATTCAGCTGATCATGAAGCTAGTCTTTACAAAATGTTAGGGCTAGCAAGAGTTTAGTCATACATGATCAACCCTAGGATTTGTTAATCATGTTTACAGTCCGTAGGCAGACAGTAAATAAAAGTGCATCGAGCTAACAGGTGCTCGTCGGCTAAACGCCTCAAAAGAATAACTTTACAGTAGAGTGAGCGAAACAAAATAGAAAACCCACTCGTAGCCCGGGTTCCTTCTAGTCGCCACCATTGGGCTGGAAGCTTGGTAGATCCTCGGGAGCTGCTCCGAAATCTAGCCACACAAAACCAGCTGGGTCAACCCCAGAAAGAGCAAGTGCCACAAGGGGGCCACGAAATAAGAACAAAAGCCAGCAATCAGCACAAGAAAATCTAATATTAAAATTAAAACTTACGAAAACATGGCAGGGTGATATACGACGAGATAACCATGGAACTATTCCGATAGCCAGGTTACAACCCGTAAACCAAACAAGGACCGGGGTTGTAACCCTTCATCTGAACAGAACTTGGTTTCCCACCATTTATCGACAAAATAATAATATAAGAAATCAAGACAGGAAGCAATCTTGTACTGGATCAAGACATGACTAGACTGGTTATACCTCATTCAATCAATCACGGCCAAGCAGATCCTACGGCTTACTACTTTAACTAACTAGGGTTATCACAGGCCTAATTACTAACAAGATGCAGTGAGATTGTTCCACAGCCACAAGCCCTGCAGACCATCCAGGCTACCCAGGACGAAAGTTTAGGGTTGAATTCAGGTGGGTACATCGTCCAGGAGACAAATGTACCCTTAGGTGACTTAGAGGGTACAACACTCGACGGTGCGCTGGAAATGTGCCCTACTCGACGGCAGGCTACAGATCCCAAGAGCGCCCAGGTAACGGGATTGCCTGTAGCTGTGTCATCCCTTCATGACTAGTGTGTTATTCTAGTTATTAGCCTTAATCCATTTTAGTAGGTACTCCTGACCGTGGTACTCAGGAGTCCCATCCTAAACATGATACAAGACTTGACAAGTAGATTTAACAAGCAAGCAAGACAGAACCACCCATGGTGTTAAGGCAGGTCAAGTTAAGTTATCAAGTCATGTCAAGTCAGGAGTGCGCCGCCACGGGCCACTATCAAGTTATCAAGATAAATCATGTCAGGTTGGTCATGTCAGGAGTGCACCACTACGGGTCACTGTCGTGTTATGCAAGTTCCTTGTCATATCAAGCCATGTACAATAGTCCTTTCAAACATGTTAAGTAAAATCAAGTTCATGACAAAAGGCGTAATAAAATATCAAAATACGGGGCTACAGAAAAGCCAAGCTTAAAGAAATAAAACTAAAACTCCAAGAGCTAATGGATTAAGCAAGGGTGTCAGGGGGATATGTACGCACAAATACACGCACGCAGGGGAGCTGCATTCGCACAAAAGCACGCACGCAGGGGGAATGCATACGCAAAAGTCACGCACACTAGGGGAGCAGTGTACGTGAAAAGTCACGCACGCTCAAGGGGCAGCGTATGTGAAAAGTCACGCACGCTCAAGGGGCAGCGTATGTGAAAAGTCATGCACGCTCAAGGGGCAGCGTATGTGAAAAGTCACGCACGCTGAGAGAGCAGCGTAGGTAAAAAGTCACGCACGCTACAGAGAGCAGCGTAGGTGAAAAGTCACGCACGCTGAGAGAGCAGCGTAGGTGAAAAGTCACGCACGCTCAAGGGGCAGCGTATGTGAAAAGTCACGCACGCTGAGAGAGCAGCGTAGGTAAAAAGTCACGCACGCTCAAGGGGCAGCGTATGTGAAAAGTCACGCACGCTGAGAGAGCAGCGTAGGTAAAAAGTCACGCACGCTCAAGGGGCAGCGTATGTGAAAAGTCACGCACGCTGAGAGAGCAGCGTAGGTGAAAAGTCACGCACGCTACAGAGAGCAGCGTATGTGAAAAGTCACGCACGCTGAGAGAGCAGCGTAGGTGAAAAGTCACGCACGCTACAGAGAGCAGCGTAGGTGAAAAGTCACGCACGCTGAGAGAGCAGCGTAGGTGAAAAGTCACGCACGCTACAGAGAGCAGCGTAGGTGAAAAGTCACGCACGCTGAGAGAGCAGCGTAGGTAAAAAGTCACGCACGCTACAGGGAGACACGCTTCCAACAGGAAGCGTACTCAAGTCTGCATACGCAGCGCTAAAGAGCGCGCGTAGCTCAGTGTGCGTAAGCTAAACAGCTCTGCACACTGCTCACTGTCTTCTCCAAATAGCAAGAATCACCATGGTTGAACCCAAAACTTCAGAGCAACACAACTTGGCCATCCGAACTCCAAATCCGGATTTCCAAAGTTCCAACTGGAGTGAAACTGAAGGCTCTTCCACATGGAAACATCAAAACTCATAGAAATCCAACTAAAATAGCTCAAACCATGCAAAATCCGAAAATAGGAAATCTTAGATCCAGAACAAGGGAGACTCCAAATCACAAAACACTAAGTTCTAATGTTGGTCACCATGTCCTAATCTAGCAAATGAACCATGAAAATAGGGCTCTCATGAAGTGGCAAGGTGCACTTGCCTAGGGTTAGGAGAGTTGTGGAGGAAGGAGAAGAAGAAGAAGAAGGAAATTAATGGTGGAAGTTAAGAGGAGAGAGAGTGGTAGGTGTGGATATAAAGAGGGAGAGTTGTGGTGGGTTGAGGGGTAGCATAGGCTAAGGTGATCCAACACATAAACCGAACCAGACCAACCCAAAATACGAGAAATACCAAAATTCCACAAGCTGAGAAAAATAAAAATACATGCCAAAATCCAGATACGAGTATAAATACAAAATACGAGAAATACTGGAAATGAGGGTGACAAGATTTTAAGAGCCGCTTTTTTTAGGCTAGGATCCCAAGAGTCAGGCTATTATTCAGCAGTTTTGCCTCGATGACCGAAGAGTCGGTCATCATGTTGCACGCGGATCGAGGTGTTCCTTCTTTGTCTATAAATAGGAACACTCTCGTTCTGGGAAATCTTCTTTGCTCTCTTCGATCTTTCACTGTTCTAACTCCTTTCTCTCCCAAGCACCTATGGCTTCCAAGAAGGTTGCTGCGTCGAAGGCTGCGAAGGGCAAGGCGGTCGTTTCTACGGCGACTGCGGCGACGAACGTGGCCACTCCTCCGTCGGCCGCTGTTCACTCTGTTCATCCCGACGTTCATCCACCTATTGCTGGTAAGGGCGTTGAACCCTAACTGCCATAGCTCTGCTGCATAATTTATGCACAAGCCGCATGTACAAGGTTCGTTGATATGATCGTATAAGCACTTCGCCCAGGGGGCCACATGGGCTTGTCATACTCGATCTGAACCGTATATATATTTTCGGTTTGGGCCGCATGAGCGTAGTTCTCTTTTGAACCGCATAAGCTCATCTGCTTGTAGCCGCATGAGTCTGTTCAGGGCCGCATGAGTCCGCGTGGACTTTGAACCGCATAGTCTTACCTGAATCCGAGCCGCATCGGTGCCTAGGTTTGTCTCTTGAGTCCATGTGAACCTTGAACCGTATAGGCCCTTCCAAACCCAAACCGCAGAAGCTTCATAAGCTCATCTGAACTTGATTTGTATGGACTCGTCTGACTCGAAGCCGCATAAGGCTATGATGAACCGAACCGCATGGATTCATCTGTTTCTGAGCCGCATGAGGCTGTGACGACCTGAGCTGCATACACTTAAATGATCTTTCAAATGCTTCTTGTTTTGACTATCTTCTAATCTTATTTCTTTCGTCTCTCTTCAGTGAATCTGCCAATAAATCCTGCAGGGAAACTTCTGGTTGGCTCGAATCAACTTGCCATGGATGTGCGACGGGACGATTTAGTTCGTCAAGTGTCAGAGCAGCTCCTTGTTAATGAGCCTTTGGAGCGACTGAATGTTATCAGGGTTCAATCTTCCCAATTCCTTAGTAACATGATGAGCTCCGGGAAGCTAGATGGGAAGTATCTGAGGCCGATCTTCCTCTTTGGGGATGCATTAATCATAAAAAACTCCTGAGTGCTGGATATTTCCGAGAGTTGGGATTTTAATCTGGACGGGATGCCGATTCATATCCCCATTATGAAGCATCATTTCCCTCTTGCGTGGTTCAACATGATCTTGTTGGACAGACAGATGACAGACCCCCTCACTCCAACCAGACCGGGGATGTTTGTGGGTAACATTCGTTACAATAAAACTACTGGGTCGGTACGTGCGATCAAGGATCCGGCCAGTCGATCTGTGATAGGGTTAGCTCCGGGTACCTTCATCAACACACCCGGTCCTAACTTTTTATTTTCTCAGGCTGATACCTTCCTGAGCCAGCTTGCTCGAAAAGGGTCTTATCCTGTTGGTAGATTGGCACTGTTGGGCTGGTTAAACCCCATTCCCTCGTGGGCTAACCTGACCTCGTGGATTCTGTGGAAATACGAGATGTTTTTGCGAGAAGTCAATCTTTATGATACGATTTGGGGTACCAGCCACGGATTGCCCATTAATAAGCCGTTGTTCATGGCCCTTCTGGAGATGTATAACCATCGGACAGGGACTTTCTTCAAACCTGTAGGGGAGTTGGGGCTCGCTCTCCATGAGATATATGCTATCTCCAAGCTTCCCTGGGGAGACGAGCCCTTCGAAGCGTACACTCCAACGAACGAAGAGTTCCAGAATCTAGATCGACGATTCCCAGGCTTCGTCGCTATGTACCAAGAACTGTTATGTCACCATAGTACCTGTCACAAAACGGCTATCAAGAAAAATGATAGCTCGGAAGGGGACACTCCCCATACCAACTCTTGGGTCTCCTATCTTTTTAAATTCAATGCTGTTGGCCGAATTACTTTCCGAGATCGTCAAACTCCTAGGGAAGTAGAAGGCTTGGTGTCGACTGCTAGGAGGTCGAAGTCTAAGGGTGACAAGTTTGGGAGCCAGATTGACTCCTTTAGCTATTTTTATTATGGTACTCGGCGGCTGTCAGAGAAGGCACTCTTGGCAGGTTTTTTAATGGTGTGGCTGCGCAATTATGTGGTCTCAGGAGGGGCAGGTTCCATCGAGAGAATCGGCCGTCACTTTATTCTTCCCGCCGTGAAGTTGTCCTTTGGGGTTAGGCTGGCTCTTCTTCCCGCTATGGTGTGCAGCATTCATCATGGTCTCCACGCCTTCTCGTCCAAGGTTACTGTTCGTGACATGGTGATGGACTTTGAACGTATAGAGCTGCCTTATCATTACCTGCTGGGGTGGCTGTTGTTGCATTATCGGTCTTTGATAAGGCCTGGGACGGGAGGGCGTTACGGACGACGACGCTTTTCTTTTCAGGTATCGCCATCAGCCTTGGGAATATAGTACCATGCCGGCGTGTCGGAGGATGCTGGCGAGGGTGGACGAATATGATTTCTTTGTGTCCGTTCCCCGTTTTACCGACCAGGAAGTGAGGAGTGTCCACGTTGATGGCGTTGGATCTTCTCATTTCTTACCTGAGAAGATGCGTATCTGGTTGCGTAACATTCGCCCGGCATATTTAGTTTATCGCAACCGCAACACTGTGTACCTGGAGCCCTACTTGCCTAGTAGGTTTTTCCGTCAATTTGGGTACAGTTAACTATTCCATGGGCGTCCCAGTTCCTGCCTGGGATTTGAGGGTAGCATCCTCGATGGTATTAGGGCATGGAGCTACTATGACACTTGTCATACTCGAACTAGTTTCTCAGTTCCTGCAGCAAATGTGCTGGGGAAAATCTTGCATATGGCGACCTTATACCATGTTACGGCAAACCAGCCTCTTGTTGATTTTGACCCGAGGACTAGCTTCATCGTGGGCACTCGTTTGGCGGAGAGGGCTACGGTGTCGAAGGCAAATAAGAAAGGGGCGAATAGGGTTCCCGTGCCCGACTCTGAGTCTTTTGACACATTTGAGGGAAACAATGAGCGGGACGACGAGGACTCTCTCTCTTCTGGTGGCAAAGCAGCGGCGGATCAGCCGCCCATCATGGCAGATGAGATGATGACGGATCAGCCGTCGGTCGTATTAGATGAGGTGGTAGATCAGTTGCCACCTGTATCAGAGGCGGTGAGGGTAGAACCACCGCCTGTCGTGCCTGGTCCCTTACGTAAGCGAGGCAGGCGTGAGTCTACTGACGGAGGAGTAGCCTTTTCCGTAAAGAGAGCTGCGGTCAGGCCTCGTAGGCTACTTATTACGGAGAGGGATGAAAATGCTGACGATGTTCCGGGGGTCAGACTATGTTGGAGCCATCTCCTTGTTGTGGTTTTCTTTTTCTTGGAGATATAACCTAATCTTTTTTTTTTCTTTGTAGGCATCTGACGAACCAGGCTCTCATGAACCGTTTGCTGCCCCTGGAGTTGATCCGACCCTTGCTACTTTGATTAGCGGCATGTGTGCCGCGGTCCTTTCTGCGGGGGCTTTCTCAGCGGCGGCTGAGGACTCCCAAGTTGTTGAGGCCTCGGTCCGGGGTGACGAAGGTTTTTTCGGGCCTGTTTCTGAGATTGCTAAATTTCAGCAAGGCGACGCCGATCTCGTCGCATCCCCTTCCGAGGGTGCCGGGGTGGAGGAGTCTATTATATTTGACTCAGAGGCTGCTGGTAAAGAGGTTGCGGTAGCTGTAGGCGAACCTCAGCCTCCACACCCTTCCACTGGTAATATAAGCCAAATACTGACTAGTGAGGGGGCTTATTTGCTCTATCAACATATCCTCCAGGTCAAATCGATTCATGGTTGTCTTGGCCCTACAGGTCCTGACCCTTTACTTCCCACAGCGGATGTTCTTGGGGAAGGCTCGGCCTGCCGCGATCTGGGGAAAGAAGCGTTTCCTCTCCTTCACCAACTCACGTCGAGGGGCCTCCCGCCAGCTCCGGACAGATGGGAGTGGAGCTTGTTCCGGGAGCGATGGTCTCCGTCTCATCCTCTGCTGCTTGTACGGCTTCGGAGATTGACTTCTCGGCCCTGCCGAGCATTCAAGTTCTGCGGGCTGCTGAATAGGAGTTGGCCGCTGTTCATGCGTCCTTTCGCACGGAGTTTGTTTCCCTTCTGGCAGGTGCGGCAGATTCTGTTACGTCTTCTTCAATGTTGCCAGCTACACTCCCGTTGATGCCGGCTTCTTCGGAGGCTCTGGACGAGGTGTCTCAGGATATGGTCGACAGCTTCTATCGCCATTTAAAAAGGGGCGTAGATGTTGTCGTAGAACGGGGGATCCCTTTTTCTCTATCCCTGCGGTGCGCTCGGGGTCAGATTGAAACTTTGAAGGCTCTTCCTGGCGGGGTGGGGTTGGCTGCGCTCCTGGAGCCCAAGTTGGCAGAGGCTGATCAGCTCGTGACCCGATTGCTGGTGTTACGGCAGTCTGACTTGCCTGCTGCAATTGAACGGGAACGGGGCTTCCTTATTGCCGCTCGGGATAGGATAAAGCTCGCTCGAGACACTGCCGGGCCAGTTGTGAAGGGGGACCTTGACGAGCTTTCCGCTTCGTATGACAGGCTGGGTCATCGAAGTCAAGCTTGTAGGGCTCGGGAAGAGACTACTTCTCGTGGAATAGCTGACACGAAGGAGCGGATTCTCGCACTTCAGAGGGAATTGGCCTTCCTAGAGTCGGAGCTGAAGGCTGCTCATGCGAAATAGGAGTCAATCGTTCGGGAGGTCGAGAAGGTTTCCCGATCTTTTGTTAACCTGGAGCAGGCTTTCAAGAAATTCGAGGACAATTGGCAAGCTCATGCTCATCTGGAGGACGCGGCGGTGCTGACCCAAGAGGCGGAGCGTCGAGCTAAACAGAGGTTTAAGCGGTCGGTTGCCTTGCTGACGGACCGTCTCACAACGTTATGTGCCCCGGAGCAGTGATCAGTTTTCTGTTTTCTTTTGCTATTTTTTTTCGTTTTGTAAGGGATGTGATCCCAAATGATGTAGCACTTTGAATTCTGAATAAATGAGCATGTTTCAACTCATCTTCTCTTTCTTGTACTCGTGGTGTTTGTAGAATTGGACCTGCTGGAGGATTATTTGTGGACCTGTTACCCTGGGCGTACCTTGGTTTTAGGTACAAGTAACAAGTTTTGGAGAGGAATACCTAGAACAACTTCGCGATAAGACAGCTATAGAAGTTTTTGGTATTCAAGAGAATGCCAGGGAGCAACTGGGCTCCCAGGCACGATAGGAAGGGATGGGCGTGTACTGGAGACCCAGTACAGCATATGTGGTCGACTGAGGACATTTGTGGTCATCGAAAGACGTTTGTGGGCCTATTATCTTTGGGCGTACTCAGATCGTGGGTACAGATAACAAGTCGAGGGAGGACCATCATATTTACTCAGAGGTAGTGAGGACATGGCAAGTATGGGGATTTCTTTATCGTGGGATCTTCCTGCTCAGAGGTAGTGAGGACATGGCAGGAGTGGATTCAACGGAGGATATTTGTGGACCTACTATCCTTGGCGTACTCCGGTCGTGGGTACGGATAATAGGTCGAGGGGTAACCATCATACTTACTCAGAGGTGTAAGGACATGGCAAGCATGAATGGTTTCTTCGACGGAGCCTTCCCACTCAGAGGTCACGGGGACATGGCAGGAGTGGGCTCAATGAAGGATACATAAAACGACTCAGAGGTAGGAGGACGTGGAAGTTCTATGCGAGGGGGCAGTTTGTTTTTGGTGGAAGTGGAACAACTCAGAGGTAACATCGACATGGTTGTATAGGAATTTTGTGGATCTGTTACCCTTTTTGTGCATTGAGAATGCGGGCAGTAGATCGGGTGAGTTCAGTGGTACCAGCGGGTACATAACTTCGGCAATCTAAAATTTTGTGGGTATGAGTTCAGCGGTACCAGCGGGTACATAACTCGTTGATATGGAAAATATGAGTATGAGTTCAGCGGTACCAGCAGGTACATGACTCGATGTATGATTGGAAAATATGGGAATGAGTTCAGAGGTACCAGCGGGTATATGACTCGTACGATTGGAAAATGTAGGAATGAGTTCAGAGGTACCAGCGGGTACATGGCTCGATGATTAGAAAATATGGGAATGAGTTCAGAGGTACCAGCGGGTACATGACTCGATGTATGGAACCAGAATATAAGTTCAGTGGTACGGGAAGGTACATAACTCGACACTCTGAGATGTCTCAAGGATTTTATTTCAGACATAATACTTCTTCAGGAACTTGCCGTTGATGGGCAACATGAGCAAGTCTCCATTTTGCTTTGCGAGATGGTAGGCGCCGTTGGAGAATACAGCTTCGATGATGAACGGGCCTTCCCATTTTGGTTGGAATTTACCGACAGTTTTATACGTCATAACCATCGGCCTCCGAACCGCCAGAACGAGATCGCCTACTTGGAATGTTCTGACCTTGACCTTCTTGTTGAAAGCTCCGGAGATTCTGGCCTGATATAGTTCGATTCGATGTTGAGCTAACAGGCATTTCTCGTCTAGGGCCTCCAATTCCTGTAGTCGACGATGGTGGTTTTCGTATGTCGTCAACTGATGTGTGAGGGCGACGCAGAGTGAGGGGATCTGAGTCTCTAATGGGAGGACTGCCTCACTCTCGTACACCAGAGAAAATGGTGTATTCCCGGTGGCTGTTCGAACTGTGGTACGATACGACCATAAGCATTCGCCGAGCTTCTCATTCCAGTCGCGCTTGTTAGAGGACACAAATTTCTTGAGTAGCTTGATTATGGTTTTGTTGAATGCTTCTGCTAACCCATTGGCTGCTGGATTGTAGGGTATCGAAGCAATGTTCTGAATTCGGTGCTTGTCGCAGAACCGATAAAATGCGTGGCTTGCGAACTGTGGCCCATTGTCGTGAATGATCCTTCGAGGCAGTCCAAAGCGGTAGATGACATGATGCTTAAGGAAGCTGATCACATTTGAAGTTTTCACCTCTGCCAATGGGATGGCTTTCGCCCATTTGGAGAAGTAATCGATGATTGCGAGTATGAATCAGTGTCCTCTGGACGAAGGCAGGGTGATTGGGCCGACGATGTCCATACCCCATGCTTCGAATGGCCAGGAGGCCACAGTCGGATGTAGGAATTCAGATGGTTGGTTGATGAAGTCGGCATGGATTTGGCAGGCTCTGTACTTTCGTGCATAATCTATTGCGTCTGCAACCATCGTGGGCCAGTAATAGCCCATTCGGCGAAGGCGGTCTTGCAGTTTCGGGCCAGGTTGATGGGCTCCGCAGACACCATCATGGGCTTCGCGTACGGCTTCCTTGGCTTCTATATTTGATAGACACCGAAGCAGTAAACCATCATAGGATCGGCGATACAGCATTTTTGTCTCCGTATCATAGAAAAATATGAGAGAACGTCTTCTGATAGAAGTAGCTTCCTTCGGATTCTCTGGCAGGATGTCGTATACTACGAAGTCGATGAATGGCTGTCTCCAGTCTAGTGCTTCGTCGACTGAAAGGGCGGAGTAGCTTTCAATGCATCGAACATTATCCTTAGGATAAACCAGTTCACGACCTATTATGTCAACCTGATGATGAGCATAATTTGGCACAGCTAGGGAAGCGGCCAAACCAGCTAGGGCATCAGCCTCAATGTTCTGGAGTCTGGGAATATGTTCTATAAAGAATCCTCCCAGAGACGAGATGATGTCGATTGCTATTTGATGATACGGGATCATGTCTTCGTGGCGGACCTCGTACGACCCCCGAATCTGATTGACGATTAACTGCGAGTCACCGTATGCTTCGAGATACTCTACCCCTAGTTCCTTCGCAAGTCAGAGGCCAATGACCAAGGCATTGTATTTGGCCACATTATTTGAACAGGGCTCTGTGAGTGAGTAGGCCTGATTGATCACCAAGCCGGAGGGAGAAATCAGCACCACTCCAACTCCAGCGACGATGTTGCCTTTGGGTCCAGTTCTTGAAGCGCCGTCAAGGAATATTCGCCAGATGGCATCATGGGAGACTGCATTTGAACTGGTGACCTCGTCCGGTATTTCTTCATATACCCTAGTCGTCTTCGAACCTGGATGGGCTGCTAGAAAGTATGCCAGAGCCTGGCCTTTAACAGCCTTTTGCGGGATGAAGATCATGTGGTATGGTGATAGTAATATCGCCCAGGTAGCAAGACGAGAGCTGAGTGCCCCAGGTTTGGTCATGAGGACGCTGAGGGGGTTGATCCGCGACATCACGTGGATGGTTTGTCCCGCGACGTAGTATCGCATCTTCTGGATTGCGAACACGAGAGCAAGGCATTCCTTCTCTACGGCCGTGTACCGGTATTCTGGCCCAATCATCTTTCGACTGAGGTAGTATATAGCTTGTTCGTGGCCCATATCATTATTCTGTGCCAATAGAGCACCAAGAGAATGTTCCATAGCTCGTACATAGAGCAGGAATGGCTTCCCAGCAACAGGAGCTACCAGGACTGGAGGGTTCGACAAATATTCTTTGATGCTGTCGAAAGCGCGCTGGCATTCCTTACCCCATACGAAAGAGACTCCCTTCTTCATGAGATGGGTGAATGGTTGACATCGTCCAGAGAGATTAGAGATGAATCTCCTGATGTAAGCTAGCCTGCCTTAGAGGCCTCGGAGTTCGCAAAGATTTCTCGGGGGACCCATCTCCATGATTGCATTTGTTTTCTCGGGGTCGATGTGAATGCCCTGAGAAGTAATGATGAAACCCAAGAATTTCCCGCTGGAGACTCCCAAGAATGATTTCGTAGGGTTCATCTTTAAGTTGTGTGCTCGCATTAGGTCGAATACTGTCCTGAGATCTTGCAGATGATCTTCCTTCGAACGGCTTTTGACGGCGATGTCGTCGACGTAGCACTCCACTGTCTTGCACAAGTGGTCTCTAAAGATGATGCTCATAGCTCTCTGGTAAGTAGCGCCAGTATTCCTTAAACCGAAAGGCATAACGGTGTAGCAATATGTACCAATTGGTATTCAGAATGATGTGTGCTTCTCGTCGTCAGGGAACATCTTGATCTGGTTGTATCCTGAGAAGCCATCCATGAAGGACATACGTTCGAAGCCGCAGGTGTTGTCGATCATGATATCTATGATAGGGAGAGGGAATTCATCTTTAGGGCATGCCTCATTCAGATTTCGGAAGTCAATACATATTCGAATCTTCCCGTTCTTCTTGAAAACTGGTACGATGTTGGCTACCCAGTCCGGATGCTGCTCTTCGCGAATGAAGCCGCTGGCTATCAGTTTGTTGACCTTGGCTTCAATAGCATTCATGACATCGGGGCGAAACCGTCGTTGCTGTTGCTTGACAGGTTTTGCATCCGGACGAATATTGAGTTTGTGGAGTACGATCTTGAGGAGGTGGAAGATTAGCAATCTCCATTGTCGCTAGAGGGATGGGGACCACCCCATCTTGAGTTTCCGTCGGAGGAAAGCTGCCGAATTGTACGGATACCATATTGGCTGCCACGGTTACCTCTTCAAAATCGATGGCCAGAGCGTTCGAATCGATGAGATTTTGGATGTACCGTTTTAGCTGGTAGCAGTTGTGTGTAGCATGGTGGACGTAGCGATGATAATGGCAGTACTTTGGGTTCTCCATCTCTGCCGGCCACGGTTCCCGTCTTGGTGGACGAAGCTGAATTCTGTCCTCTTGTATGAGCATGTCCAAGATGGGATTGACGTGACCGTCTTCGAAGGAGTACGTGATTTGCGGCCATTATTTGTCTGCTGGCTTTGGCTCAGGTTTTTGTGCTGTATCGGCCACCATAGCCTGCATTCCCCTGCTGTCCCGATTGTTGGAGGGCTACCCCCATTATCGTTGTTGGGACGCTTGCCCTTGTTCTTTCCGTCTGAGATGTGCAATCCCAGTTGGCGAGCCTTCTTTAGTCGTTCTTCGGCGCTTGTGGCACTGATGATGAACGTCTTCCAATCTTTGAATTGACTTTCGCCCATCCAGAGACTGATTGTTGGAAGCAGTCTCTTTTGGCAAATTTCAATTAAGGAGGAATCCGGGTTTCCAGATGGCAACTTCATGGCGGTTTGGCGGAACCGCTCGATGTAGTTCCTTGTCAGCTCTTTCTCCCCTTGGACGACGTCCATGAGGGTGGACATGGTAATGTCCTGCCCTACTTCGTAGAATCTCTCCAAGAATATGCGCTTGAAGCCGGCGAAGGAGTGGATGCAGTTGTCCGGCAGATTGCGATACCAGTCGAAGGCGACTCCTTCCAATGCCCCGATGAATAATCGTGTGAGAAAGGTATCGTCATGGAGCAGATGGTCGGTGGTGACCTCGACGTAAGTGATGTACCGACTTGCTGAGGTCTTGCCATCATAAGGATTGATATTGAACGGCTTATATCTTGGTGGGAATGGAACATCCCTCCATACAGCAGGGTACGGTTGCCGTATTCTGAGGTCTTGAGAGTTTTCTCGAGCATGGAACATGGCTCGGAGCTCCTGGACCTCTCTTCTCGCTTCGCGTGCTTCGTCTACGGCGGTGGGGGCCATTGTTTCCGGAGGATTGTTGCCCGGGTTTGGTACCGCCGAATTCGTGTCCGTATTGACCGCGGGACCAGCACTTGTTTGGCCAGGCGTCCCTCCTTGCAGAGTTGGAAGGGCCGCTTTAATCTTGTCTACAGACTTGACCAAAGCAAGCAATATGGCTTCGAGACTGTCGATGCGCTGGCGATCACTGGAACCACCTTGGTTGCTGTCTGTCATGAATATCGTCTTCTGAGGAGAGATAGACGGAGCGGTGGAGGAAGCACCCTCCGAATCGTACCCCTGTAGTGAGAAGTCATCGGGGTATGTAGGTATGTTCCCTTCTGATTCAGACTCGGAAGGAACAGTACCCCTGGTCTCCGAGTTTGCCTCGTCTTGGGAGTTGTGGATGTCGTCGGGGACGTCGAGGTTTGCTGTATCCGATGGGAGAGTTGTCTCCCCTGGCTCGTCTTCTTGGAACATCAGATTACTGTGGAGGCTCGGAGGGGTGCTACCCCCAGCCCCAGCAACCCCCTGCGTTATGGATGACGAATCTCCCACTGTAGCAGATTTTGTCTTAGAGCGAGTACCTTGGAAAACTCCGGTGGTGGGCACCCGCTTAGACGACAGTCTTTTAGTCGCAGTGGTTGAGATCTTCGGGCAGGGAACATTCGTCTTCTTCCCCCTTCCATCAGCGAGGACTTTCCGAGCAGAGTTGCAGGAGACGACGGGTAGTGCCTCGTCTTCTGAAGATGGCTGTTGCAGTCTTTGAAAGATAGACTGCCGGTCTTCTTGCATCGTCCTGCTATTGCAGCAGCAGTTGACGATGACTTGGGTGCAGTGACGTCCGTGGGAGGACTCTTTGCACCCCGATGCATCTTCTCTTTCCTTTCGTTTGTGGAGGATGGCCTCACACAAGTCACTTGCTTCGCTGGCTCGAGAATTCCTGGCACGCAAGTGTGTAGGCCTTCCGCCTGCTCCCTGATTCAAAGGTAGCTCGTATACTTGCCTTCGTTCGTTATTGGAAGATGCTTGATGACTATCCCGCCCATTGGCCGTAGGGGACAGGGTACGAGTAGCTTTATACAACTTTCCATTAGAGGCCCGCGTGATAATCAGCGGAACGCTCCGATAGTCAGAGGTTGGGGCAGCTGACTGGGCTTGGTGAGCCCGTGCTGCCCTAGACTTCTTCCTTTTAGCACTTACGGGTGCGTAATAGGAAGAGTCCAAGTTGGATACCACAGAGTCTGGCTTATCATCCAGAGAACCATCAGGGTCAGGACCGCATGAGAGACGGTCGAAGACTGATCGAGAGAAGCATGGAACAGACGCTATGTGGCTAGGATTGGAAACCGTGCAGGCTGTCTGCATGCGGTTGTCTTTATCTGTCGGATGAGTTGTTCTTGTACGACTAGGAGTCATGACCGTGCAGGCTGGCCGCATGCGTTTGGCAATTGTAGCCGCATGGGTTTTCTGCAAGCGATTGACTTCAGTAACCGCATAAGTTTCATCCATGCGGTTGGCAACTGTAGCCGTATAAGCTATGCGGCTGACAGATGTGGCCGCATGAGTTTTCTTTATGCGGCTGGCAGATGTAGCCGCATAAGCTTTCTCCAGGCGGCTAGCACCCTTATGCGGCTCGAATCGCATAGAGTTCCTCTTTGCCCCTGCAAGTCCAGCATCATAGTATTTTCTGCCGAACTTGGGAATAACAGAGTTGTCTACGGTCTAAAGTGGGGCCGCAGGAGAGTCTTCCCCGCCGTCTTGAGCAACAGAAGGTATCTCTTCAAGAGCTTCAGTAGGAGCGAATGATCGGGGTCTCCACTCCTTGCGGGCCTTCTTCATGCGGGCTTGCTTCTGGACCGGGCCAGTGCTCTTGTCGGAGAGCATTTCTTCAAACGCCTGTTGGTCCAAACGGACAACCATCTTCTGTTGCGTGGAGCCAAGCTTGGCTGCATCCGACTGCGTCACCAACTCCTCAGCCGTGGAGAAGTTTGTCCCCAGCAGAGTCGCCATCGTGTTTGCCATGAAATATAAAAGAGTAGAATAGTTTTATGGGAGGACTGGACTTTTACTTCACGTTACAAACTCGCTTGTACAAAGAAAGCCTAGGGACGAAAACCTAGGTACAACAATCTAAGTACAATTATTTATTTTTGATTCTAGGGGGTGACGGTAGAGGCTCGGGAAAGCGACGACAGCTCTGCTTACTCCTTGGACGATCGGACGGAGCCTTGGCTCCTGTGACGAGATGCTTGGCGTTGACGAAGAAATGCTCTTCTTGCTCTCCTCGTATTGCTCTTCTGGCTTCTTTCTCTCTGGATTGATCTCTGTGTATTTTTTTCTCTGATTATTGGGGGGAGCGTCCTTTTGCAAGGGAATGGCACCTTGTTATTTATAATAGTGAGGGGCATCATTAGGGTTTGCAATGATTGCCCATTCTCTAAGTGGCGGTGGCCTGGTAAATGATCAATCTGGGCCATCAATCTTGAACGTGAAGGATCTGGGCCCTTAATGAGGATTATGCCATATCATGTCAGTAATTAATGTTGATTGCAATAAATCCCCATCATGATGATTTGCTGATATCCGCAAATCTAAATGAATCAATTTAATTCATTCTCTTGCCACGTGTCCCAAATTATTGGGATCTGACCCAAAATTTGATTATCTTTAGGATACGTGTCCTGTCATCATTGTTGAGCCGCATGAGGAGCGTTTATATTTGGGCCGCATGAAGGTCGTCATGACCGAGCCGCATGAATAGTCTCTATACTCGAACCGCATGAAGGTTGTCATGACCGAGCCGCATGGGGGTCTTCATGGCCGAGCCGCATGAGAGTCTTCATGACCGAGCCGCATGGGTTTCTTCATGGCCGAGCCGCATAGGGGACCTTCATGATTGAACCGCATAGGTTTCTCTGCACTGGCCGCGTGAACTCGTCTAGTCTGGCCGCATAAACTTGCCTCAAAGCTGCGAAGATTTTCTCCAGTTCCCTAGGAAGATAGTGCTCTTGTGTCAGTCATCATGACTACTTTACGTCAGGGCTGTCAGCTGTCAGCTGTCAGCCGTCAGAGCATTAATTGTGTTTGAATAACGCTGGGTACAGCTGTTCTGAAAAGACACGTGGCTTCCCTCTGCGGGCCGCATGGAGTCCACTCGAACTGCCTATATATTTGAGCCGCATGGGGCTCCTGAGCCGCATGCGGCTTCTTGGCCACATGGATCATTTTTTTCTTCTTTTTCATGCTTCTACAATACCGTTATCGAAATAACGTATACCTGGAGCCTTATTTGCCCAATAGATTTTCCCGTCAATTCGGGTATAGTCAGCTGTTCCTTGATTGTCCCAGCACTTGCCTGGGCTTTGAGGGCAGCGTACTTGATGGCATTCGGGCTTGGCATTTTTACAACGCGGTCCATACCCGGGCTAGCTTCTCGATCCTTGATGCTAAGACGGCAGGAGATATTTTGTACATGGCGGCCCTTTATCATGTCGCAGCGAGCAAGCTTCCTATCGATTTTGATATGAGCACTAGCTTCATTGCTGGTACTCGCCTGGCCGAGAAGCCCGTGGGATCCAAGAAGAGGAAGAGAGGGGCAAATAGGGTTCCGGTGCCAGACTCAGAGTCTACTGCGGTGGACGAAGAGAATGAAGAGCAAGACGCCGATGACTCATCACATTCTTCCGACGAGGAAGTGGGGAATCAGCCCCCTATTATGTTGGATGAAGGGTGGAGGGTCAGCTGCCTGCTCGGCCTGACGAGGTGGTAGAGGATCAACCATCTGATGCACCTGGTCCTTCGCGTAAGCGAAGCAGACGCATGATTACCGCTGATGGCCGGACCTACTCTACAAAGCACGCTGCGACAAGACGTCGCAGGCTGTTTACTGATGATGTTGACGTTGTTTCTGAGGTGATTTGAGCTTCAGCTACCTCTTTTTTCTTCTTCTATGTTATGGCCTAATTATTTTTTCCTTTTGCTCTTTATAGGCGTCAGATGAGTCCGCTTCTCATGACCCAATTGCCGAGGTCGATTCGGTTCTGTCTCATTTGGTCAGTAATGTGTGTACTGCTATCATTGCTGCTGGAGTTCTTCCGGGGGCAGTCGAGGAGTCTCACCTTGCTGGGACCTCAACTCAGGGGGATGGAGATTCTATTGCGCCCGTCCCTGAGACGTCTGAACTTTATCGGGATGAGACTGTCCTAGCTGGTTCCCTTTCAGGGATGGCCGTTACAGAGAGACCAGTTGAATTCGGATCGGAAGCTGTGGGTGGGGAAGCTACGCCAGCCGTGCACGAGCCGCAGCCTCCGTGCTCTTCCCCGGGTAAGACAAGTTAAATTTATCTTGTGAAGAAGCCTATTTACCCCATCATCCTATCCTTCGGGTTACGTTGACTAATGGTTGCTTTGGACGTTCAGGTCCCGACCCTTTATTGCCGGTGACGGATATTGCTGGGGCAGACCCCACCGGAGGGGATCCGATGGAAGCACATGTGCCTTCTCATTGCATTGAGGGGCCTCCATCTGGGTCGGGTTCGGGAGCCCGGGTAGCAGTACAACCGGGGCGAAGGGCGATGCTTCCTGCGCCCTCTTCTGCGAATATAGTTTCGGGGGTTAACCTTTCCGCCCTGCCAAGCATTCAGGCTCTTCGGGCGACGGAAGAGGAGCTAGCCGCTATTCAAGCATCCTTCCGCACAGAATTTGCTTCCTTGGTGGCTGGGACGGCAAGTTCAGAGGCTACTCCTTCGGTACTGCCTGCCACACTCCCTTTGACGCCATCCTCCACAGAGGTTTTGGATGAAGTGTCCCAGGATGTGGTCGACAACTTCTATCGCCACCTGAAGAGGGGAATCGAGGCAGCTGTAGAAAGGGGGACTTCCTTTACTCTGGCCCGTCAATGCGCCGGTGGCCAGATCAATATCCTTAGAACGCTCCCTAGTGGAGGGGAACCGGCTGCGCTTCTGGAGCCTAAGCTGTTAGAGGCTGATCGTCTCGTGGCCCAGTTTCGCAGGCTGCAACAGGCTGATTTACCCGTGGCGATAATCCAAGAGCGCAATTTCCTCGTTGCCGCGGTAGAGAAGGTGATGACTGTCCGGGAGTTGCTCAAGCCGACTATATTGTAGGACCGCCGGGATCTGACTCGGTTGTACGACCAATGGAGCCGTCGGACTGAAGATTGCACGACTCAGGAAGCGGATGCCTCCCGCGGGGTAACCGATACCCGGGAACAGATCCTCGAGCTCCAGAGAAAGCTGGCCTTCCTGGAATCAGAGCTCGAGGCTGCTCGTATTGAGAAAGAGATTGCTATTCAGGAGGCTGACAAGTACAGTAGGGCTTCTGCCAATCTAGAGCTTGCCCTAAAGAAGATGGAGAACAACTGGCAGGCGTATATGCATTTGAATGACGCAGAGCAGTTGTCCCAAGAGGCCGAGTGCCGAGCTAAACAGAGGCTTGATCGGAGGACTGCCTTGGTGAAAAACCGCCTCTTGGAGTTGTGTAATTCCGAACTATAGTCGGCTTTTCTTTCTTTTGTTTTCTTTTCTCTCTTTTTCTTTTGAACGGGACGTGGTCCCAAACATGTAGTACTTTTTTTCTTTTTTCAAATAAAGAGTGCTTTCAATTCTACCCTTTATTTGTATTGCTTACTGTGCCTGTGATGTTGTTTGCCCCGTATGGGGGACTTGTTTGTGGACCTGCCATCCATGGCATACCTTAGTTTTAGGTATGGATGACAAGTTTGGTTAGGACACCTGGAACAACCATGGCAAAGTGGTCATGGATGCTCTTAGTATCGGGAAAAGGAATGCCGTAGAGCAGCTGGGCTCCCGGGACATGATGAGAGATGGTGGACTCGTGCTAAGAAACTTAGCGGAGGATATTTGTGGGCCTATTACCCTTGGCGTACCCTAGCTTAGGATACGGATAATAGGATGAGAAGGGAATCGACATACTTGTTCAGAGGTCATGAGGACATGGCAAGCATGAGGGTTTTACCGTAGAATCTTCCTACTCACAGGTAATGAGGACATGGCATGAGTGGATTCTACGGAGGATATTTGTGGTCAACAGAGGACATTTGTGGACCTATTATCCTTGTCGTACTCCGATTATGAGCACAGATAATAGGTTGAAAGGGAATCGACATACTTACTCGGAGGTAATGGGGACATGGCAAGCATGAAGGTTTCTTCGACGGAGCCTTCCCACTCAGAGGTAATGAGGACATGGCAGGAGTGGGCTCAATGAAGAGGGGGTACATAGAACGACTCAGAGGTAATGAGGATATGGAAGTTCTATGTAAGGGGTGATTTGTTTTTGGCAGAATTAAGACGACTCAGAGGTAGCATCGACATGGTCGTTTTGGAAGTTTATGGACCCGTTACCCTTTTTTGTGTACTGGGAGTGCGGGTAGTGGATCATGAGGGAGGATCTCTTTCAGGAAGAAAGTTCAGTGGTACGGTTATATATGACTTTCTTTTAAAAGAGTGACCGGGATGTAAGTTCAGGGGTACCAGCAGGTACATGACTTGACAATCCATGAATGTTGGAATCAAAGTGTAAGTTCAGAGGTACCAGCGGGTACATGACTTGGTAGTTTAGGATATGGAGGATGTGAGTTCAGCGGTACCAGCGGGTACGTGACTCAAAAATTTGGAAAATGTGAAGATGAGTTCAGAGGTACCAGCGGGTACGTGACTCGAAAATCTGGAATATTGTGGATGTGAGTTCAGCAGTACCAGCAGGTACATGACTCGATGATCTGGAGAGAATATGGATGTGAGTTCAGCGGTACCAGCGGGTACATGACTCGATGATCTGGAATGTCGTTTAGACATAATATTTCTTCAGGAACTTGCCATTGACAGGCAGCATGAGCAAATCCCTATTTTGCTTTGTGAGGCGGTAAGCGCCGTTGGAGAACACAGCCTCAATGATGAATGGACCTTCCCATTTTGGCTGGAACTTGCCGACGGTCTTGTGAGTCATGACCATCGGCCTTCGGACTGCCAGAACGAGATCGCCCACTTGAAATGTTCTGATTTTGACCTTCTTGTTGAAGGCTCCAGAGATGCGTGCTTGGTATAGCTCGATTCATTGCTGAGCCAAGAGGCGCTTTTCATCCAAGGCCTCCAACTCTTGTAGCCGACGACGGTAGTTATCATTTGTCGTCAATTGATAAGTGAGGGCGACGCGGAGTGAGGGTATTTGAGTCTCCAATGGGAGGACTGCTTCACTCACGTACACCAAGGAAAATGGCGTGTTCCCAGTGGCTGTTCGGACTGTGATACGGTACGTCCACAAGCATTCTCCAAGCTTCTCGTTCCAGTCGCGTTTGTTGGAAGAGACAAACTTCTTGAGCAGCTTGATGATTGTTTTGTTGAATGCCTCTGCCAACTCGTTCGCTGCTGGATTGTATGGCGTTGAAGCAATATTTTGGATGCGGTGCTTGTCACAGAACCGATAGAAGGCATGGCTAGCGAACTGCGGACCATTATCGTGGATGATCCTTCGGGGCAGTCCAAAGCGATATATGACGTGATGTTTGAGGAAGCTGATCACGTTTGACGTCTTTACTTCCGCAAGTGGGACAGCTTCCGCCCATTTGGAGAAATAATCTGTAATGGCAAGTATGAATCGGTGTCCTCGGGAGGAAGGTGGAGCAATTGGACCAATGATATCCATTCCCCATGCTTCAAATGGCTAGGACGCCACTGTCGGATGTAGAAACTCGGATGGTTAGTGAATGAAGTCTGCGTGGACTTGGCAGGCTTTGCATTTCCTGGCATAGTCTATCGCATCTGTAACCATCGTGGGCCAGTAGTAGCCCATTCGGCGAAGACGGTCTTGCAATTTTGGGCCCGGCTGATGGGCCCCACAGACACCGTCATGAGCTTCGCGTACGGCTTCTTTGGCTTCTTCATTTGACAGACACCGAAGCAATAATCCATCGTAGGATCGGCGGTACAGCATTTTCGTCTCTGTATCGTAGAAGAATCTGAGAGAACGTCGTCTGATGGAGGTGGCTTCTATTGGATTCTCTGGAAGGATGTCGTAGACGACGAAGTCGATGAATGGCTGCCTCCAGTCTGGTGCTTCGTCGACCGCCTGGGCGGAATAGCTTGCCACGAATTAAACGTTGTTCTTGGGGCAGACCAGTTCGTGGCCCATCACGTCAACCGAATGATAAGTGTGGTTCGGTACTGCTAAGGAAGCGGCAAGGCCCGCTAGGGCATCAGCTTCGATGTTTTGGAGTCTGGGAACGTGCTCGATGAAGAATCCCTCAAATGACAAGATAATGTTGATCGCTATTTGGTGATAGGGGATCATGTCTTCATGGCGGACTTCGTATGAACCCCGGATCTGATTAACGATTAATTGCGAATCGCCGTATGCTTCAAGATATTCTACCCCCAGCTCTCTCGCAAGTTGGAGACCGATGACCAAAGCGTTGTACTCGGCCACATTGTTAGAGCAGGGTTTCGTGAGGGAGTAAGCGCGACTGATCACCCGCCCGGTAGGAAAAATCAGCACCACCCCGACTCCAATGACGATGTTTTCCTTGGGTCCAGTTCTCGAAGCGCCGTCGAAGAACATCTGCCATATGCTATCGTGAGTGGTTGCATTGGAGTCGGCGACCTCATCTGGGATTTCTTCATATATTCTTGATGACTCCGAGCTTGGGTGGGCTGCCAAAAAGTTTGCCAGGGCTTGACCTTTGACAGCCTTCTGCGGGACGAAGATCATATGATAGGGGATAGCAATATTGCCCATGTAGCGAGGCGAGAGTTGAGTGCCCCTGGTTTAGTCATGAGGACTCTGAGAGGGTTGACTCGTGAGATCAAATGTATGGTTTGTCCTGTGACATAGTGCCGCATCTTTTGAATGGCAAACACCAAGGCGAGGCATTCCTTCTCTACAGCGGTGTACCGGTGCTCTGGCCCAATCATCATTCGGCTGAGGTAGTATATGGCTTGTTCATGGCCTGCATCGTTGTTTTGTGCCAACAGAGCACCAAGGGAATGTTCTATTGCCCGTACGTAGAGCAGGAATGGCTTTCCAGCAACCGGGGCTACCAGGACTTGAGGATTTGACAAATATTCTTTGATGCTGTCGAAGGCACGCTGACATTCCTCGTCCCATACGAATGAGATGCCTTTTTTCATAAGGTGGGTGAACGATCGGCATCGCCCGGAGAGATTAAAAATGAACCTCCTGATGTAAGCTAGCCTCCCTTGAAGGCCTCTGAGTTCGCGGAGATTTTTCGGGGGACCCATCTCCATAATTGCCTTCGTCTTTTCAGGGTCTACATGAATACCCTGGGCGGTGATGATGAAACCTAAGAACTTTCCGCTGGATACGCCCAAGAAAGATTTCGTAGGGTTCATTTTCAAATTGTGGGCTCGCATCAGGTCGAATACCGTCCTCAGGTCCTGCAGATGGTCTCCCTTACAGCGACTCTTGACGGCAATGTCATCAACATAGCACTCCACCATCTTGCACAAGTGTTCTCTGAAGATGATACTCATGGCTCGTTGATATGTGGCGCCAGCATTCTTTAAACCGAAAGGCATGACTGTGTAACAGTATGTGCCAATCGGTGTTCGGAATGATGTATGCTTCTCGTTATCGGGAGACATCTTGATTTGGTTGTACCCCGAGAATCCATCCATGAATGACATGCGTTCGCAGCCGCATGTATTATCAATCATGATGTCTGTGATAGGGAGGGGGAATTCGTCTTTGGGACATGCCTCGTTCAGATTGCGAAAGTCGATGCAGATTCGGATCTTCCCGTTCTTCTTGAGGACCAGAACTATGTTGGCGACCCAATCTGGATGTTGTTCCTCATGAATGAAGCCGCTGGCTATTAGTTTGTTGACTTCGGCTTCGATCGCATCCATGACACCTGGGCGAAAGCGTCGCTTTTGCTGCTTGACTGGCTTTGCATCTGGCCGAATGTTGAGTTTGTGAAGGGCAATATCAGGATCTAACCCCGGCATGTCTTCATAACTCCATGCGAACACATCAATATATTCTCTGACAAGTTCCAGCAGCGATTCTCGCTCTTCGTCTCTTAAGCTTTTACTTACGAAGATTGGCTTTGGAGAAGATTCACTGTCGAGGTCGATTTGCATAACCTCATCTTCGGTGGGAGGTTCCCTCTGCTCGAACCGCTTTCCCATTGTGCATCCAGCTGTTGGGCCCATGGCTCTAGCTCGAGGATTTCTGGAATGTCTTCGTCTTCTTCGTAAGCGTCGGTGAATGCCATATTGACTGACAGGACTTGTCTGAATATGTCTCCGATGCTGGCATCCGAGTCGGAGGTTGGTGACCCGGTTGAATGTGACTGCCAGTCACACTCTTCATATGAACTCTCTGGGGTCGTCGTGGGTGTTACATACCCCAATCCACATCGAGTTTTACTATAGTAGTCCCGTGGCTTGCCAGCCGGGACTGGTGGCTTCAAAGGTAATCGTCGTCCGGTGCCGTAGTTCAAGCCTTGCGTAGTCTCCAGATCATATCCCTATTTTTGCATGAGATATTTGGACTGGGGCTATAAAGATACAGAGGCAGTCTCCCGGCATCTGACCCAAGATCGACTTCTTTTATGGTGAAGGGACGCGGATCGTCCTTCTGGCCGAAGATGATTGGATGATCCCCTCCCTCGGTTATGCAGTAAGCGTCTTCTGCTGGAATAAGCTGGATTGCGATGTGTACATTTGTCACCTGTGTGTGTAAGTAGGTGCCTATACCATGTTCTATGGCGTACATTGTACAAAGCTTATTAAGCTCGATGTAGTTCAAAGATAGCCCTTTATTGATGAAGTAAGGTATCTTTTCTAGGGGGATTACATCATCTGCAGAGGGAACATCAGTGTGGGCAGCCACATACTTGGCTAGCTCCGGTTCCTCTTCGGCTACCCCCTGTATAAATGAAAACTGAGAGGACGACCTGGGCAGCTTGATCGTTAGAGGTTCTTCTGGTGGAGCAGAGCGTGGAGTTGTTGGCAGACTAGCAACCTCCAGCTTGGTACTCGATGCTGGACGGGGAGTGGTTGGTTCGCTAGAAATCCCAGACCTTGCATCGGGGTGATGACTCTTCTTGGAAAGACGTATCGTCATTGGTTTGTCAGAGGGATTGAGCTTCTCGATTTGGGGTTGGCCAATTCGTGGCAGTCTAATTGTCAGTGGCTCTGTTGTAGGTCTCGGCACTTGGCCCGACCTCGACAGTCGGAATATCATCTGTTCTTCTTGCGCCGAAAGGCTAATTGCGTCCTTACGCAGAGTGGCTGTAAGGGGTGTGGACTTGCCAGGTTTACGAGCTTAGAGGTGGATCGTCAGAGGTTCTTCTGATCCTGTGGCTGCCTTGGTATGAGCTTGCACATCTCCTTCACCAAGGTGCTTCTTCGACTTTTTATATAGGCAGGAGTCTGATTAGTAGGATTCGACCCCTTTGAAGGGATCGATATCAGCAAATTCTGTCCTCACGAAGCCGTGCTTATCGACATATTTGAAGCATTGGTGCAGCGTGGAAGGCATGATGTAATCGTGTATCCAAGGGCGCCCCAAAAGGATGTTGTAAGAAGTGTCGGCATCTATGACGTAGTAGGTGACTTTCGACTGGAGATCGCCAATTTGACACTTCAGACGAATCTTCCCAATGGGGTAGCTCCTGCCCGAATTGAAACCGCTGATGGCGGTGCTTGTAGGCGTCAGGCGATGCATCGGAATACGAAGATGATGTAGCAAACCCTTCGGAATGATGCTTATGGAAGACCCATGATCAATGTGCATTCGATCCACCTTTACGTCGCCGATGTATCCAGTGTAGTATAATGGGCGATCATGCAGGTTGGTCTTGATGAGCATGTCCTGTGGAGTGAAGACGATATTGGGCATCGCTCCCGTACACGCACTGTCTTGGAGATTCGCAGGCTAATTTTCTCCCGTGAGGTTGACCTGAGCCAAGTATGCATCGGCATTTTGGAATGCATCGCTCAAAGCTACGCGGACATCCTTCGAGAGCCTCAGGAGTTCATATAAGGACAACTTGGCCGGTGTATTGGCCAATTGCGCCAAGATGTCGAAGTTGTAGGGCCTCTCCAGCCCCTGAGGTGTCTTTTTTTGGAGGGATTTATCGAAGCGAGTCTCCTTCGACCTAGGCTTGTCGGTCGTCGGAGGCTGAGAAGGCGCTGGAGCGTCAGTGGTAGCTGGCGGATGATCTTCAGTCGAGTTCTCAGCTATAGGTTGGGATTGTGCTCCAGATCGAGTAACGACGGCCGTGACTTCTTCCACATCTGTCGAGATGGTGCGGCAGGATTTAACTTTTCCACTTCTCTTCTTGTGAATGGGAGGCGGCGTGGACTGGGTCACCTCGTGGACCAGGTCCGGATGGACCCACATGATTTCCCCTCGTGATGTGGTGAGGGTTATTAGACCAGCAGCTTGATCCCGAGCAGGCGGAAGATTAGCAACTTCTATCGTCGCCAGAGGGATGGGTATGACACCGTCTTGAGTCTCTGTTGGAGGGAAGCTGCCAAATTGTACGGACACCATGTTGGCTGCTACGGTTACCTCCTTGAAATCGATGGCCAGAGCGTTCGAATCGATAAGGTTTTGGATGTATCGTTTCAGTTGGTAGCAGTCGTGTGTAGCATGGTGGACGTAGCGGTGGTAATGGCAGAACTTTAGGTTCTCCAGATCCGTCGGCCGAGGTTCCCATCTTGGTGGAGGAAGCTGAATTCTGTCTCCTTGTATGAGCATGTCCAAGATAGGCTTGACGTGGCCGTCTTCGAAAGAGTAAGTGATTTGCGGCCATTGTTTGTCTGCCGGTTTTGACTCAGGTTTTTGGGTTGTATCAGCCACCATAGCCTGCTTCCTCTTATTGTCTCGATTGTTGGAGGGGCTATCCCCATTGTCGCTATTGGTGTTGGGACGCTTGCCCTTGTTCTCTTCCTCCGAGATGTGCAATTCCAGTTGGCGAGCCTTCTTCAAACGTTCTTCAGCACTTGTGGCACTGATGATAAACGCCTTCCAGTCCTAGAATTGACTCTCACCCATCCAGAGACTGATTGTTGGGAGCAATCTCTTTTGGCAAATTTCTATCAAGGAGGAATTCGGGTTTCCTGAGGGCAGTTTCATCGCGGTTTTGCGAAACCGCTTAATATAGTTCCTTATCAACTCTTTCTCCCCTTGAATGACGTCCATGAGGGTGGACATCGTGACGTCCTGCCCTACCTCATAGAATCTCTCCAAGAACATACGCTTGAAGCCGACGAAGGAGTGGATGCAGTTGTCTGGCAGGTTGCGGTACCAGTCGAAGGCGACTCCTTCCAATGCCCCAATGAATAATCGTGTGAGGATAGCATCATCACGGGGCAGATGGTCGGTGGTGACCTCGAAGTAAGTGATGTACCGACTTGCCGAGGTCTTGCCATCATACGGGTTGATATTGAATGGCTTATATCTTGGTGGGAATGGAACATCCCTCCATTCAGCAGGGTATGGTTGCCGCGTTCTGAGGTCTTGAGAGTTTTCTCGGGCGTGGAACATGGCTCGGAGCTCCTGAACCTCTCTTCTTACTTCTCGGGCCTCATCTGCAACGGTGGGGGCCGTTGTTTCAGGAGGATTATTGCCCGGGTTCGGTGCCGCTGAGTTTGAGTCCGCATTGAACGAAGGACCCGTGCTTGCTCGGCCAGGCGTCCTTCCTTGCAGGGTTGGAAGAGCTGCCTTGATTTCATCTACAGACTTGACCAAGGCCTGTAGTATAGCCTCCAGAGTGTCGATGCGTTGGCGATCACTGGAACCACCTTGATTGTTGTCCGTCATGAACACCGTTCTTACATGAGGAGTGATGGAAGGAACGGTGGAGGATGTGCCCTCCGAGTCATACCCATGTACCGAGAAGTCATCGGGGTATGTGGGAATGTTATCTTCGGGTTCTGACTCGGAGGGAATAGTACCCCCAGCTTCGGAGCTTTCTTCATCCTGAGTGTCATGGATGTCCTCGGGGACATCAATATTTGTTGTACCTGATGGGAGAGTTGTCTCCCCGGGCTCGTCTCCTTGGAACATCGGATTATCGTGGATGTTCGGAGGAGTGCTACCCCCAATTCCTACGGCCCACAGTGATGTGGATGATGAATCTCCCGTTGTAGCAGATTTCGTCTTTAAACGGGTGCCTTGGAAAACTCCGGTGGTGGACAACCGTTTAGAAGAAAGTTTTTTAGCTGTAGTGGTTGATATCCTTAGGCTGGAGGTACTTGTCTTCTTCCCTCTCCCCTCGATGGGGTTTTTATGAGTAGAGTTGCAAGAGACAACTGGAGGCGCCTCGTCCTCTGAGCTCGGATGTTGTAGCCTTTGGAAGACGGATGGCCGATCTTCTTTTACCGCCGCGTTGTTGCAACAGCAGTTGACGATGATCTGGGTACAGTGACGTCCGTGTGAGGACTCTTTGCACATCGAGACCCCTTCTCTTTCCTTGCGTTTGTGGAGGATAGCCTCACGCAGGTCAGAGGAACCACTTTGTCCGTTTGCCACCGGGGGCTGGATTCGAGTGGTTCCGTACAACTTTCCATCAGAGGCCCGCATAACGGTATGCGGAGTGCTCGGATGGTCAGAGGTCAGGACAGTCTGCTGGGCTTGCCAAGCTCGCACTGCCTTAGACTTCTTCACTCTAGTACGTGAGGGCACATAGTAGGAAGAGTCCAAGTGGTACTGGAGAGAATCAGACATGTCCTCTTGGGAGCACAAGAGATCAGGACCATAGGAGAGTCGATCAAAGACGGGGACACGTGGAGTAGGCATCATGCGGCTGGAATCAGCGACCCTCATGCGGCTGGTGATCGTAGCCGCATGAATCTTTTCCATGCGGCTGGAAACCCTAGCCGCATAAGTATTCTGCATGCGGCTGGAAATCCCAGCCGCATGAGCACTATGCATTTGGCTAGCAGTTTCAGCCGCATGGTCATCATTCATGCGGCTGCCAATCTTGGCCGCATGAGTCTTTGCTTTGCGGCTAGGACCCTTGTTCGATCTCTTTCTGGTGCACATAGAATCGCCCTTTGCCCCCTGCAAGTCCAGTATCGTAGTGCTTTCCTCTGCCGGACTTGGGGACAGCAGAGTTTTTTATGGTTTGAAGTGGGGCCGCGCGAGAATCGCTTTCGCCGTCTTGGGTAGCAGGGAGTACTCCATCAAGGGCCTGGAGAGGAGCAAACGATTTTGGCCTCCACTCTTTACGAGCCTTCGTGGTGCTGGTGCACTTCTGGACCGGGCCAGCGCTTCCTTCGGAGAGCATCTCTTCGAACGCCTGTCGGTCGAAGCGGACGACCATCTTCTGTTGTGTGGAGCCAAGTTTGGCTGCATCCGATTGCGTCACCAACTCCTCAGCCGTGGAGATGTTTGTCCCCAGCAGAGTCGCCATCGTGTTTGCCATGAAATATAAAAGAGCAGAACAATTATCGGAGGACTGAACTTTTACTTCACGTTACAAACTCGCTTGTACAAAGAAAGCCTAGGGACGAAAGCCTAGGTACAGCAGACTAAGTACAATTGTTTATTTTAGATTCTGGGGGTGACGATAGAGGCTCGAAAAGGCGACGGCAGCCCTACCTTACTCCTTAGACGATCGGTATGCAGCCTTGGCTCCAGAAGATTGCTCGACGTTGAAGAAATGCTCTCTTTGCTCTCTCTCTCTCTCTGCTCTTTTCTCCAAGTCTTCTAATGCTCCCTGATCTCGAGAAGGGGTCTCTCTGGTTGTGCTCTCTTCGTTGTATATTTTTTTTATCAGGAATTGTATATCTTGCAAGGGAATGGAACCTTGCTATTTATAAGAATGGGGTGTGATCATTAGGGTTTGCAATGATTGCTTCCTGGAGATGGCGGCGGCCTGTGGATTGGTCAATCTAGGCCATTCATTTTGAGTGTGATGAATCTGGGCCGTTAAGTGTAGATTACACCAAATCTCATCAGTAATTAATGCTGATTGGAATAAATCTTTCTCGTGATGATCTGCTGATGTCCACGAATAAATTTGATTTATTCTCCTGCCACGTGTCCCAGATTATTGGGATTTGACCCAATCTCTGATTGCAATAAATCTGGGAGATTGATCGGCTTAGGACACGTGTCCTAGGAACCGCTGGGGAAGATCTGAACCGCATGAATATTGAGCCGCATAAGGTTTTAGGCCGCATAAGGTTTGGGCCACGTGTCAGGGCTGCTCGGGTAGTGGCCCCCCCTTTCGAACCTTTGAACCGCATGGAGATGATCATTGCCAGCCGCATAGGAATGCATCTGCCTGAGCCGCATGGAAAGGGTCCTCTTGAGCCGCATAGGGGAGGGCATCCACTTGGGCCGCATGAGACTGTTTCATCTTGAGCCGCATAGGATGGCTTCATTCTGAACCGCATGGGATGTCTTCGCTCGAGCCGCATATGAACGCCCACGTGGCACTTTTATGGATCTCGGGGGATTGTGTCAGAGATCTCTTTCTCTTTCCTAGGGGTCTGTCATTATGACAGAGTCATAATTACCTCTCTTGTGTCAGGGCTGTCACTTTTTTTAGAGTTGTCAGCCGTCAAAATAACTAATGCAAGAGGGTGGAGGAGAGGACTGTCCCACCGCGTGTCTTTTGAGCCGCATAGGATGTCTGGGGCCGCATAGCCCCTTATGCCGCATGACCCTCTGCGCCGCATGGGCTTTCTGAGCCGCATGGGGTTTCCTGGCCGCATAGATCATTTTCTATGCTTCTACAATATTATCTTAGACTATTTTATCATCTGTATTTCCTTGAGTTCTATATCATATCGTGTTTCTTCTTCCTTAATTGTGATTGAGTTTACTTCTATCATGTCACCCCCATTCGGGGAGTATAAACTGCTTAGTATATTATTGCTAGATGTTGTGACCTAGGACAGCGTTCTACCGCCGACACTGTGGCGTAGGCTGGACGTACCCACGTCTCGTGCCCTTACTCTAGGGTGCGGGTCGTGACATCTATAGCATAATAAAAAGCATGTATTGCTTTTGCATCACGGCTATCTAACTTCTTCTCTTCCTCGGTGTAACTATAATAAGGGTAATTATATAGGAAGTGAGAATAAAGGTGATAGTAGGCTTTTTGTAGCCATTGACAACACATGACCATAAGTCAAAGTCAAGAGACTTCAGGTAGAAGCTCGTTTGTATCTTCCAATAAGTATAGTTCATTCCATCAAATAGTAGAGGTCTATTTGTGGACTGCCCTTCACCTGTGAATATTGATTTCATAGCTGCCATATGCAAACTCTCTAGAGTGTTATATATGAATATAACCTGTTCAGATACCAATTGTAGGAAATTAAAATCTGAGTATAATAATTGATAATAAGGATCTACTCTAAGGATATTAAGCCAAATAATAGAGTCCTTGCTCTGATACCAATTGTAGAAACAATTGGTATAAGCAGTAATATCTATATAACAAACACTTGCTCCACTACTAAAATCTGTCAAATCAGCGACGCCGCAGGACGCCGCTAAATAGGAAAAATACGTCGCTAATTTCAATTAACGACGTATTTAGCGACATTTGGACGTTGTCGCGATTAACCTAGTCGCTAAACAACACGATGTCGCAATACGTCGCTATTGCGACGACAAGTAGCGACGCATCCACGTCGCTAATTCAGCGACTACCAGCGACGTAAAACGACTACGGTTACCGACGTCACCTAGCGACGTTCAGCGACTTTACATGCATCGATGCTGACCTGGCTTGAGAGCCAAATGGCGACGTTCTGTGACGTTATTACGTCGCTATAGTACCGATACCTAGCAACGTTTAGCGACATCGTACGTAGCGACGTTTAGTTGTAGAAGCATGGAAAAGAATAAAGAAAGATCCATACGGCCAGGGAGTCCCATGCGGCTCAGAGAGCTCATGCGGCTCAGGGATCCATGCGGCTCAAGCGTCTATGCGGCTCGATAAGTTCCATGCGGCTCAGAGAGAAGCTACATGGCCTGCAAACAGCTCTTCCCTTTGTCCTTTACTGCATTTAATGCATTGACGGCTGATAGCACTGACAAATGATAGCTCTGACACAAAGATACAATTATGACTCTGTCATAATGGCAGACTCCTAGGGAAACGAAGGAAATCTCTGACACAATCCCCCGAGATCCAGAAAGTGTCATGCGGCCTTGACACGTGGACAGTCGTATGCGGCTCGAGCATAGACTCCTCATACGGCTCAGGCCGAAGCTGTCCTATGCGGCTCAGGCCGAAGCTGTCTTATGCGGCTCAAGCAGAGGCTACCCCATGCGGCTCACGAGGACTATCTCCATGCGGCTCACGAAGAAGCTACCCGTTATGCGGTCGCCTACGCTCATGCGGCTCAGATCATCACCATGCGGTTCAAATGTTCAGGGGCCACTCCCCAAGCAGCCTTAACACGTGGCCAGCTTTATGCAGCTCAATCCTCATGCGGCTCAGATTTTCTCAGTGGCTCGCGGTTAAGACACGTGGCATGATGGTGGGACACGTGGCATCAAATCAACAATTCCCTATAAAATATTGGGATCAAATCAGATTATTTGCAATCAGGCAAATCAATGACACGTGGCAGAAAATCCGAGATTGGCAAATCCTGAGGATTTATGTCAATCATCATTAATTACCCACAAAAGATTTGATGTAATCACATTAATTACTCAAATCTCTTATATTCAAGATGAACGATCCAGATTCAGTGATCCTTAGCCGCCGACTTTTTAGAATGGGCAATCATTGCAAACCCTAGTGATGCCCCCCACTCTTATAAATAGCAAGGTGCCATTCCCTTGCGAAGGAGAAGATTCTAACATATTTTTTTACAGAAGAGGAGATTCTCTGATAAAAAAAGAGACACAGAGATCCAGAAAGCCAGAGAGAGAATATACAGAGATCAAAAGGAGAGCATTTCTTCATCAACGCCAAGCAGTTCTTCTATAGAGCCAAAGTTGCACCCGATCGTCCAAGGAGTAAGGTAGAGCGGCCGTCGCTTTCCCGAGCCTCTATCGTCCCCCCCCGGAATCTAAAATAAACAATTGTACTTAGATTGCTGTACCTAGGCTTTCGTCCCTAGGCTTTCTTTGTACAAGCGAGTTTGTATTGTGAAGTAAAAGTCCAGTCCTCCGATAATTGTTCTGTCCTTTTATATTTCATGGCAAACACGATGGCGACTCTGCTGGAGATGAACTTCTCCACGGCTGAGGAGTTGGTGACGCAATCGAATGCAGCCAAACTTGGCTTCACGTAACAGAAGATGGTCGTCTGCTTCAACCAACAGGCGTTTGAAGAAATGCTCTCCGACGGGAGCGCTGGCCCGGTCCAGAAGCAATCCCGCACAGAGAAGGCTCGTAGGGAGTGGAGGCCAAAATCATTTGCTCCTTCCCAAGCCTTGGACGGAGTACTCTCTCCTACCCAAGACGACGAAGGCGATTCTCATGCGGCCCTACTTCGAGCTATAGAGGACTCTGCTGTCCCCAAGTATGGCAGAGGAAAGCACTACGATGCTGGACTTGCAGGGACAAAGAGTGATTCTATGGGCTCCAAGAAGAAGTCGAACACCCATGTGACCAAGACTGCCAGCCGCATGCATGATGCTCATGCGGTTGAAACTGCCAACCGCATGAAGAATGTCTATGCGGCTAGATCCTCCAGCCGCATGGAGAAAACTCATGCGGCCGAGACTTCCAGCCACATGAAGAAAGCCTATGCGGCTACAACTGCCAGCCACATGAAGACTGCTGACTCCAACCGCATACTGCCTACTCCTCGCAGCTCAGGCTCAGTCTTCTGTTTGCCATTAAAATCTTTTGAATGCAAATTTCAATACAAACAGAACAGTGTTAGAATATAGAACTTAGATGTAGTCCTAGGAGTACACTTTTATTTATCTGGGTCCCTTGTGCCAATGGAGAGAGTGGTAATGTATTGACTCCGTTGACGATCTGACGACGGTTATCGGTTCTCTGAAGGTCTGGGTTGCTCTGGGTACTGGAGCTTGCGAAGAGGAGAAAGACGTTGAGTGTCTGTATCTGCCTCTGTGGTGGTGCGACGTCTCTGTCTGTAGATGTATGTTCATCTCTACTTGTGTTCGTCTGGAAGAAGGAAATGATCCCTCTATTTATAGCTTTGTAGGCTGGCTGCTCATGCGCGCATGTAGGATGCGCCTGTACGCAGGGACGCCACGTAGAGATTGCTGATGGAGGCGTATGGACGATACGCCCTGATTGAGGGGTTGAATTCTTCATGCTGCTGTTGTGAGCCGGCACGTAGCAGAGAAGAAGATTTTTCTATTGCTGAGATCTTGGATGAATCGAGTCAAAGGACACGTGTCGTCGACCTATGGCTCAGAGATCTCGGATTTACTGGGGAATGGTCCGGTAGGATGCACCTGGGATTGGGCGCATGAGGAGACTTTGGCTCGTAACCTTTAGGAGTCACGAACCATTCGGGGCGCATGGCTTTTGAGGCGCATACGAGGCTTCAGTAGTGACTTTACTCCTGTCTTTTGGGATCAGAGAGAAATCTGGGGCACATGGCTTTTGAGGCGCATACAGAGCTTCAAAGGTGACTTTCCTTCTGTCTTTAGGGATCAGAGAAAAGTCTGAGGCGCATAGATTTTGAGACGCATACAGAGCTTCAAAGGTGACTTTCCTTCTGTCTTTAGGGATCAGAGAAAAGTCTGAGACGCATGGCTTTTGAGGCGCATGCAAAGCTTCGGGCGCATGGCTGCGGAGGCGCATGCGAGATGGTTGGACGGCCACGTGGCAGTAACCGTCGGATGAAAGTAATGATGATTCTGACGTTAGCGACGCTTCATTTTCTGAAAAAGCTGTCAACTGTTCAGTCTTCGGGAGTCGTGCTGCCAACTCTGTCAGACTTCAACATTTAATGTTTTTGATATTTGATGGACAACTGAGTGGGCGCATCGATCGGTGTTCCACTAGGCGTATGGGGACGCATGGGGGCGTATCTCTGTGAGGCGCTTGGTGTTGAAGGACGCATCCTTGGGAGGCGCTTGGTGTTTGAAAGGCGCGTCTGTGTGATGCGCTTGATGTTGAAGGGCGCGTCTGCATGATGCGCGGTCTGGCGGGCGCATCCGTTTCGTGACACATCTTTAATGGTGCGACTGTTACGTTCTTCGAGTGCTTTAAATAGTCGTTTTGACTTGGCTGAATTCGAAGCGTCTGGTTCATCCATTTAATGTAAATTTATTGCACGGGATTCGGAGAGCCATCCACTTGGCGCATGGGTTTGATTTGCCCGGCCTATAAATAGTGGCATGGAGAGGGTTTGCTTCTCGTTCTCTCACGTTCTTCCAAAATAAACTTGTTTACTCGAGCGCATTCTGTTGATAAGATGTTCCCGAGGGTGAAGATGCGACGCATTATCTTCATTGGTGCACTTGAAGATGACTGTTACATCCAAAAGTCGAGGTCGAGGGCTTCCGAGGCAGGCGAAAGGTGCTTGTTGCATCCAAAGATCGGGATGCTCGAGCCTCGTCTCTGTTATTCTGGAAGAGCCGCAGATCGGAATGGCGGTGTTGCGGCTTTGGGGGCTCTTTCTTCCTTCAAAGTGGGTGTTGCCCATTCTGGTTGTGTTGAAAGCTGCTCCTTTAGCCGTGGTTTCGATTGCGGTCTTCCTTCGCCTTTGGAGGCTCTTTCGAAGCCTTCCCTGGCCACAGGTTGGCTTGCGGTGCTCCTTTCTTCCTCGATTTGGGGAGCTCTTCCTCCAGCTAGAGGGTTGATTGCCACCCTCGTTCTGCTCAATAAATGCTTCATTAGTCGAAGCATTTAGACGGCGGTGAGCCTGGCTGGAAGAGTGGCACATAACTGAGCTGCTGAAAGGATGCACCCCGCTGAGGGCGCATGGTGGGATGCGCATGATTGAAAGCGCATGCTGGGATGCGCCTGACTGAGAGCGCATGGTGGCTGCTGCGTCTGTTCAAGAGCGCATGATGATCGCTGCGCCTGGCTGTAGACTTAGGGTCTTTTCTTAGAATTTCTCCTTTGTACAGCCTTTTCTAGACATGTAATAGACTTTTATATGTAAATAAAAATCCTCTTTTAATGTCTATATCTTTGTTTTGCTTTGTCAAGTACTTTGTCTGAGCTCCCTGGCGCATGTAGTGTTTGGCGTATAGGATTTCTGATCGTAAAATTCCATGCTTCTACAAGACCCCCTTCAAAGTTTTTAAAACTTTTTGTCAGAGTTTTGGAATACTTTGAATAAGAAGCATGGTGGTTGGGGCGCATGACTGTTCGGGCGCATAGATGCTCCGCGCATCGGTGATGGGGCGCAAGCTCCTCTCAGTTAATGCAAATGATAACGCCTCGATAACCAAAAAGATTAATGATGATCTTTTTTGGATTTCTTTGCGGTTATCTCCTCACAGAACCCGAGGCGGCGGCTGAGGTCACACTTTATCGGTTCACGCGTGCGACCGAGCCTACAAATAGGCGTGAGATGGAGAGAAAGAGAGTTCTTCCTCTCTTTGCTTTTGCTTTTGCCTTTTAGAGTTCCTCTTCGAAAGAAACCCTAACTTTCTTCTCTCAAGGAATGGCTCCCAAGACTCCTCGCGGTGGTGGCAAGGGACGTGACAAAGGAAAAAAGCCTGTAGAGGCTGCCGCGGCTGATATTCCCCGTCCGCCTGTCGACGTTCGGCCGGCGGTGGTTGGTGAGTTTCATCATCCTTTACCATATCTTTACATACGCCAACGCGTATGGACCTTGAGTCCCGATGATGTGCGAAGGTTTTTCCGCCGATGCGCATGGGTTTAAACCCTGAAGATGCACCGAGGCTCTACTGCTGACGCGCATGGGTTTAGACCCTGATGATGCGCCGAGGCTCTACTGCTGATGCGCATAGGTTTACACCCTGATGATGCGCCGAAGCTCCACTGCTGACGTGCATGGGTTTACACCCTGATGATGCGTCGAAGCTCCACTGCTGACGCGCATGGGTTTATACCCTGATGATGTGCCGAAGCTCCTTTTTTAGATGCACTTTGTGCTTTTGATGAGAACGAGGCTCAGATTTTTTTGTTGTTTCTAACATCCTTGAATCTTTGCCAGTATCAATGACTATCCCACTTTTGAATGAAGTGCTTCTGGACGCTGCCCTCTGCCAGATGGGCGTAGATTACGATGAGGAGGTGATAAACCCTGCTCAAGCTGCTATTATGCTGGATCAGCATCCCGAAAGAATAACTCAAATCCGGGAACAACATTATGGGTTCCTCAAACGGATGATGGAACGTGGCGTCTTGAAATCTGTCACTTCTGATAAAGTGACCTTCTTGAAGCCTGAGTTCCTGTTTGGGGACCGCCTTACTTCCATTGAAGCAAAGGTGTTGAAGGTCAAGGAAGACTGGTTCTGTACAGCAAGGGGAGTGCAAATGACTGTTAAGCAACTCGAACGTCAATGGCCTTTGACGGCTTTCTGTCGTATTGCTTCCAAGAGGTGGATATCTTGGAAGCTAACCCCATCTCAGGGGGGAGCGGTGGCAGGCATCATCAAGATCGACTCTACCTCAGATCAAAGGGATACTTTGACCGCCGTGCGGACTGGGCCTTCTTTCACCTGGCGGACTCTACGCCCTGGGAGCATTTATAGTGACGTTCCCATCAATTCATTTGCCTTTGGTGCCTCAACTTTTGCAAATCGCATGATGTTGATGGAGCGATCATACCCGAAGGGAGAATTTCGTGTAGAGGGTTGGTGTCATTACGTTTCCAAATGGGACAAACTGACACTCTGGATTCTGTCACGGTTTCAGACTGAGCTCCGAGAGATTGGGCTGATTGCCGCAGTCCGTGCTACTCAGGCCGACGTTGACATTAATAGGCATATGTTTCTCGCGCTCCTGGAGATGTTTGATACCCATACCGGGACCTTCTTCACTCCGGTGGGGGAGCTAGGACTTGCACTACATGAAATGTACGAGGTATCAAAGCTCCCTTGGGGATCGGAGCCTTATGAGGAGTACTTCCCGACCAACGAGGAGTTCCAAGTCCTGGGAGACAAAGCTGAGGAGATGATGGCCGTCTTCAAGAAAGTGGCGAGTCATCATTACTATATGCAGAAGAGGGATAAGAGCGGGTCGCAGCCTCATGTGACCGCTTGGAGAGATTACATCTTTAAGCAAGACAAGGAGGATCCTTCGCAGTTTTCCACTCTGCCAGCACTCTCCCGTAGCGTGGTGCTCTCCGAAATGAGCAGGTTAGGTGAGAAGAATCCCCGGAAGAACGAGGACCGGTAGTCGGATGAACGCTCCTATAGCTGTTTTTGGAACCTTACTCATCGGATGTCGTCGAAAGCAGTATTACCCACATATCTTATAATTTGGCTTCGGGATTATGTCTTCTCGGACGGGTCCAGCTCTGTAGAAAGGGTGACCCGAAACTTAATCCTGCCAGCTGTGAAGTTGGTCTTTGGCCGGCGCTTGGCTCTGTTCCCCGTAATGGTGTGTAACCTGCTGCGAGGTTTACGAGAATTTGCCGAAAATGTGGTTCATGACCTAGGTAGGAATGACAACTTCCCTCGGGCCGAATTACCATTTCATTATTTGATGGGGTGGTTAATTTTACACCATACCAATGTGATAAGTCCGAGTTCGGAAGAAGATTACAGGGCCGGGGATGCATTCCTCCGCCGTTTCCGTCAGAGGAACTGGTCGCATACTGGTGTTCCTGTTTGCAGGAAAGTTTTATCCCACCTTCAGGGGTGGAAGATCACCAAAGTTGGTCCAGTCTTCTTGAGTTTTGAGGCCGACGAAGATTTAATGGATTCGGGTGAAGACGCCACCACTCTGCCTCCATGGGGATTCCGCTGGTTGCAAAGTATTCGGCCGTCCCATCTGGTGTACTGGAATAGGAATCAGTGCTATCTGGAACCATATTTACCGAGCCGCTTTGTACGGCAATTCGGTTATGCTCAGTTGATGTTGGATAATCCCAGTATCACCCTGGGGTATGCTGGAAGTTTGCTGGATGGTGCACGAGCATGGCATTACTATAATGCCGGATGTACCGGAGCTCGTTTTACGCTGCCCGTCCAGAATCTGCGGCCGCGATTCTTTTCTCGGCCGCCAAATTTTACTGTGTTATGTCTGCCGTGCCTTCCGGATACGATAGGGAAACCAGTCTTATTGCAGGCACCCAGTTAGCGGTGGCCGGGAATGTATCGGCGAGGGCTCGATCGTACCGTCCGCCAGAGGCGGGTCATCGAGGTGCCCCTGTTGTATCCCCAGGGGGTCAGGCAGAACCCTTAGTTGATCAACCGAAAAGACGTACGGGTACAGAGACTGGCTCTTCTGCGTCAAAGAGGCAGAAGAAGGCATCGTCACCGACTGTGTCGTCGGACTCGACACCTACGGAGGTAAAGGTATCCTATATAGTCCGATTCGGGTTCAATATTTCGTGTGACTTATGCTTTCTTTTTGTAGGAGCCGCTCAAACGGAGACCCCGTACTCCAAAATCTAGTGGCAGCAGGCCAAAAGAGGTGGCGGGCTCATCTGAAGAGCGTATTCTGCCGATCACGATTTCTCCCATGGAGGAGAATCCAGATGATGCCATTGTCGTGGAGATTCCGGCATCCTCATATTATGTCAGAAGGGAAGCTGAGGATGCAGCAGCTTTCGAGATGGTGAAGGCTGCCGCGGGGACCTTGGACATCGAGGGTCCAGTGGACACGAGGCTTCCCGATGATGAAGTGGAGTAGGGTTCGTCATCTTCAGATGACGTCGCTCCAGAGTTGCAAGAGTCTGTTGCGGAGGCAACAGATGTGGTTGGAGCAGAGGAGAGGGTTGATTCCCTCCTTGTCATGATAAGGAGAGGCCGATTGTAACGTTGCCAAACCCTACCCCAGAATCAGCAGCAGAAGCTGAGGTGGCTGCTGATCAGGAGGTAGCGACAGATCTTGTCCCTGTAGAGAGATTTGATGGGAAGAATGAGACTCGTCTAGCGGTCCTGACTCCAGGGGCGGACCAGGAGACAAGTGTTGATCTCCCCGTTCTGCCAGAGAAGGAATGTCCCGTACTGGTGCTGATAGCACGTTGGGGCTGATGAGGTGGCCACTGACGTCGGTGGTTCTTTCGAGTTTGAGAAGGGTAAGGATTTGATGGAACCCTCTGTTGCTCCTTCCACTTAGGGTACTATCTCGACGCCTGTCTCGGCTTCTTCTGTTCCTTTGGCTCCTCGGGCTAGTAGTCAAGCCCTG
>JANAVB010027416.1:0-52053 GCA_029216955.1 Iris pallida | reverse complement strand
GTTTGAAAGTGGGGCCCAATATTAAGATAGAGAATTTCTCTGAAGGTTTCTACATCCTACATCAGCGCCACGTAGGATGGAAATTGGGATAGAACCCACGGTTGGTAGGAATTTTTTCTAAAAAGGATTTCTACCATAGAAATAGGAGAGAGAGCCCCCATTGGAGATGGCCTTACGGTACGCATTCATGAACCCGAAGTTAGAGATGTATTAGGGCACTTTTGACCTGATAATTTAGGGGGAAGGGCTCGAATGAATCTTCTGTAGGGTGAACACAAAATAAAAAAGGGTTCCTAGCAACGGAATAGAAAAAATTGATATCAACGTGGCACTAGCCCGGGATCGAAATTTGATCCTAGACGGTGTCCTTAGCTTGTGAAACTAAGTTTTCGAATTGTCTAGCTTTAAGATGCTACTTGCTCATTTTGGCGGTATTGCAGTGTTACACCTAACTGAGCCAAGGAAGAAGGTGCTAGAATTAAATGCATCACAAAAGCTGCTTCTATAGAACCATTTTAGGAATAGATTATAATGTCCCTACTTCTGTTATAAATATTATAGTTTTATTCTTTTATTTTTCAGCATGAGTTTTACATGGCTGGACACCACCATATAGTATACAAGTTCTTTTCAGAAACAATTTCCACCACAAAGGAAACTATACCTTATTGTCCATGCATTAGTAAGATGTAAACTCCACATGGAGATGACTATCTGGAGTGAAGAACTCAGAAAATCTTGAGTTTTTAGGTGGATATCGAGACTGCCAATTCCGGTTACTCTTTTTCTAACAGTGAGGCTTCTATTTGCATTGGTAGAAAGAAGTTATACAAAATACTTTGAATCAGAAACATCTCCCCATGACCTTAAAATATTCTCAAACAAGTCTATAAGAGAAAAAAGAGTGCTAGTTATTCTAATTTATATCCAGCAGTAATTAAAATTACCTCCCATACCAATTCTTAAGCTGAGATGTTGTAGAAGTTAGTTCTGAGATGTTGCAGTGTATTCAAATAGAAGACGATTAGACGGAGCAGATTGGAAAAGAACTCGGAGTCTGCTTGTTAGCTGGTAGATTAAGGTCCACTGCATAGCCATTTCAGAGTCCTTCATTTGTCTAACTACAGAAGCCTGCAAATGTATAACGCAGTGGAAATGTCATAAACAGCGAAAAATCAGGAAAGAGACAGGTCAACTCATCTATGCAGATATTTTCTGGGAAACTAATATGAGTTGGACTTCCATAATATTATATACATTTATGAAGTACTCTCACTCTTTCTTTCGCAGCTTATATACTCAACATGATGAAAACTATCGATTTCCTCCCTAGAAAAGGTAGCAGATAGACAATAGATAAACACAGTATAAAAGAAAACATATGTGAGGAGGAAACCTGAAGGCGTTTCCCAACTGGACTTCAACTTCAGTACCGAAAGAAATATTGTTGGCCAAGGATTTAAGGGGGTCAATAGAGGGATCAACAGAGAGCAAACTTGGGATTTGAGGAGCATACACTAGCCTCCATCGTGCCTGTCCAAATTCTCCCTTCCCTTCTATTCTCGGCATCAAGGTCTCAAGGGTTGCAGTTGCCAATTTCTTGAAAGCAAGCTGGCCTTCACCTTCCAGTAGGGACTCAGCTAATTGACTCTCAAAGACCCTAGCAGCCTGCGTTAAATTGTAAGCACCAAGTACTTGGGTTAAGGATAAACATCAATAATATTGTTTACAAATTGTTATGATTATATAGATCCAAGTAGTTCTTCATATGCCTGAAAGAGAGGTGTTTACAGTTAACTCATTTTACTCGGCTAATACAAGCACCAATCGATGGCATCAATGTAAATGGTATATCAAGCTGTATTGCAGCTAGTATTCCATATATTGGCTGTAATGGCCAATTTAGTGGCTGATATACAATTTGAGAAATAAACACTATGATATGCAAGAACACTATGAGACGACATCTTACGGAAGAAATCAGCTGACATCTCCTATAATATGTTTGCCAGTATTAATTATTAACTATACCACCATGTAAGATCAACTATTAAATAATCTAGTTTGACATGCATTTTTTTCCATTTGTCAATCACGTGATGAAGTTACAAGGGTTTGATTGATTATTGTTTAACTTCAGAGTGCCTAATGTGGAGCCTGATATCCCCTAGCTTGTCATGGCCACACTTGCTTACTATGTGGCCGCACAGCATTATCCAGAGCATTCATTTGCAGGTAGAGAAGGGAAGCAACAAAAATTACCTACATGAGATGTATATTCGGGATTTCTCTACTATTGTGTGCTTTAGTAATGCAGATTAGTAATATAAAAATGCAATAAGAATCCATACAAGTATACCAGACCATAAAAATAGCTGATTGGTATTACCTCACTAGGTGATAGAACATCTTGATCCACAGAACGTGTTGAGGTTACAACCAAATTGTCTTGCCACGTACTGGCCCGACTCTGGATCCTGAACTGCCATTCCGAACCCACAAGCGCTAAATCTAGGATCGGGTCTAAGCCAAGGTCAGTCTCAAATTTTGCAACATTTAGATGCTCACGTTTAAGTCTAAGCTGCAAGTCAAAAACCAGTGTTGATAACAAATCAAAAGAATTCCCATGAGAAGAACGAGTATAAATATCAAACAAATAATAGTTTTCGTTCAAGAAAACAATTCTCACCTGGGTAGCAACTAAATTAACATCACCATTTTCAAAAGTCAGGATTCCTCTCGGTTTAATCCACTTTGGATGAGCCCTACCATTAAGCTCAAGTTCACCACTAACAGCAAAGTTAAGGATTAAAGGATACACTATTCTCAATTCTGGTCCAAGTAATAGCTTAAGATCAGAGAGCTGAACATCAATTCCTGGTTGTTTAGCATTCACTTGCTCCAATTTCTTTTCAACTTCAGATTGTGTACCTAAAAATAAATTGACAAGACTCCCTATAATTATCAGCTGAAACAATAAGTAATTAAACAAACATTTTAAATGAGTAATTATGCAATCACACCAAATATATTTTGCAGCTATGGAACCATCGATAACTACATACTTGAGGAAACATCTAAATTCTAACATTCAGCAAAAGCATAAGTATTGAAGTGTTTATGGCACAAATGACTGAACATCAACAGGTTTCCAACTGTGATCATTTGAGACATTACATTTTACATTGCCAGTAGGTAGCTCAATGTAGAGGTTACACATAACTTTGAGAAAAGGAGTTCTTATAGTACAGGTAGCTTCAGACAGAAGACGAAGGTTCCGAAATCGACTAGAGAACATTTACCAAAAGTTCTGCCCTGGAAGCCATTGAAATAACTGAAGAACAGTGTACCATAAATGCAATAACTTGCTTTTAAATTACTATGTGGTTTAATAGATTAGAGTTGATCATGCTTGCAGAAGATATGAACTTAAGAACGGAAAAACTAAATGGACATTTTTCTCTGTATATATATATATTTTTTAATGAAGATATACATATTGATGGAACTGTAGTAACATTAATAGAGCTTAGGTACCAAGTTTGTCCTTCATACTCTATTCTTACAATTTTTCATTTATCAGAACACCCAATAAAAGAAGGGAAAAAAAACCACTAAGATGTGATCTGAATATTTGACATAATCTGAGAGAATAATATACCAAAAACAGCAACGTATATGAATTATGATTTAGCAATTCACATGGCATACCTGAAGGTTGAGGCCATTTGTTTTGTGATGGAGATAATGATCCAAAAAAACGTGATACATGACCTGATGTAGTCATTCGGCTGTAACCAGCAGCAGGAAGGCTAGGCCTGCTTGCTGACAATCTATTAATTACGGCACCATTTCCTTTATCATGTGGCAAATATGCTTCCCCATGGCTCAACTTAATCATTCCAGAAATGTTTGGTTGCAGTATGGACCCCTTTATCTGCATTTGACTGTCAACTTGGCCACTGTAGTTCAAACACCAGATGTAAGAAAGCAGACCAGATAATAGATCTCATGGCTACAAAAATAGGAAACATGGTATAATAGAGCTTAAGCGCAACAACCTAGATGGTTGTGTGAAGCGGGATGAAATAGTTATCTAAATATAGATACAACAAACACTAGATGAAAATTAATTACCTATTAAGGAGCACATCTTGCAAAAAAAAAGAATAAAAAAATCCATTGCATAATAATAATTTAAATATTGTTGAGTAGTGTTTTCAAAAAATATTGGGCTTCTTTTGATGTAAGTCCCTTAAATCTTCCATAAGTAGAGTTTGGTGACCAAAATCTTGGCAATTTCCCCCCTCCCCCCCCCCCCCCCCCCCCCCCCCTCCAAAAAAAAAATCTAGAACAATGTGAGTGGAGAGTCCCCTAATCAACTTAACTCATCTGATAAAGGAATATTCCTACAACTTTAGCATAATTATTTCTCCTAAACATTTTGCCCTCATCTTCCTCCTCCCTGCTTATCTCAAACAATGGGGTTCTATTGAACTCATGATAAGCAATTGGTTCATGGTTCTTGTTCAGCTCATAGTAGGCAAAGTGTTCATGAGTTCTTCTGAGCGAGCTCATCTCATGGCAGGCAATAATGGGTTCATGGGTAGTCAACATTATCTTTCTGGCTTCGTGGTTTCCTCTTGTCTCATGGTAGACAACAGGGTCACGGGTTCTTCTCGAGCTCGTGGTAGCAAAAAGTTAGTAGGTAGGCAATGAATTCTTCTTGGATTCATGCTTCCTCTTAAAGTCATGGTAGGAAATGGAGGTTCAAAGGTTCTTTTTCGGTTCATGGTAGATGAAGGAAGGACAACGGGAGGGAGGAGGAAGGGCAAAATAATAATTTCACACCATTAGCACACAATGTTGGGTTAATGTTTGGCTTAGTGGAGACAGGTGACTCTTAACTCACATTGGAATTCGAGGGGCTTCTTGGCAACTATCAAGATTTAGGATACCTAAATCTCTATATGGAAATTTATGGGAGCTATATCAAAAAACCCAAAAATATTATACTAAGCATGTGGCCTATGAATCAAAGAATATACTTCAAGCAAGAAGAAAATGTAAGAAACAATAAATTACCTTAATATATTTTTTGCTCGTACTTCCAGAACTTCACATTTCAACTCAATTTTATCACTGTCAGATGATTCACTGCTCCTGAGAGGCAAACTTCCTTTAACCAAAAGCTTCCCCTTCCTGTTTACCTTGCTTTCCATCGAGCTGATGCATAACCTATTGGATTTAACAAGAACTGTACCCCCAAAATTTGTAAGTGGCTTCCGAAGGACCGGAGACGAAATGGTTGCCCTGTGAAATGATGCAGACCCATCTATAACAGGCTGCTCAACAGTACCTCTAACCTGTTTCAAGCAGACTGACTAAGGAAAGGAGTTTCAAAATCTCTAAAGAAGATACTGCTTAATAACCTACAGTCAATATGTTAAAAGAACATTTAGACCAGAACTTGTGCTTTCAACCACATTCTTCCTTCCTGTGGTTATTTATGACAAATATGAAGGAATAAGCACTTCTGCAACTATCAATGCTTGGCATTCTAAATTAGTTGAGATAATTCTGATAATATTTTAAACTGATAAGACGATATCAATCATATAAAAGGTGAATCCCATGTGCTCAATTAAGTTGATCAAACTTGATATGACATGGTTTTCATGATGACTCCACTAGTTTGGTATATAATGAGTATTAGTGTTGTTTTCTAGTAGAGGCATTGACGGCTGTGCCACAGATTCCCATGGACTTGAAAAGCCTGAGCACATGTTTCTTGTACTTAAACAAATGATCCACTTGTTAGTTGTTACGGCAAAGTTGCGACAATGAAAAGAAAACCAACAAGATCAATGAATAGAACCAACTCCCAAACCCAAAAATCAATAATTCATTTATAAGTAGGATTAAAATATCCTATAATCCTCACCAAAATACTGAAAAAGCCTACATATTTCCTCTATTTCACTTTTTCTCACAAGGAGGCACCAATATGTATAGACTAAAACCTAACACTTAAACAAATCCTAGCCATTCAGAATTTACTAAACACCAAGAAACTAATCCTAATCTATGTAACGCTTTGAATAAACAAAATCCTTTTAAATAAACTTGAGCCAATCCTGACAATCTCCACCTTCTCTTATGTTTATCCAACCTCACGCACCAAAATCTCAAAAAACTAACCCACAAAAATCAACATATGTTGGTTGGTTTTCACCTTTGATCACTACATCTTCCTGGTAGACCGACAAAATAGACAACTGAATTATGATTCATAATCTAAGCAATCCAGGCTTCTCACTTCGACCGCATCTCCTAGCAAATCAACGCCAACCTCCATGCCTCCACTAGTGTCATCCCTCTCACAGGTACAATCTTCCAACATAATCATCAAACACCATAAGCATAATCACCCAAACCTTACCATAATAAAAATATATCAAAATCACCAAGCAAAATCACTGTCAACGATGATTATAGCAGTAAACCGAAAATAGAAAAGCCTAAGCCGCCACCTTCAACAAATCTCTCTCACATTTTTTTCTTCCTCTTACCTTGAACGAAATTGTCGGCATCCATGCCCCAAGACCACCATGGTCACCTTTTCCACCACCGCCTTTGGAACTCTTTCGTTCACCATTGTTGCAAGATCATTGCATCGCATCGAATCCCAAATCTCACTTTGATACCAATTTGTCACGAGAAATTGTAACAAAGGAAAGAAAACTAATAAGATCAAAGAATAGAATTAACTCACAAACCCAAAAACCAATAAGCATTTATAAGTAGGATTAGAATCTCTAATAATTCTCACCAAACACTAAAAAAAACCAAAATCTTACATCCTCTCTTTCTTTCGAAAGGAGTCATCTATATTTATAAACTAAAACCTAAACCCTAAAACAAACCACGGCCATCTAAAATTAGCAAATAAAAAAATCATAATCGATTTAAGACTTAAAACAAAATAATTTTAAATAACTTGAGCCAATTCCTAGAAGGTTTATAAGAGATTTTTTTCAAATGAGATTGGGATGCTAGGCTTCAAAACGGCTCAAAATGAGCCATCTAAGCAGTACGTATATAATTGCAAAAGAAAGAGGAAAAAAAAAATCATAATTAATTCCTAGACCTTAACAAACGTGTATGAAATTCTAAAATTATGGTATTATCTAACTATTTGGTATTATCTAACTAAACATATATCCAAAGTCCTAAAAACATATCTATAACAAATCCTAATTAAATATATTCAGATCATATTTAAACTATTTTAATATTATCTAAAGAGTCCTAAAACATATCTATAACAAATCTTAATTAAAATATATTCAAATCATATTTAAAATATTTTAATATAATTTAAATTCCTAAGGAATTTCTAAACAATACAAAGGATTTTTTTTTGGTACCAATCATATTGCCTAAAAACAAGAGATTTTCGACGAAAAATACTTGCGTAAAAAACACGTGCAAGTGACTAGTATACATAGAAGGTTTCTTAACCACTATCTCTCAGATTAGGGATCCCTTTAAATAAACTTGAGGCAATGTCTTTAAAGAAACCAGTGCACCATGAGGAATCAAGATTGGAAATCCTTTTAAATAATTTACAAATATCTCTCATAAGAGAGCGGTTGGCATCTTATGAGAGATCCTTGTAAATGGTATTGGGATGATAAATATACCTAGAATGCTTCTTAACCACTATCTTTGATACACTTTAGAACTGTTCTTAGGATCCTACCTACAAAACCCATTTTTCTTCTAGTTGTGTTATCCATATTCCGTTTAGACATACCTTCAATGTTTCAGCCATAACATTAACTAGAGACATCCCAATTAGGATATCTTTGATGTTTTGCAAACTAAACTTCCAGGGTGAATTCCCTCCATTCGCACCTTTTCTTAATTCCCAATGGATCTAGGTCTCAATCTCATGCAAAACTGATCATTGACCAGAATTCAGAACTCACTTTGGATGGTCCAAATTCATCAAACAATATGGAAACTTTACAGGGAAATGTGACATATGTATGATCCAACGTTCCTTAAAGAAGCACATTTATTGACTGTTGTTACACCAGATTCTCCAGAGACGGTATATACGGTATAAGATTATCTCCAAATGACTAACTATCCTGATTGCCTACTTCTTTTAAAGTACAAACATATACTTTTTTCCTCCCTGGCCTACATACGTTTCCTTGATCTATTTTCCCCTCGAACTTCTAGAGCTTCCTTTGCTCATTATTGTCAAAGAATAACCTTAAGCATCCCAATAACCTTAGACCCTGCAAACTCTATTGTAAACTTAAATTAGTACATTCTTTTGAGAGTGAGAAATCAATGTGAAAGTATCAAATGTAAGAGCATACCCTCTCATATTCTTCAAGAGACTGATTAGGAGGGTTCAAGTGCCGGGAAACCCCGACGTATTTAGAGGAAATCAGTCTCCAAAAAATTCGAACTTGTAACAGATCATGTAGCTGGAGAATAATAGATTAAGTGTAAAAGCAATGGAGGGTTCATAGATAAAAGGCCTCCAACATGGTTGATTAAATTCGGGATCAGGACTGGAAGTAGCCAGTGTGGTGTGTACGAAGATACATCCGGTGAACATTGTGTTTGGTTGTCTCTTTCATCTCCCCTTTTGTGTTTCAAATTTGTCACCACATTTACTTACTAGATCGATTTAGTTTCATCGCCATGTCATTAAAATAATTGGTTAAAGTCCTTGGTTGGTTGTGATTTTATTAGAGTGCTATCTTTGCACTATTTTACTAACCAATAGTAGAGTCTGCCTAAAACATCGGATTTTCAAATATTTATGAGATACAATCTAAGGATGAAAATGAGTATATCTGAAGCTGGCATACCTGAAGGTCAATGTCAGCATGCCCCTGAAGCCAATTCGCATATGGAGACAAAGCTGTTATTAACATCATGCCTCCATCTTTAATGTCAGCATTTATTCTAACCTCTCCCGCATCCAAAAGATTCCAATTTAGACCTTTGAGACTTTCTGCTAACTGGAAATCCCAACCCTCTTCAGTTTTATCTCTGATAACTTTCTTTTCATTAACATCATCAGCAGATCTCCTTTCATTTTCTTTTAACCAAACTGGAATTCGTATAGCACCACCTAAACCATCTTTATCATTTTCCTCTACAGAATCAATCTCGCTATAAGTTACAGGAACACTTCCTTGGATGTGTACATGACCACTTTGAATGACTGGCTCAAAATTCGCATTGAATAAAAATCGACTAGCTGCAGTTACTGAAGCAACCACCTCAGCTCGTCCAAGATCAATGCCTCCAATAGCACCATCTAGTAGCCTTATTTGGACATCACACTCAGGCTTTGCTAGGGTTCCACGGAGGTCTCCTTCCATGTGCAAAATACCCTTGATGGGTGTGAAAAATTGACGCAGGGAGTGCAGAGAATCTGTGGTTGAAGATTCTAAGATCTGAACTAAAGTGGGGACTAGTCCAACAGGGAAGTTCAAAACAGCAAAATGAAGATTGGTTACTGGCCCCAGAAAGGTTCCATCAGCGTGAAGAGTAGCGTTGTCCTTCTGGATAAATAAATTTTCAAGCCGCAAGCCATTATTGTTGCTATACACACCAATTGCTAAAATACGTTGCGTCTTATAGCTTCCCCATTCCCAATCTTCTCCATGAAAATCAAAGTCAGCCTGCAGAAAATATACAGAACTTACGTGACATATTAAGACATATACACAAGAAACAAAGAGCACAGGAAGATCCAACACAAATGTTTTCATAATAGGATTAGATAGTAAGGTGCTAAATATCTGTTATAAGTCCCTGCTACAGTGCTACTACACCAAATCTATAGAAATGAGGATTGAGGGTTAAATATTTATCTGCAGATCAAATGTTTTATGGACTGAGAAAGGGAATTTTTATATATAAAATCCACTTATGCATTTCAACCTTGGTCATACCAAGTTAAAAGTCCCTGCCACTACACCAAAACTCTAGAGTAGTGATGATAGTTGAGGGTTAAATATTTACATTATTGCAACAATATCAAATAGCATAACTAACATGAGAACAACAAGCTCACATTAAAAAAAGCCTAAGGGATTCTGGTTACAATATGCTGATGATTGTCTATTCCTTGGAAAAGCAAACAAGCTCCAATGCTCTAGATGGAGGACTCTGATCAAAGACTACTGTGCTTGGTCAGGTCACCAAGTCAACCTCAACAAATCCAGTGTGTACTTCAGTAAACATGCTCTACCAAGAGTGAGAGAGACTTTCACCTCACAACTTGAAATCAGTGAAGGATCACTCCCTCTAAAATATCTGGGTTCAGCAAGGAAGGCCAAAACTCTCCAACTAACTTGGAACTCCTTGATAAAGCGAGTAAGAAAGACGCAGGATGGAAATGCTCTTCACTCTCCTTACTTCTGGGACGTTCAGCCCACTGAAATTGGCTTAACTACAAAATAATGTGTTTTTACTACGTTTAATGACAAGCATGATATCTTCTTCCCCACCAGTATTGAAGCATTTAATAGCATCCAAATAATCCAACTCGTCACCCATTATCGTATTTTTTCCGTGTGACATTAATCTATCTAGGCTGAGTTCGGTAATGCTTATCATGGCTGATTCTGATTTTTATTTTTTGAAAAACAGAACAAAAGCTGTTCGATAACAGCGGCTTATATTTTTTGGCTTAATTGCAACTTGATACTTTCAACTATTTCAGTTTTTCAACTTGATACCCTACACTTTTGTACTCGACAAATTGATACCATCAACTATTTAATATTTTCAATTAGATACCCAAAATTTTAAAATGACAAAACTACCCCTCCCTTCTCATCCCACCCCCCTCCCTCTCCGCCCCCTACCCCCCCCCCCTTCGACCACCCTGTTGTCCTCCGACCCCCCCCCCCCCCCGGCCCCTTTCTAGCCACCCCCACCACCCCGTCCCACCCTCGCTCCCCCCATGCCGACTGCACCACCGCCCCCTCTCCTGGTGCGAGCGCAGCCGGCGGAGGCGGCACCGCGGAGAGAGGGGGGTGCATCCGGCGGCCGCAGGGGGTGGAGGCGGCCGGAGAGAGGCAGGAGGGTGGAGGGGGCGGGGGTGGCCGGAGGGGTCGCGGGAGAGGAGGGGGGTGTTGTGGTGAAGACAATGGTATTTTTGTCCAAAAACTTTCAGGGTATCAAGTTGTTACAAAAAAAAAGTTTAGGATATCAAGTTAAAAAATTGGTATAGTTTAGGGTATCAAGTTGCAATTAAGCCTACTTTTTTGGAAAGCTAGTTCATTTTTTGGACAGCTTTCAAAGCAGGGCGAGACTATTTTCAGAAGCTGGTTCTGCTTTTTGAAAGCTGCAGAATGCAAAACCAAGCCTTAGTGGAAACATATAATTCCACTGAGAGATGTGGCTTGTACAACTCTGATAATTTATGCAAATTAGTTGCTTTTAAGTGCATAAAACATTATTCAAGCTCATTAAGATGAGCTTATAACCTTCAAGGATGACTTGAAATGTAAGTGAATGGCACTTGGACATGCAAGAAGCGCATGCTTCAAGCTCAAAGTAAAAGGGATCTATAAAGCACTATAGTAAAAGAAATTGTTGCATATGCATGAACATAGGCGGCTTTGGACATGCAAGAAGCGCATGCTTCAAGCTCAAAGTAAAAGGGATCTATAAAGCACTATAGTAAAAGGAATTGTTGCATAGACATGAACATAGGCGGCTCCAGAGGGAGGCGGCCTAGGCAGCCGCCTACGGCCTCCTCCCCCAATGGGACCTCCATTTTTTTTTGAAATAACAGTTTTTTTTTTGCCTAGATAAAAAAAAATATTATGGGCCTGGAAAAGTCCATGACTGCTTGGAGAAGAATCAAATAAAACTTATATAAAAAAATGTCACCATATTTCTAAGCCGCCTCGTCATTTCCTCTCCCACGAAAAATCTAGAACAATAAAATAAAACACTCGCTTCCTTTCCACTTAGTATTTGCTAAGATAATATCATCTCTCTCAATCTCTAATAGCATCTTCTTCTTCTTTTTTGCTTCTTTCCGGCGACCAAACCTAAAACAATTTTACGAGTCACGACAAGAAAGAGTCTGATCCTTGCTTGATTGAGGTTGACCTTTTTTTGCACCTACTCTTTTTTTTATGATTATTTTTTTACTTGGTGAGAAAGAGTCAACACTAGTGGGGGGACTAGGGAGCTTGCCTGGCCCTTGATGATGTTGTTATTGGCAATTAATTTTTATGTATTTTTATCCATTATACGAATAATTTCATAATTCATTGCATCCAAAAAAATTGTATATGTTCATGATTCCATCTTCTGTAAAGTTTCATCCATATTTATCTTCATTCTTGCAATGGAAAACTTTAGGACCCCTGTCATAATTTTTGTCATCTTCGACTACTTTACATATGAATAATTTGTTTATCCATATTCTGCCAACCAGTTGTTTATAGTATAATGTGAATACATCCAAAAACTTTGCTATAAATTTAGAACTTGGAGTTGCTTAGTACTAATTATATTGTATTTTGAATTTGCTGGATTTTGCATTATAAAAAAAATTATATAGAGGGATGAGGGCCCCATTTTTGGGACTTGTTTAGGGCCTCCAAAATGCTGGAGCCGGCCCGACATGAATAACATTCGACATAGACATGATGGAACAGACATGGCATGGATTTTGACATATCCTAATGTAGTTTGGAGTGTGTTTGTCATGTCCTATATGTGTCCAGCACTGTGGAGTGTCGGTTCTTTTTAGCATGTATAAAAAAAACTATGACAAATTCATCTTTTTTTCAAACCAAAGTTGGGTGCAGTGTCATCCTAATTTGTAATTGCTGAATAAAATATCAATGTTGAATCTTCCAAATCATAATTATGAAAGAATCCCTTAACAAGTTTACCCGTGTATCTCCATTGCTGCCTCCACTAGCATCAAGAGAGCCATGCCAACGACCTTTAAATTCTGCTAAACCAGGGAGAGTTAAATCTTCAAGAATATTTTCATCTGACCAATTATAATGGCTTTGTATTGCCTGCAATGTCAGAGATAGTTCCCCATTCAATTACAAGAAAAGGATTTCCATAAATCTATTAAGGGCACTCACCAAAATAAATGCCCTTGTGCATCTTTTTGTGTAGAAAAAAATAGTACGCCCCAAAAGAATAAAGAACTAAAGCATCAAACCTAGCAAATACCTCAAGTTGGTCATGTAGGCTCTCAGCATAAAACCCAACAGACTGCAAAGTATGTATGAAGTGATCCTGCAAGTGATTCCAAGAAAGTATGTACCATTAGAAGTTTAATACACAAGAACATATCCTCAGTCTATTAAATAGCGATAAGTTAATAGTTGACACAATATAAATACTTTTAAACTGGACGAACCCAATAGAAACTTGGACGCGGAAGGAAACAAGCTTACGGTGACACTACCTTCTACCACAGTAGGGTTGACTGCTGGTCTAGCTTTTGAAGAGAGAGGTGCATCAACAGAAGCTACATCCGCTTCAAGTGTAACATTATTGGCTTAAAATCCAGGTGGTGTGAGGACTCCAATATTATGATGTTTCATTTGAGAGCAAAAAAAAAGGGGAGAAAAACTATCCTTTGGCCAATTCATTAACATCTGTAATCTTAACTGATGACCACCAATTTGGTCCAAAATATTTAACTATTAGGTAGTGAACAATAATGAACTTAAACAAGCATCAACCTAACCCCCCCCCCCTTTTTCCCCTTCCAGTTAAGAGCTCCGAGAAGGACCATGTCATCTTCAATCCAAGTTCACTTAGGCCTACCCCTAGTTCCAGCAGCTCCGTTGTCTAATTCTTATCGCTCGTAACTGGTGCAACTATTGGTCGACTTTGCACATGTCCATACCACCTAAGATGATTCCTCTCATCCCATCCTTAATTTCAACCACCTCAAACTTTCCATGAATACAATCATATCATATCCTAACTTTCTATATTGCCACTCATCATCTCAGAATTCTCATTTCAGATATGCTCATTCTCTGAGCATGTTTCTTAATTACTGCTTGGATGCCTCCCTACGAAAAGTTGGTGTGGTGTGGGTGGCTATGACACAATTGTTCAGATTCCTACATTTTGGTGTTGGCTAGATAAGGTATATCTCCTCTCATTGGAATGCAAATGTTTAAGAGTAGTCAAAGAGGGGCAACTAACTACTAATAGTCCTTTCTATTAGTTTTCATTAATGGGTACCAGTCACATCCCTTCACCTACTACGTGTGCGTGTCTACATACTGTACGCCGCTTAAATTAGCATCCTGAATGCTTGATGTGTACCAAAATGTACGAGTTTGGTAACCCTGAAATGGACAAATATATCATCTCTTTTTATATTTTGCTTACAACTACATACTCGACGACGACAGAGCCTTTTTTTAGGGTCTGCTACGTGAATCCATCTTCTATTCAACTTGTCTACGTCCATATTCTCTATGACATAAACAAAATACACGTCTTCGCAACCTTAATCCAAGTTTGTTAAGATCTACCACTAAATTTAGCATCATCATTAACTAATATCTAATAACTTATAATTGGTAGAACTATTAGTATTAGTCTCCATAGAGAATCATCTCAAACAATCTTCATTCCTCTTATGCTCAATTAACCCCACTTCCAACTTCTCAATGATGCATTTACTTCTTATCATATCTTTATATGTATTGTCACTCATCCATAATAGCATTCTCATGCAAGCTACACTCACTTTTCGAGACATGTCTTAACTACCCAACATTTTGACCCATAAAGCATGTTGTTTCTCAACTAATATCCTGTCACTTTATTTTCGTCCTACAAACTTCTAAATCCTCCAATGGAAAGTTTTTCCTATATGCTACTTAGAAGGTAACTCGAGCCTTCTCAACTTATAAAATATTATCAACAAACAAAATACTCCATGGAACCTCAGGCTAGATTTTTCTAGCAAGTTCATCTATAGCTACTGCAAAGAGGTAAGGACATAATACTGATTTTAGTGTTAGCCTGTGACGATGAGAAAACTATTTGAAAAGATCTTCTGCCAGAGTGGGGCTGATTAAGGCCCAAAGAAAGTCTAGCCCCCTAAGGGCTGTAACCCAGGCCACTCAGTGCTGGGTAATCCTAGAGTGACCCACCTCTGCCTACACTGACCTTTTAACACATTATGGAACTTCCTTGCAGACTAGTCGATTGGTAAGTAACTTCCACAGTGAAATAGACAAGACTAGAAGCAGATCATGCAACATAACTAGTCGAATGTCTGCTCAACTAAGTCAAATCCAGAAAAGCAGGAGCTGCAGAGTTTAGCAGATAATTTGACTAGTCTTAGACCAGAACTTAATATTTGGTCTCTGAGAAGCTTCTGAAGATAGAGATAATTTAGAAAGCTGTTATTTCATAATGTCCAGCTTTATATTTGGCTTAGACCTTGTGCAATAGAAGCAAAAAGTGAACAGGTACTCATTTCCCTGGAACATAAAACCATGATATTTCGATCATATATACTTATTGCTAAAGAGGTGTAACAACAAATAGTCAATTTCTTAATCACAATTCATGTACCCCTTAAATCTGTTGCACATAATTATAATATATACACCATGTGAAGTAATATCACCTTTGATCTAGAACGAACAGCAGGGTCAGTACTTCGAGAAAGAAGCCTCGCGAGGGGAAGCATCTCCGCAACTTCAGCACCAGGAACTTCTAGTCTCATTCGCCATCTCCCCATAGAAGATATTACACTATTCAGATGCCCCGCCATCGCCTTTTCAAAAAAACCATCCTTCTTGTTAACAGGGTATCTATCACGCATTCCAGGCAATACATACTCCCCTTGGAGCTCATAACGGCTGTTAGCTTGCTCCAAAACAGTTTTTTCAACAGTGATCTGGAGATAGTAAAGCAACTGTTTAAATATTCAGGCCAGTTAATACTAAAAGAAACTGCTTTCCGATTACATAAGAAACTGGTATAACCTAAAATGTCAAGTCTAAGGCTTGGTTCGGGATTTCTACCACTTTTTTCAAAAGCAGAAGATGCATTCATAAACTGCCCCAAAAGTGAATGAGCTTTACAAAAAAGTTTTGATAAGCTATTGTTACCAAACACCTTTTAGGACAGATTTTAAAAGAGAACAAATAAGCAGAAGCAGCCATGATAAGCAAACGAAAATCCAGCCTAAGGGGGTGAACAGAAGACATCGTGAAATAATAAGTTATCTGCAAACTAGCATTAAGTATAGGATGTCACAATGGGTACCAGCCGGATTCAATTTGGTTGGGTTGTAGGGTGGGGTACAATCTAGTTTGGACTGTACAGGTAGGGTTTCAATTTGGTTCATAGGTAAGGATTTAATTCGTCAAGGTTAGATTCACAATATATTGGAGAATTAAAATCTATACTAAATCTGGCAACAAGTTAGACCTAAAAATGATATCAGATAACCCAACCGGGTTATTAGAACGAGAAATATTTGTGCCTAAAAAATAGGCATCGGACATGAACACCAGCATATTTAAAACCCTATAACAACAAAAAAACATTTATCCCAAATTTTGGTGTTGGCTGTTTGAATCGTTTTCTTTCATTCATCTCTCTCAAGGGCCATGTCCTCTTGTAACTAGGGGTGAGCAATAAAGGGTTTAAATCCGTAAATCGAACCGAACCGAATTTGCTTGTTGGTTCGGTTTTTTTAAATAGGTAGGGAGTTCAGTTCAGGATTTTAATATATACATTTTAAGGTTCCGTTCACGGTTTTGGATTTCGGTCACCGAACCGAGAACCGAAATTTTAGGGTTTTGCAGTAAATCGAAATTACCAATATACCCTTCATCCTATATATTTACACTCTAATCTAACCGGCTAACCCTAATTTCTCTCCCCTATTTCATTTGCCCGCCTCTCCCATTGCCACGATCGAGTGCTCTTTGAGTTCTCTCCTCTTCCTCTCCCTATTCCACAATCGAGATTTGAAACTTTAGGATTTCGACTCGAGTTTCCTTCTGCGGCTCTTGCTCTTCTCCTTTCGCCTTCCTCTCCTCATGTTATTCTTCTTTTCCAATCCGCCATATCTAAACTTAGATCCAAAGTCCGCAAGATCTAAACTCGGTTGTAAAACTCGTCGGAGAAAGGCCATATCTCGATCGCCATATCTAAACTCTGTTGTGGAGCCTCGATATCTAAGCTCCTCGAGGTGAGAAATGCTATATCTAAACTTAGATCTAGAATTTTATTTTTAAGGTTCTTATTTTGTTTTTAACTTTCAATTTTTAAGGTTTATTTTTAGGGCTCTAGAATTTTATTTTTAGGGTTCTTATTTTTAAGGTTCAAATTTTATTGTTATATTTAACATTAACATGTTTTAAATTACACATATAAATATTTAACATGTTCAAATTTTATTGCAAACACCTATTCCTGTCATCCATGTTCTTTATTTTAGGTTAGTTGATGATAACTATAGTATCCATGTTCTTTATTTATGTTAGAATAGTTATAGTGTTCATGTACTTTATTTTATTTAATTATGTTAGTTGATGAGTTATCCATGTTCTAAATTAGACACACTAACTTTTTAATGGTTGGATCATTGGAATATTGGATGCTACGTTCTAAAAAATGGACCAAATCAGAACTCTGATTTCTCGATTTATTGGCTTAATTCAGTTTGGAAGTTTGAACATATGTATGCTGGGTGCTTTCTTTAAGTGTTGGAATTGCTAGGTTGCTAGGTTTAGCCAGTATAGTTGGTTATACGAATTGTCATAATATAATGAGAATTTGTGCATATCATGTTCCTATTTGATGTGGTAACCTTATCACAGGGAAATTGGATTTCAATATGTAGGCTACATGTTCCCTGGCCCCTTGCCAAAAAATGCAGGGTTGCCAAAAAAATGTTCTGAAACATGTTCTGGTACTGGAGTATTTGGTTGAACCACTATTTGGTTACATGATGGATAGATGCTTGTTCTGAAACATATTTACAAATCACCCCTATTTGGTTCAAAGTCCTACTTTGGTACTGGACATTAGTATTTGGTTCCGAAACATGTTCCGGTTCTCATACTGGATATTATCCAACTTGTGTTCAGTGGATACATGCTGGATAGTCATTAGTTATAAAAATTGAAAAGTGCATTTAAGTAATCAATTGGACATTTATGTGACTTATATTATGTAAGTTACATATGCTGGACATTAGTATTTGGTCCAAGGTCCTACTTTGGTTATCTGTATATGTCGTTATCTTGCTCATATGTCTACTTGCTGGATATTTGTAAGATATTATACTTGCTAGATTACATTGGATAGTCATTGGATTTAGTCTGTTGCAGCCATTGTCGTGGCACTCGTTGCAGCCATTGGCAAGGCTCTCATTGCAACCATTGATAACTTACATATGATGTCAGTTTACTGTTTCTTTTTGAAGGTTTTACTAACATATTAAATAAGAAATTGGCAATGATGATAATGGCTTGAAAAAGTGTAATTGATACTACATTACATCGTACTATGATGCATAAATCAGCCAATCTGAGCCACATTTACTCTCTTTTTCTTGTTTTCTCTTTGGTGCAGGGCAATTGAACAATAGAATGCTGAAATTGATGTCTAAATTCTTTTGGTCTGAATTGTTTGTAAATTGTAAATTTGTGGTTTGTAATTTCCAAGCTTACAAATTGTAACTTTGTAGTTTATAATTTATCTTAAACTATATTCTTGCTTTCTCGTGAAGTTAATCAATTGTTTGTAAAAAAAATTGTATGTTTGATAAATTTGATGGCCTGATGGCTAAATTGTTTCATTGTTTGTATATTTGTTGGGCCAGGCTAGATTTGATGTTTTAATTGTATTTTTTGGGTTTTTTAATAATACAGTCAGGCCCATTATGTTATTTTGTTATTGGTTTTTTCGTATAAAATTTTGTTAAGGCTCGGCACATTGGCCCATTAAACCGAACCGGCCGAAAACCAAACCGTTTTAGTTCGGTTCGATTTGGTTCGGTTTTCACAAAAACGATTCTGTTTTCGGTTTTCGGTTTTCAAAAATGCGATTTTCGATTTGATCGGTTTTCATATAATCGGTTCGGTTGAACCGAACCGTTGCTCACCCCTACTTGTAACACTAACAAAAAGTGTATCCTTCTTTAAAACTTCCCATTTAAAGCCATATGCCAAATTCAAATCTACAAACAATAAATTAAGCCTAACATGTAATGTTTTATTTTTATATTTTAAAAAACTTTTGAAATGCCAAAATCTGATACTCCAATCTGAAACTGCCGATATAAGTACAAACTTCAAAGGTGGTTTGATACTGGAACCTACTTTTAGAACCTTGCCTATGAAAGAATTGATTTTTGGATCATTAGATTGAGTGTACTTCAAATGGATTAAGGTCTACGGAAGGATAATAAAGTAAATATTGTATCACTTTAATCTTATTATTCAGCACATGTCATGATATTATCAACTGATGTGTAAGAAAAAAAAATCGGGTTGATCTACATTTGCATATTGTGATATTTTGTATCTTTTCTATGATCAACTTTAACTTTATGGTTAATCTACTTGAAACAAAGAATCATACTAGTATATGGTAATTGGTAGGTTGTATGCTTATAACTTATAACAAGACAAGAAAATTTAGAGTTCAATTTAGAGTTCGCAGACGGTTATATCATCAATCTAATAAATATTTGGTGCCGCCCTGGTCTTCACTACTTTTAACTATATTTCATAATAATGTTATCATAGATTGCCCATGTCAATGTTTCATAATTGATGCTGAATAAAGTTATATTCACTACATAATGAGTTAAGGATGCTTTAAAGAAATTGAAAAATTGGAAAAGCGGTACGACTTGAAGATATTCCAATTGAGCTTTGAAAATGTTTAGGTGAGAAGGATTGATATGGCTTACTGATTTATTCAACCAAATCCTAAAGACTAAGAAAATGCTTAAAGAATGGAGAACCAATATTATAATACCAATATATAAAAATAAGGGAGATACACGGATTTGTAATAACTATTGAGGAATTAAGCTTATGAGTCATACCATAAATGTATGGGAGACTAATTGAGCAAGGATTAAGAAAATAAAATAGAGTTTCAGATAATCATTTTGATTTTATGCCGGAAAGACCTACTATAAAACTCATTTACTTGTTATGAAGATTAATGGAAATATTTAGAGAGAATACATATGGTTTTCATTGACTTAGAAAAATGGTAGATGCTAAAATAAAGGTGTGGAGAAAAACTCCTTGTATGTTGTCAAATGTTTGTTGATGATATTGTGCTAGTCAATAAGAGTACCAAAGGGTAGATGCTAAAATAAAGGTGCGGAGAAAAACTTGAAATATAACGGGTTTAAAATTAGTAGGACAAAAACATAATATATGAAATATAACTTCAACCAGGAGGCGGAGAAAAATAATGGAAAAGTACATATAGATGGGCAAGAGAGACATGGGACTGATAGTTTTCTTTAGGCTTACTTGCAACTTGATACTCTCCACTATTCCTGTTTTTCAACTTGATACCCTAAACTTTTTTACTCAACAACTTGATACCATCAACTATTGAATATTTTCAACTTCATATCCAAAGAAAAAAAAATTGAAAATACCTCTGCCCGCCCCCTCTCTCTCTTTCCGGCAACGACGATGGCGGCGACAGCCCGTGGTGGAGGAGGGGGGTAGGCAGCGGCAACCACAAAGTATCAAAAGCAGGGGGAGGGGGCGCAGGAGGGCAGGTGGCGGCAGGAGGAGGGCGCGGGCGGTAGGGGTGAGTATTCGGTTTATTCGGTTCCAACCGAACCGAATAACCAAAAATCGAATTGGACCGAAACCGAATAAGCAAAACCGAAACCGAACCGAATTGGTCAATAACCGAACCGAATTAAATCGGTTCGGTTTTCGATTTTCGGTTTATTCGGTTTTTGGGTTTATTTGTTTTTTTTTTTGTTAATATATATAATAACTAAATATACCTATATATATATATATATATATATATATATATATATATAAACTACATTTTCTTATTCGGTTTTCGGTTTTGGACCGAAACCGAAACCGAATAAGAAAATTTAGTATTTTCAAAACCGAAACCGAACCAATTTTTTTTAAAACCGAACCGAATCTCTTATTCGGTTCGGTTCGGTTTTCGGTTCAAAACCGAATAATGCTCACCCCTAGCGGGCGGTGGGGACAACCGGAGGTCGGTGAGGACAACCGGGGGGAGGAAGGGGCCGGGAGCAGCCATGGGGGAAGAGAGTGAGAGAGAGAGGAGGGGAGAGATATTTTTGGCAAAAAAAAAAATTACGGTATCAAGTTGTTGAGTAAAAAAGTAAGGTATCAAGTTGAAAAACTAAGATAGTTGAGGGTATCAAGTTGCAAATAAGCCTCTTCTTTATTTAGGATCATTCATTTATCATGATGAAGAGATTGACAAGGTTGCCGTCGTGCATGAAGTTAAAACAGATTGTTAACTGGAGGTAATTTTGAAGTACTTTGTGATCAGATTATACATTTGAAGTTAACAGGAAAATTCTATAAGACGGCTATAAGATATGTCATGCTTTATGGATAAAAATATTGGACAATTAAGAAACATGTCCAGAAAATTAGTACAACACAAATGAGAATGCTAAGATGGATGAGTGAAAATATATTGAAAAATTTGATAAAAAATTAACATATTCAAAATTAGAGGTGATGCCAATTGAGGACGAGATGAGAGAAAATCTTCTTAGGTGGTTTGGACGTGTGTAACTTAGACAATAAATACTCCAGTAAGGAGGAGTAATAAGATAGTAGTTAAAGAGGCTCTAGGATTAAAGGTAGGCCTAAAAGAACATGGAATGAGATTCTAAAAAAGGATATGGTTTTTGTTAGTGTTACAGAGGACATGGGCCTACATAGCTGAATGTTTGAAAAAATTCATACAGTTGACCCCAAAAAATTGGGGCAAAGGCTTTCTTGTTGTTCACTACATACATATTATAAATGTATGCATATGTATTTGCATATATTCTAAAATTATCCATGTCCCCTATTTTAAAAACTTTCATCTGTCCCCAAGTAAGCTATGTGCCAATGCTTCATAGCTTATAGAGCATACCACCAAATACACATTCACAATTGCACATATAACTTGCTTAATGTTCATTTATACACCCTTTACAATATGTTTTTACCAAGAACCAGCCCTCGTTTTTTAGGTAACCACTCATAATTTCAAGAAAATGATATAATCAATTGAGCATGCAAACATAAGATAATGAAATATTCTACGTCATGCTCAAATCCAAGATAAATAATTGAAGAAAGTGTATCATGTTTCTACCACTTCTTTATCTATTCTTTGTATAAGAGATCATGTTTCCTACTTTGTGGTTGAAGGGCTCCAAAAATTGTTTCAAATTTTCATAAGCAAAGCAAGTCTGTATGTTATACTTTCATGTAACATTAAGCTGGTATGTCATTGTAATTAGCTGCTGTTACTAATAATATTCATAGCAAATCATTATTATTAGGAAAACAGCGCTAGATCAATACCAATATGTTCATAGAAGATCAAGATAACTGAAGAAAATTTTTAGAGAAGAACAAATAGCATAAATATGGGTAGAGGAAAGAGCTACTGACAACATCACCACTCCACCGAGCAGCCACATCGAGGGCTTCTCCCAGCACGCCACTGAATTTTGGATGAAGCACTGATAATAATCCATGACCTCTTCGTTTCTGAAAATTTAGTAGGAGCTCGGCCTGCTTTCAAGTATCATATTTATAAAAGAATATAAAAAGTCAAACCAATAATAGAAAAAGTTCATGCGGATAAATGATATAGGAGTAAACTAATTTCTGGCAAAAAAATGTTGGGTGTTGAGCTTACGAGCTTTTATGGCATCATGTAAAAAAACAAAATCCTCCTTTATAAGTGTTACAACAAAAGGATTCACAACTAAATGTGTTTGTGTGTTATCAATAAGCAATAAATCATTCCAGAAAATATATATGACATTTTAAAATATCACATACCCTGGAAGTCTGGAATAGATATAAGTACAAAGGAAGATGCAACATAGAAAAAGATACTAATGTGGAGTATAATGCAGCTAATTGTAGCAAGAAGTTGAGAAAGAGACCCTAGGAGTTTCTAAAGACAATGGATGGCCTGCCTTCAAAAGAAAGCTAGTGGTGGAACAAAGATGTCCAAAAGATAATTAAGGCAAAAATAATTTCCTATGTAGAGGGTATTGGTAAAAGTGCAGAAATAGTGAGAACTTTGAGAGAGACAAATTAGCACGGAAAAAAGCTAAAACCAGTCAATGAAACTAAATGTAAGGATTATGATTATTTGTGTTGGATGCTAGAAACTAAGGGAGAAGAGGATATTTATAGGCTTGCTAAGAGCAGGGAAAAGTGGATTTGACACCAAATTAATATTAAACATATAAAGAGTGGAGACCAAAAGGTATTATTGAGAAGGGAAACAGATATTAAGAAGAGGTGAGGAGTTATTATAGAAGTTGTTTAACGAAACCTAGAAAACTTTAATATGGAAACAGATAACCTAGCTCAGGATAGATAATATTGTCATTGTTGTAAAATTAGGAATCTGGAGTTAAGAATATTTTTAAAAACATAAAAACTGAAAAAGTAGGACCTAACGATATTCCTCTTGAGGTTTGGAAATGTTTAAGAAAATGGATTGAATAATATCTAATTTATTCACCCAGATTCTAACGAGAAGAAAAATGCCTAAAGGATGTAGTGTTACAGTAGCTATATATACAAATAACAGAGATATACAGAGTTAAACATAACTATAGAGGAAACAAGCTTATAAGTTACAGAACTTTCTTCAAAAGGGTCTAACTGATAAGCTACATAAGCAATATATTGATTTTTCTCCCCAACAAAGGACTCGATGTGGTAGCATCGTCCTTTGCAACGATCAAGACTGGTAAGTCCATCAGTCCACACTGTTGTCCATGTACCAGAAGAAGATTCGACAGCTACCACAGCCCCCACTTCTTCAGCAGGAACTTCGGGTCGAGGAGTTACTCGGAATGCTGCTAAGATATCAGTATCTTTGGAAGACAGTAACTAAGCAGAGAGTAAGAAAAAGAAACTAGAAATGTGATAGTCAAATTGGTTTTAAGTCGGGAAGTACTAGTATGGAAGTCATTTACTTACTAAGAATAATAATGGAAAATTTTAGAGAGAAAAAAGGATCAACATATGGTTTTATTGACCTAGAGAAAAGCTTATCACACCTAGGAGATATTGTGGTGGGTTTTGGAGAAGAAATAAGTTGTTAATAGCTATTTGATTCAAGGTTGTGAAAAGCGTTAGGCGCTAGTCGGGCGGGCACCCGCCGCCTAGTGGCAAGTCCACCTAGGCATCCGCTTAGATTTAGGTGGTTCAAAAAAATTAAAAAATTTCAAAAAACCTACTGAAAATTGCAGAAAAAATCCATAAAACGCCAAAACATGCATAGTCAAGCGTCCGGGGGGTGGGGTGGGGGGGGGGGGGGGGGGGGGGGGGGGGGGGGGGGGGGGGGGGGGGGGGGGGGGGGGGGGGGGGGGGCTAGGTTGGCGCCAAGGCGGGCACCAGACACCTAGTGCCTAGGCGGCCGCCTTTAAGAACACTGATTTGATTAAAGAATATGTACGCTAGAGTTATGATTAATGTGCCGTGTATTGAATGAGATACAATCCCATTTACTATCAAGTTGGCTTACACCAATGATCTGCATTATGTCTTACCTATTTGCTCTAGTCATTTATGAAATTACTAGTCATATTCAGGATGAGGTCCCGTGGTGTATGATGTTTGTTGGTGACATTGTGATATTTAATGAGTAGAGAAGGTTAGCTTCTAAACTAGAATTGAGGAGAGACTTTGCAGTCTAATTGTAGGGATAATACTCATTGATAGGGACAATATTTTTCATCTTATGAATATTTATGAATTCATTGATAACACAATTGTTGGACAAGAATGGATAAATTGTTAGATATGAGTGGACACAATGGTCGCATCAGACGGATGAACATGTATCGTATCGGACACCAACAGACACATGTACCGTATTGAACAAGTATGGACATTTGTCCTGACGGACAAGATGGAGACAGCAAATTCTAGTAGGGAGCAGCATCCTACATATCATAATTAAGCAGCAATAAGACCATCATTAGTAAATCATCATTGTATGTGTACACCTTTGTTGTTTTAATAGATTGTATATCCATGGACCATCTAAGAATGTCTTAGTAGCAAAAGTTCCCATATACAACTAAATAACAGTTAAAATCTCACCATTATCTTACAGGTCTTGCATATAACAGGAAAAAATTTATCCAATTTCTAATTGATCTTTCATGGTACCATCAAGACAGCTGTGACGTCAACTTCGCACACTTTAGTCTTGATTTTCGTATCAAAATCAAGCTTCTATTCTATCTTGGAAAAGCAGTCGCAAGAGAAAGTCGTTCAAGTAAGGAATAGCGGTGGCACACTATAGGCGCAGGCAGGGCAACAGATTAAACAAGGAAAATCGTTCTTCTTATATGTTATATGAGAGATTGAATGCCTTGGATTGGCATACGAGCCTAGATAATGGTGACTAGAAAGCCATTTAAAGCTTCAATTGAGACTGAATATCCGAAACGCAGGAACGATTTGACTAGAAAATCATTCAAAACTTGATCGAAGAACCAGTATTTATTGAAGAAGCAATAGAGTTGATTACAAAAGGTAACCGTTTGAAAGGCTCGTTGGAATAGATCGTTTTTTCCTTCTTTTGAGAAGGACCCCAAACTAAATACATAAGCAACCGGCTTTAGAGAAAGATACATGCCTAATAAGCACCTCAACATACTGGTTGGATCGAGCTGACGGAGACGACTACCTCGGTAGCGAGCCTCTTCTCCTTATCCCTGTCTACTTCAAATGGCTTAGGAAAAGGTGCTTTTTTTCTTTTCGCATCTTGGATGCCATACAACTAAATAACCGTTAAAATTTCACCATTATCTTGAAGGTCTTGCATATAACAGGAATATTTGTATTCAATTTTTAATATTTTGTGGAATGAGTTGAAAATATTTTAACCAGCAAATCTCATCCCAGTATTTTATTTTCCATTTCACACACTCCAAGATCACTTTGACACAAACTATTATACTTTTTTCTTGCTGCCTAGCCCCACATCCAGGCAAGCTATTAAAGATTTTGGCAGATACGTTCCTCTCTTTTTCTTTTTCTTTTTCTTTTTCTTTTCTTTTCTTTTTCTTTTCTTCTTTTTCTAAGATAAGGCCAGTCATTAATGGCAGTCCCTGTCCTGGGGTAGTAGCGCCAGAACCCACTCCCATTTAATTAAACTTTTGACGGGACTGGGATTCGAACCCACGCCCACTCCTCCCGTCCCTCACTTCCCATTTAATCATTTTTTTAGATAAGGCAGACATGTTCCTTTAATATGCAAATGCACGGTTAACATTTTGTTCTTCTAATCATGAAGCTGCAAATGATATCTTACCCTCTGAATTGTTCCTCGAAGAGATGCAAGCTCCAGTTCGTCAAGTGGTAAATTCCGCACCTTTCCATATTACATAATGATAGTGAGAAATTGTTTGAATTAATATAAAATAAATAAATAACATGGTACTATAACCAAATACGACTCCATCAGTAAATTCAAAAGTGCATGGATAAGTCACCTCCACATTAGCTGAATATTGAGGTTGATAGCAAATATTTGCTCTTAGTTGTCCCTTTTGAAGAGAGAGAGATAATAGTCTCTTGTTGTTCAAAGTCCCTTCAATGAATGGGCCAGTAACCTCTATCAGCACACTTTCATCAGGCCTGCCAGTAGCATCCAACTGCTAACCCACAATGAACCACAATTTTGATAAGGTGCATGTCTGACATGAAAGACAACAGAACAAAAAGGGACTGACAAAACAACCAATAGTAGAGTGAAATAATGAACCAAATAAAGGGATGAAGACACTAATACGGCCTTAAAGTTCTTTTAAATCACTGCATATGCTTACATAACTATAATCCTATTGTGTGATCGTCTCATGGCATTAAGCCTATCTGTTGCCGTTGCTATCATGGAATAGGTTTCTACACAAGTACAGTATCAAATTACTTCCCATTTCTATCATTCAAACTTTATCAGGCTCCTTTTATGCAAATTGTCCATGAATTTGAAGCTTTTGTGTCAAGGTAGCAGGTAGACAGCATTACTGTTTGGCGTGAAACCAAAATGGGTGCAAATGCAACTACTAAACCTACAAATTCTACACAACTTCAGATGAAATGATACTAACCATTTGCCTGATAAACCCATAGTCCATGCATTAAAACTCCGGAAGAATAAGAATCTCAATGTTAATCTCTATGGATTCCAACCTAGAGCAACATGCAACTAGATCGAAAAGGAAACTCAATGTTAAATCTTAAGTGCATAAGATCTGAGATAAGCCTGTATAGAGAAGGCTCATGCCTCTCATTCAGTATAAGGGCAACAGTTCACGTGAAGGCTCATTATAAAAATGATATGAACCAATGACTGACAATAATTAGGAATAAAATATAGTGGACAATTGTTGCAATCTTCCCAAGTAAAAGTTTTAGATTGCACGAATGTCATCAAAATTGCTAATAAGAATGTGGTATTTTCCGATTCGTTATGGGAGGTATTTGTCGTAATTATCTTCTCAACTTTCTTGTTCCACTACCAACTTTCTTTAGGTGTCCCCCCATTGCCTTCAAAAACTTCTAGAATAACTTGCTTTACTTTCCTAATGTGTTCATTACTTAATGCCATACACCAAAATGTTTTGAAAATAGCACCATCTCGGCATCCAAGTCTCCCCCATAAGAATAGGCTATGAAGCATATAAAAGCTCCATAGATAGGGATGTAAACAGATCGAATTCAGGTCGTAGGTTGGACCCTCCACCTCCACCAAAAAACATTTGCCTCCGCATCCACCTCCGTCTCCATTCGGAGCAAAAACCTTGCTTCCAGGCCCCAACTCCAAATGGAGGTCAGCATACCCGCCTCTGACACCACCTCCACATCTGCCTCCACTTCCGCCTCAACCTCCAACTCAATAAGTTACAATGTTTAGTTCAACTAATATAAAAACGCAAAGGAGAATTGGGGAAGTTGGAGTCGGATATGTCTTTGCCTCCAACTCTGCCTCCGCTTTGGAGGTTGAAACTTGCCTCCATACCCGCCTCCGACTCCACGAAGTTTGCCTCCAAACAAGCCCCGAGTCAGGTCTGGCGGATCGGAGCTCCGTTGGACCCAACTCCATTTGCATCCCTATAAATAAAGGAATTGACAAGGTTTTTATGACCACCTGTTCCATTGTCCTAAAAAATAGAGCGCATTAGAAGTGGGATATTTTATTTGCAATTCATATCAGTTACAGATAACAAACACATGCATTAAGTAAAATAATGTCATAAAGCATACAGATGAATATTCACTATTGAATCTCTTTTCAAGTTTAGGAGAAACCCATGAGAAATTTGTATGTATGCAATATAAATCACTGTACCTTAATACCATCTTGTGATATACACAAAGACCCAGCCAACTGTGGTGCCAGCAGAAGTTGGTTAAGTTTGATCCCTGCTAGAGAAAGATCTCCCACAAGGCATTCTCTATCAATATCATTCATACGAACATCCCGCGTATCTTTTTCGAATAGATATATCTTATCATCATTTTTGGTGACAGGTTTAACGACTTTTCCTTGAAATTTTATCCTTCCAGTTGCTTTCAGATGTAAAGGTCTTGGGGTATCAAAGGGAATGGAAGAAATAAAATTTGCAAACTCAAAGCCACGCAAACGTAAATCCAAATCAATTCCCTCAATTGTAAATGGCATAGTTCTCCTAAGATCTGGATTTTGTTTTTGTAGCCAGTAATCATCAGGATAAGATGTCTGAACTTTAGTATATAAGTCGAAGGCGATGGATGAAGAAGTGATTGAAACGTTGTCATGTGATATAATGATATCCCCACGTGCATCACTGAATGAATCTTCAGCTTTAGGTGCAGTCCACTTAATATCAAATCTCCTGAGTCAAAAGAAAAAAATGCCAGCATTTAGTGCATCAACTAGCACCAAAAGGAGTGTCAAGGATAAGGAAAATAATAATAATAAGTATGGTAAAAAAACACGAAAGCTAAAGCAGTACATGGGAATTCCATTACGTTTAGGCATAATGACAGCTGAAATAAAATTCAAAACTTACGGTCTAAAGAGGGACCCCGATAATTTTGTCTCTCCGTTTATCTCCCCGATTTTGAGAGGAACCAGCTGAACGCCTTGAGGTAAATATCGATGTAAAACATTGTCAAATATGAACTTCCCAGATAAATTGACATCCATGGCTGTATCATCCATTTCTCCCTAAAGAATGGCAAAGGAAATATAAGATGCGGAAGTGATAACATACAATGCTACACTTACCCTTATTTACTAGATTTTTGAACATGGAATTATCAAGAGTACAGAAAAACAATTGTTATATTCTAACATGTTCTGATTAATTCTCAGGAAGGTTCAGAGAAGTGGAATAAATTACTGGCACCTAAAAGGCACAAGTATAGCGGATCAATCTATCCTTATCCAAATAATTTAAGATTTTCTTCATTGTTTTTCCAATTATTTGCTCCTACTACCAAGAACTTTAACACATTTGTCCCCAAATCATATAATTCATTTCAAATAGTCTACGCCAAGTAATATTCTTAAATACACTTCAGAATTAATCAGGAAAATATATCTAAGAAAAGATGAGAAGAATAGCATGCACACATCTACAAGCGTGAGGTTTGTTGTTAAGCCTTCTACAGGCATGAATAACTAAATTCAACTTGCCACTCACCTCTGGGCAAATCCATGCATTTCCAGCCCCTCTAATTTCTCCACCATCCAAGAGACTTGCTCTGATGCCATACAGATCAGCAACCTGGTAGAAGAACATGTAGAAACCAAAAAATATAACAAATAAAATTAAACTGCTGGACCCTATTTAATGGAGACATTAAGTTGAACAAAGAATATTATGGATGTTACATGCAAATTACACTCACACAGTTATCGAGGTTGAATGTAAAATTAGCTGACACATGCGAAAATGGAATACGGTCAAAAGCTGCCACCGCACCAGCCTCTTTATCCTTAAATACCGCTTCAGATGCACAGGATAAAGGCCAGGTGGATATTAAATGTGAAGTTTTCCTTGATATAATTCCACTACCCACAAAAGAGGGAGCATCCAAAGGACCTTGACAGTTAAATACAGCAGTTATTGAGCCAGCCAACTGCAAAACAACACATGTTACTGACAATCACCCACAAATTGCTACAAAGACATGCGTAAAAGAAATGACGAAGGCAGGATTTTTTTGAGGGAGGGGAGGGGCAAAAACATTTTAAAAAGCAGTTATACGGTGATTGTTATCACTTACTTATAACAATCATTCCTATGTTTACTGCAAGTATATTACATTAAAGACAAATTATCTAACTGATTAAGTGCAGATAGGAAAAAACTGAGATGAGTGTCAGGGTGTGACAATTACTCGATGACAAGGGGGGACCAAGGATGACTGATGGACGACGGGAATCCTATTCTTGTTAGGAGAATATATTTAATATAACCTTTATCTAGGCCTAGCAGAAGGGGCCTACAGAATTTTTAACCACAGTGGTGGAGAGCTATATAAAAAAACTTCCTGGGCCATACTAACAAAATGTTTTGGCCATATCTCACAGGAAATTTGAATATGTTCGTCTCACAGACACATGATAATGTGTGTCAACGACACATACGATGACTTGAGGGAACCAACAATGATATATCTTGTTATTTTATTGGTTTCCTTGTGGTATAAGTGTGAGCTAAAAACATAAACAAATTTTATGCAAAAGCGAGGGGCTAGTTTTATTCTCAATCTGGTTTTCAGAAGTTGATGGTTTCTGTGTCACTATACGGCAATTGTTGTTTTGGCAACAGTGTCCGGAAAGAGAACAGAGTTTAGAAACACCTGAGTGAGCACTACCCTGGCGATTGGGGTGTGTGTGTTGTTTGGGGGGTGGGGGTGGTTGGCTGCTGCTTCCTCCAGGCGCCTTAACTTGGAAGAAAACTAACTATTCCTAAAAAGACGACTCCGAAGCGACGCTTTCGGCTAGTGACAATGACATAGATAGATGTTGAATTCCATTGAATTGAAAAAAAAAGGAAAGAAGAGGAGAGGCGAGCGACAGTGATTTATTGGTTTGTTTGTGGTATATGTGTGTGAGCCAAACACATGAACATATTTTAGGCAAAAGTTAGGTCCCTCCTGTCGCCCCCCCCCCCCCCCCCCCCTTTTCCCTTCTCTCCCAACGCCACTGCATAACAGCATTATGTTCCTTACAGCAGCTTGAAGTAATAATTTAACAAATTTCCACATTAACCCTCATACTAATGCAGACGACAAAGCATCACAGTTACTATCAAGATTCAAGTACCTTAACATAATGATGCTTCTAACTAGGCCATCATATGTATATATTGTATAGGACTTTGATATCATGACTATATTGAAATATGAAGCTTAGAGAGATGTAAGGCTTGGTGTTTGCATCCTGGAGGATGCGGATTCGAGTCACGGATTTACTCTCTCCATGAAAAATGGTAGTAATGTTGCCTACAGCTTGACTGTCCCCAGAGCCTGCATTGGTTGGAACCGTTTAGTACCGGTATACCCATTTTATTATATTGAAATATGAAAAGGACAGATAAAAATTAACAATTACGTATAGAAACCAAATGCAACCCTCACGATAAAAACAGATGGGTTACTTATAAAATACATGAAATAGATTTATCGAAGAGTACAACACTACAATAATGTCAATAATTCTGTCCATGGCTTAATCTAGCAAATATGAATGATTACCGACAAGAAATAGTAGCAGTTAATCATCACAATCCAATGTGTGGCCTTATGAAGAAGAGAGTGTAGTGTGTTTCTCAATGAACATCTACCAACAATAACTCCAGGTATGCAAGAACTGATGCTACAAGAAAGAATGGAACAACCATAATTGGGCAACAAAAACGACGTACCGGAAACATTAAAGGTTTCATTTTCAGGGTCTTCATTAAAGCATTCACTTCAACACAAGGGACCTGAAATTTTGTACAAAGGAAACAGAGATCATATGGACAGATAAACGAAAGATCACAATAGAAAAATATTTTTGAAGTTTCAAAGCTTTAACAAATGCACACTACTTAACCACTTTCCAAAAGTTTGGTAAGTAAACTCTATACGATTAGCCGATTAAATCAAACACAAAGGTATTCAATTGACCAGGGACAAGCACTAAGAATAGCAATAACAAAAGAAAAGCATAAAATCCGTAGATCGGCAAGCTACTATAAAAAAAAGATCTAGAAAATATTTTATGAATATTGAACATGTGCAACATAGACCCACAGATTTGGAGGTGCTATACAGACCTATAGATGACCCCGTAAGAAGGAGAGATAATATAGTAGTTAAAGGAGCCGCTAGGATTAGAGGTAGGCCTAGAGTAACATGGTTTGAAATGTCTTTGAGTTGGGTCATTGTAGAACCCCCAAGATTTAGTCCCACATTGGTATTGGATGATGGTTTCATTGGTTTATATTTGAGTGCTTGGATCTTATGTGTACACTCGGGTTAACAATTTTCGCAAATGGGCCAAGTGATGATGCACGAGGCCCATGCACGGGTCATGTCCTGGTGGGTCCATGGGTCGGGGTGTAACACTTACAACAATTAGGTCTAGCATTTATCCATGACTATGGGGTGCAAATATATGATTCTAGCAAATACAATGTAGTACAGCTAACTTGATAGTTTAATCATGTACCCTAAACATTTGATTGCCCCAGCGTGTGGCACAAGAAACTATCTAAACCTCAAGAGAACTTGTCCTCACATTGTGTATGCCTACCTCAAAATATATTTATAGTTCAGTGTGCAACTTTTGCGACATGTGATCTCATGACACCATTAGACACAAGAAATATTTTAGCATGTTGAAAGCACATATTTTAACAATAAGATTGCAATATGTGATCGAGTCTCCGAATATGCCAATCCTACATATGGCTCATGCAGTGATTCTATATTCAAGAAAACTAAGTATAATCATGAGATCCTGCATGTTTAGTTATGTGAAACTAAGTAAATCTCGAGAACCTGCATGTTTAGTTATGTACAGATGCATGTTGCCGCGTGTTTAGTTGCTTCTGATGATATGCGGATACACATATAAGCAAATGTATTACATGTGTATAATTCTGCGGAACTTGATATAACTCAACTGCAAAAGTGTCTTCAGTTGTGTAACTGTGTAAGCACTTAATTCTCTGAACATTTTTCAGGATAATCCAATCAGGATCCTCTTTGAATAACTTACCACCCACCCCCCTTCCCGCATTAAACAAATCCTATATTCAAACAAGAACAAAACTTGAGCATAAACAAACTAGACATTCCCTTTTCATGAGGAAACCCTAATGATAGGCTTATTTGACGTCGAGAACATGATTGGCATGAATAGTATGGGACTGATTCATCATTCACACGATCGATCAATGGGAGATGGCTTCTGTCTATATAAGGAATTATATCCAAATATATACAAAAAGAGTCTACTGGAGAGTAATATCATCAATTCACAATCCATTGATGTGACATGGCTGCAATGCAATCTAAGGAGTTCTATGTAAATTATCTACAAACAATGTTTTACGCAAATGATCATAAGGTGAGGATACAAAATATAGATAACATGGAGTTTATTCTAGACCGTATACTAAATGTAGGATTGAAGCCATGGACAAATATCTAAAGAAGGAGGTTCAGTTGGAGAGTAATATAATCAGTTTTATGGAATCCATTAAATGCCCAATCGCTGGCATCTACTTAAGGACATTTACTGAAAGTTTCTACAAAAATCTGTGTTGTATGGAAATAGTCATTAATTGAGAAAACAAAATGTTAGCGACAAGGAGTTCTATGCTAAAACCCTAAACAAAATTAGTATCGGCAGATGAATAAGGCAATTTCTTCTGTCATTTCAAGAATGGACAAGTGAAGCTAAATTAGAATTGGATGCTCTTGAAAGGGGAAAAAAAACTTCATAAAAAGCAGCATAGTTATAGCTGGTTCCAAGAGCAAAGTTTTGCATGGTTTGAGATTTATGGTGTTTAAATTTCAAAGTATAAAATGCATGAAATACTAGAGGATAAACTACATATTTGTCTTCATGTTGATCTCCCGTATACCTAAACCTAATGAAAAAAAACTGTTTAACCATTGAAAAGAAGTCAATAGGCAGGCTCCCCACAGCAATGTAACATTAGACTCCAAACCTCAAAAAGTAAGGTGCATAAAGTTTTTCAAGTGATAAAACGAGACACAAATAATCAAACAAATGGAGAAGGGAAAATCATGATTGATCTCCCGTATACCTAAACCTAATGAAAAACACTGTTTAACCATTGAAAAGAAGTCAATAGGCAGGCTCCCCACCGCAATGTAACATTAGACTCCAAACCTCAAAAAGTAAGGTGCATAAAGTTTTTCAAGTGATAAAACCAGACAAAAATAATCAAACAAATGGAGAAGGGAAAATCATGATTGGACAACAGAGTTTTAATAATGTCAGTTAAATCCCAAATACTAACGAAAACAAATGCAGTACCTGACACATAAGGTGAAACTCTCCATCATCAGGATTAATGCCAAAGTCACCAGAGGCTTCTAAAGGAGCATCACCAAACCAGCCACTCGTGTTATGCAAGAATACCCTTTGACCACGAAAGCACAAACTCGCTGTTACTTCCTGTATGTAAGCACGCAAGGTTAATAAATGACAGCATGGTTCTATAACTTCTCAAGAGATTATTCAAGCGGAAAAAAAAAAGACAATATCACAAAGAAAAGATCGATCCAAGAATTAAATGATAATACTCATTTCCTACATAAGATATTCCTATACTGGAGGAAATTTGCATACATTTTAGAACATTGTCATTCCTTCCCCTCAATCCATATCATATTTCCAATTACTTATTGTCCAAACAACTTAACAAAAAACAATTATATTGTTGCCTTTGCAAGCTTCTACAATCCCTTTAGGAAATCTTCATTGAATTTTAATATTTTGGCAGCCATATCCCTTCTCTCAACAATATCCTGTAAGATTTTCATTATTTTATAAGTATGTCTAGCAAAAACTTCAACCAAGCCATCTATTTATTTATGCCGAGGTGTTTCGGCATGTCAATAAACTAAATGAGCGGAAAACAAATATGTACCACCATAGGCCTAAACACTAGTGACTAGAAGGCATCTAAGATTATCAAGTGTGCATATATAAGGGTTTAAGGTGTGCCATAAATGCTCCTGCCCTGATCCTCTAATAAGAGTAGTCACAAGTTCAGCGTTAGGTAATCACTCTGCAAGGTTGTGAAAACTCGGATTTCGGTAAAACTGCAAAAGTTGGAATATTGGGTAAAAGTTTGGATAAATATAAATAAAATATAAATCAATATTTTCCATTTACAAGTTGGTATTTGAATTAAAAATGTTCAAAATGCATGTATATAATAAGTAACCCTTAATATGTGGCTGATGTCAAAGAGAAATCCAATTAACAATGAAGTCGCTCAAAAGGAATTGCAATTATATAATTTAAGGTCCAGTACATGCCAGATCTGAAGGCCTAAGATTTCTCTCCAAATTTTACTTATTAAAACACATATTTCAAGGCCACGAGTGCACCTTCCAGCAAATCTTCTCCTTCGCCCCTCCCAGGGATCATGAATGGATCTCGCCAGAATAGCAATTTTTCTGAGTTATTTGCTTACGGGCGAATATTTCGTGGAGTTAGTACGTGTGAATTATTTGTGAACAGTGAATTATTTGTGAACAGTGTGAATTATTCGTGAATAATGAATAAATAGCGAACAAGTTCATTCTGACTTTTATTCGTTAACTATCGCGAACTATTTGAATAATTCACAAATCTTGTGACTATGCTGATATGAATAAAGAGGGTATGACTCCAACATTAACTCTCTAACACATCAAGGCTTAACATACTAGCAAACACATCAATCAGACACTTAGCGGTGTGCTAATGATGTGCATGCACGTGTCTCTCATCAGACTAAATAAGGTTTGAGGCTTTGAACCCAAGTATACCTCTATTGTGATGCTTTAGAAAAGATAATTACGTGGTAGTTAACCCACAAGAGAGCGGATGTTGTCAAAACATCTCACCTTCAATAGAAATGTATCTGAACTACACTATCGCAGATTTTATGAAATTGGGACCAAAGAAAAAGGCAAATATGCAAAATTAACATGACCTCTGTGAAGGAAGGCATTTATTGACAACCGTCTGCTAAGGAGACCTAAAGCAAACAAACCTTAAAATCATAACCATGAATAGCCTTGAACTTAATTAATGGGCAAAGGGTTCTTCCTAGTACACTCCTGACAGGAATAATGGCTATCGCACTCGACAAGTCACTAGAGAGGGCATGACTTGAAAAACAAACCTTAATATCAGAGTAAGATGCAACATTTGATGGAAACAGAAATAGCAAGTGCAGAAATCATGTTTTCCCTTTCAAAGGAACATATACTATGATCCGGGGGCAGAATGGCACAAACCAGCAGTGAAAAATGGGCTCAAGAAAGGCAGACAATCTAACTCAAAACACATCTGAAACTCCTTTATAAAAAATTAAAAGATAAGAAAACGTAAAAGCAGAACAATATTAAAATGCTTATGGATGTCAAAATGGCTCCTCTGATTAACCCATGTTTTATCTCAACAATCCAATATACAGCCGCTGACAGCAAAATACTACATCAGAAAAGAGACGGATTGCTCTTTTTAGTAAAGGGAAGTTTGTAGCATTACTGATTCCAAAATTACAAGGTGCACATTACATGCCAGACTTGCTAACAAAAAGTCACCTCATAAATAATACAATGGCAAAAGGATATCAAATAACTAGAATTTATGCAATTAAGCACATCAAAGGGAACAAACATCGTTGATGAACAACATATTGCAGGACATACCGAAAAATGAGAAGGAGCATCTAGTATCTGAAAGGATAGCCCAGTCACATCAAGTTGGCCATGAAGATTAGGAAAAGTATCCATTTTTGACATGCAGATGTGAACCTGACAACAGATACACAATCAACTCCTGCTGGTACAGGTCAGTAAAACATGGTCTATCTATATCATAAGAAGATATGTTACAATTAAATTTTGAACCCACATAGGGAAGAGCCTTCTTACCAATGCCAAGAAATCAATAACTAAGATAAAAGTTTTTCAGAATCTACAGGACCCAAATGATCAGTAAAATCAAACAGCCGGCCACCAAAATTTGGGATAAAGGCTAAGGCAGCAGTATCGAGCATTAACCTTAACAGTCACAAAGACTGTCTTGATTCAATACATTTTAGAACATATTATGATTATGTAAATGACATATTGTTCCATATAATCTTTTTATATTTGCTTCACCTCTAACAAAATTTGGCTGGGATCTTCTTGAACCCATCCTTTTCTCTTAAGAAAAAGTGAAACTTGCAAATGTCTTCACCAATGAAAAGGGGCAAGGATCTAACACCAAATATATGTGAACAAAATATTTCCTTGGTAAGTTTTCAATATCGTACATCTACATAGCTTTCAAATCTTCATATAGTACTTTTAGACCATTCAAGTAATATAACCATAAGTCATCATAATATATTTCATATCATAATAATATTGCTAGAGACCACTGATTTGGGTGGATTTGATATTCTTAGGATAGAGATATCGTGCATCTATCCTAGAAACATATATAAATGAGTTAATTAGACTGACTAAAAGAAACCTCCACATTATGAGGAATATAAAAATAAAATAAAAAAATATTACCCAATCGATCCAAATATCAAACAATCCTATTACCTATGAAGCAGTTCAGAATAAAGTTATCTAAGTAGATAAAGATCTCCACAGCAAGATCTCTAACTATATTAAGATCAACATTCAATTTTAACCTTCATATCATCAGCAGATGCTACATCTATTCAAAGCATTTTTTCACTTAGCTTGCATGTGCCATTGTTATCATGGAAAACTATGGAGGAAAATTATGGTAAGTTTTTGGTAAAGCACAGACATGCACCTCACCACTAGCTCTCCCTTTGAACCATGTGATTGGAATTTCTAGTATCCTCTCAAACAGCTGCATTTAGCATGAAAAAAAGAGAGTTAAGCATATATTAGTATAAAACCTTTGGGTATATATAAAATCAATTTACAGTTTCATAAGTAAACTACATAAGTATAGGTCCCAACTTTCTACCTTACCGGAGCAAACAGATTTGCGATCTTCAAATTAGCGTGCCATTTTTGCTCAAGGGTGTCAACAAAAACATCTATAGACAGCTGGCCACCACTCTGAGGAGTAGGATCCGACTTCCATTCCGTACAATCCCCATTAAGCTGAACGTGAATGCGGTTGTACTGGTTTTGAAATCTAACACACCCATCAACTTTTACCATTTGTCTACAAAAAGAGAACAAAGTTCAATTCAACTACAAGAGATCATCTTCAAATTTATGTTAACATAAATCCTAGATTCCTACATCATGAACTGTCGAACAAAATAACTAACCTATGCTTCGAAAAAATTTAAAAGAAAGCGTAGCTAGCTAGGAGTTTTGGAAGAGATACGACAAGAAACATCGTCCAACAAAAAGAAAAGAAAACAAGAAAGAAGATATCAGAGGCCCCAATTTAGTGGCAATAATACAACAACAATAAAGTCTTTATCCCAAATTTTTGGGGTCGGCTGTTTACATCCTTTTCTTCCAATCAGTTCTATTAAGGTCCATGTCCTTTGTAAGTTTGTAACACTAACAAAAACCAAATCCTTCTTTAAAACTTCAAACCATGTTCGTTTTGGCCCACCTCTAGTTCTAGCGGCTCCTCTAACTACTCTGTTATCGCTCCTCCATACTGAAGCATCTATTAGTCTACGTTGCACATGTCCAAACCACCTTATATTTAAAGAGCAGAAGTGCTCACACCTTAACTATCAACACTCAAAGGAGAAAATCAAGTCAAATAGCTAGAGAAACTCAGCACATTTTAGCATACCAAGTCTTCTTCTAATTCTCACCCTTCCTAACTATTCCCACTCCACTATTAATCAAAGTCCAAGTTTCAACTGAATGCTATTCTATACTCCTACAGCAGTCTAAGTGTTAGAAAATTGTGAAAGAATGTAACAGGAACGAATATTTAGCTGACAACCTGAGTTATATGCATCATGCCCAGGATTCAATTTCAAGAGAGAGATCATAACACAATGCAATAAAATACAAGCAGCAGATATTCTGCATACACGATTATAAAAATATAGAATCCAAAGGCATTATATATTGTGATGATAATTTTCTAACAATAACTTCAAAGAAAATGAAAGGAATTAAGTAGCTAGAACCGTATACAATGCCTCAAGATACTTTATGATACAATGCCTAAGATTAGAGGAATGAACAAGAAACTTTCAACAGGTAGTAGAGACAAATCATGGAAAGTCAAAAGTGTCAAACCTAGGTTCTTGGTCCCCAAATCCAAGTAGCATTAAAGTACCCCCAGTGAAGTAAACTGAATCCAGAGTGATTGGAAGGACCTTCTGAATGCCGTCCATGTGATCTTCATTTGCCTCCACGGCAAGTTCAGCATCAAAATCTTCAGATTTCAAACTAAAACCTGATTTATGATTTTGAAATTGGTCACCAAAATAACCAGAAAATAACTCTTTAACAGTGAAGGGAAATGTATAGGACCAAGGTTTCAGGTGTAGGGGCCAAAAGGGCCTTGTCCGGTGCATTTGTGCGCATGTCCCAAACCTTCTGAAATTAAAACCTTGATTCAGTACGGGATCCTGTAATTTGTCAACTTCTTGATCACCATCATAAGCAGAACGGTGCTTCACATGTTCATTACTCGGAGAGCACATAACTGTTGACTCATTCCCAAAATCGCTGGTGTTATTAGCGTTTGTTCGTGATAGTTTGTTCTGATTAGACTTAAATTTCTCTAAAACCATAAGAAACGGATGGCAATTTAAACTGACGTCATCTGAATGTCCTTTCCAGTGATTAAATTCTGTGAAATGGCGGCTCTTAGTATTTCCATCATTGACAAGTTGTATGTCGCTTGGATCAAGCATTCCTTTGTTTACTGAGTGTCCGTCAGAAGCTTCAGGTGGTAGCTTCACGCTCTCCCCACCATTGACCGAACATAAGTTGGATAGAGATGAGGATTTTATCTGATCATTTCTACTCCCTGTTGTATCACCTTTGCTACTGGATAGTCCACCATTGGATGTAACTCCTTCAACTCCAGAATCTGCACAGTTTCCATTAGAAGACTCCCTTCCTTGCTTAGGAAATGACTCGGTGAAGTAGCCACCACTATCAACTCCCTGGAAATATGCAAGAGCTGCAGCTGCACTTCGCATGAGATTTCTTTGTCCAGCAGTACTGCCAGATTCCAATAACAGTTTCCTACGAGCATCCCGTTTGAATTTGCGCCTAAGAGAATAAGGTATCAGTTTTGACCATAACTTCTGCCCTTGACGAGGAACTTTCACACCGAATGACTTCTCCAGATCTGCATGCTTCAAACCATATTCAATCCCATTATCTACGCAATGATCATCCTTCAAATGCATTTTTTCATCCATGCAGTAGAATAAACCAGATCTTCCCTTCTCACTAGAACGTGTGGAGTCATCCTTCAAATCATCATCTAAGGAAGACTTTGAGTTACCTTGAGGAAGAACGTATCCCAACTCAGCAGCCTGCTTTGCTGCTTCAACCCTTTCTCTGGACCATTGAGCAGCAGACTCTTCTCTAGCTATTCGTCTGACTTTTGTACGGTAATCTATTCCTTCTTCAGTAGAGAGGTGCCTTAGCAAGCCACTTTCTGATGCTGGTGGAATCCCCAACCAGGAAAAATCCTCCTTTTGTGCAACTAAAATGCAGGGTTTTGACAGAACAGCATCTATTACAATCTTCCCTCTTCTAAGGCTCGCAAATGGACGAATACGAAGTTTCATGGTAGAAACTTCCCCACATGAAAACTCTTCCCGATGAGGTCCAATTGAACAAGATTGTAGGGTGATCCCCAAAGGTGAAATACTTTGAACCCTACCAACATCAAGCTCCCTTTGAAGATAGTCACCAAGTATTGAACAGACTGAAGGCAGAAGTCGTGCCTCAACAAAGCTTCTAGCTTTTACCTGACCGTACCATACCAGCATTCCAATGGCAGATATCACTGCAACAAAAATCGAGCACCTAAAAAAAAGTAAACCCTCCTTCCAACAAGGTGTAATAGATCTAATCAAGGCTTTGGTTTTAGGAAAAGATTCCTTCGTGCAACAAACTCTAAACCGACTTCTGAAATCAGAATTCCTGGGTGAAAGGCGAACTCCTTCACCTCTAACATGTGAAAAACTAGCCTCTCCGTACCATTTCCAACTCCGCCGTGGAAGTAAAAAGTCAAAGGAAGCCCGAACAACCGGTTTTCCCTTAACCAGTAATGCTGATTTCCGGACACTTCTTTGCTTTGAGGACAATTGAAGCGGTAGCCCTCGGAGAGAGCTATGTAAGTGTTCTACACTCATTTTATTCACATATACATCTGCAGGGACCAAGAATGAATCTCAGTCCCCTGGCAACCAAAAATATTAGACGGGACCCACTTCTCAGATGCTAGGGAACCACAAGGAAAGGATCGGACCAAATTCATGCAACATTCAAATCCTGCATAGGCATGAGAAAACAAATCAACATCTGTTCAAATGACAAATTAGCAAAGGGGTCAACAGCCATGCAAAAGCTTAACAAGAAAGCTGAAGCAAGAACATATTTCCTAGTAGGGTTTTCTATATAACTTCACATAATCCAACACTACTAGCCTAGGGATTCCTTCAATATTCTAAAACACCCAGTGTGCATGGCTGCAGCTGATGTCACGCCCAGTCACAACTAATGTCGGGCTACAAAAAAGTTACCACGCCAGCGGCACTATTGCTAAATTAGGAATTCCTAACCTCGATTTATAACTAACTGATGCCACGGACATCTCGCATCATGCGGTACTTTTGTCCGTTAGTGGCACGTCCACACAAATTTTGAAGGAACAATAACTTTTACGATCATGGGGTATTCTTATCTCAAATTTTCTCATATGGGTCAACCTTAAAATCAAACTTTTAGCCATAGATACAAGGACAAGAACATGTTTTCTAGTATGGTTTTATACATAACTTCACACAAGAAGAATAAGTAGGGGAAAGAAACATGCATAACAGCGAGAGCTGCAGGACCTCGGAAACACGAACACTCGAAAGCCCGGTGTCCTCTCAGGGTCACGGCCGACACGTATCGGACACAACACAGACACTCCAGATTAAACTAGGACGCGCTAAAAAAAGCCCAAAATCAATAATGTGTTTTGTGTCCTTGTCGTGTCGTGTTCATGTCCGTTCAACATAGAGCAAGACTAGAGCGGAAACATCAATTACAGAAAACCCCGTGAGCTATGAATTCGGCCAGCCTGGTATGTGTCCGGCACGACGTGACACGGACAGGGCACTGAGTTTTCTGATGTCGGCTTCCTGGTGGCAAGCAAGCAAGCAACCAATTTTTTCTCACCATCAACCATTGCGGCACTGCCATTTATTCTCGTGTCATCAAAAATATACTCATTAATTTCTATAAACAAGAACCATACAAAATTGAGGAGAGAAATTAGAAATGCAATGAAACCCTAGTTTTCGAGGCATATAAACCCACCAAATTCTGAATGCCATTAAAAGCTACTTCTCGAGAAATAATAAAAAAACTGAGTAAATTTGAGAGAGATGCAATGGAGAAGACGGTGTAGAAGAAGAAGAAGAAGAAGAAGAAAAAGAAGCTAACTTTGAGAGGAGGAGATCGAGACGACGACGGACGAATGGACAGCTTTCTTTGCTTCTCCTTCTTTCCCTCTTTGGACGCCCCCCAAGTAGGGCTCCGAACGGGGCCGGGTTTCCACAAACCCGAACCCGTATTCAATTTCTAATTTATTTTGAATTATTCACAATTTATTTGCTTTTGTAGGGGCATAATTCTTTTTTTTTTTTTTTTTTTTTTTATTCTTCTCCAATGTGCGGATTAGTGCAAGGGAGGCCATAATACATTGACTTTAAATTTATGGGGACATAATATATATAATTTATTTAAAAAAAAGGTTATTAACAAATCATGATGTGATTAATTTCTTAGAGTATATTCAATTTGTCAATTAAGCAACCTTTTAATTATTGAATTTGTAAATAAAACAAAAATAATAATATGATATGATAAGAATATATAAAATTAAATTAAAAATCCAATAGAGGAACCGTCAATTCTCGATGATTCTCGATGATGATAAGGCCCGATGTGCCGATAAGCAAGACGTGATAAAAAAAAGTATTTGAGTTACCTTGTAGCATATTTCTTGATTGGTTCATCGATATCGAGGTATAAGAAATTTGTTGATTTGTCCACCAATTATCTCTTTTTTATGGAGAAGATCATAGCCTCTTTTTGAAGTGTCTTCCCAATATATGTTCTACGATGGTACCGTTGTTTTCTTCTCGCTCACTTGGTAGATCTCCTCACCATAAACATGGCAGAATAAATGATTGCCGCTATGTAACGTAATACAAGTATATGAAAGTCTTTTTTCAATAGTCCATGAGTAACAATATTCATCTTAGTTGCATAAAGATAGTATTTGTAGGGTTGTGTACTACTATTGTTATATTATGTTATGCATTATATCAAAATTAGTGGTGGTACTACAAACAAAATTTTAAATAGGAAAAGTACTTAGCGAGACTAGTTGGCACTCCTAGTTCAACTTGGAGTATTATACACTACATTTTTGGATAATGTATTGTTTTGTTATGGACATGTGTTAAGAGTTACTATTGATATAGTCTCATATCCATGGTGTCATTGAAAAAAGTTTTCTTTAATTCGTGCATTGCATTTTAGGACTTGTGGACAATTTTTAGAACTTTATGCGATAATATTGTGACAAAATGTAGCATGCTGCTGGATTCTCACATTCCTTCTCATTTTTTTCACATTTTTTTCTAGATTTTCGTGATTTTTCACTTGGATTAAAGCTCTGTTGAGTTGCGATTCAAGTTATTTTTGTTTCTCTTGCTTTGTATTCTTGAGAATTTTCGCTGGGTTTTTGTCCAGACACTAGGAAGTAAACTTTGGGTAGTGACATTTCAATCTTGTGATTGAAAATATTCTTATGGGACAACAAGAATGTGTTATCACTAAATATCCTCTTCTGGTTACAATAAATTTTATAAATGTGGTACGAGCGATGAATGTGAGACTCGTCTCACAGTATCGGTATTTGTATATGGATACGTATTTTATATTGTATTATGCATTTTCTTGGATTCCGGAGTGCCGGAAGAAAACTTGATTTTTTAGATTTTTACTACTTGGCCAGCTACCGTCGGTATACCGGTGTGTACCGACGTAATACTGCCCAGGGGATATTTCAACTTTTAGATATTTTCGATTTCAGATATTTACGTGAATATTGTTTAGATATTTTTCATGAATAGTAAGGATATATTCTATTATCCATTGGTTTCTTAATTTTCTTCTGAACGGTCGAGATCGATTCAGATCGAATCGCGAATCACGATCGGTCGTTAATGATTAATTTACCTTCTCTATATATACCCTTTCATTTATTTTTAAATTTTCTTTTTACAATCCTCTCCACTCTTCTTCTCTTCTCGTTTTATTTCCATTTTTCTCGTAAGCTAGGGGCTTGGTCTCGAGGCCTCAGAGTGTGGTTTCTGAATCCCTCTTGGTGGTGGAGTTGAAGAGTTAGGCTTGGAGCTATATTAGGCAAGTACATATTGCCGAACTACTTGACGTATATTGTTTTACTGTTGTTTCTGGCTTTTGTTGCCTTGATAGTCCAGTATTATCTAGTACTTGCTTTATTAAATATGTTTCTCTCGTGATTCTTGTAATTTTGACCGTCTCAAAATTTGGTTCGAACTAGGTTTTGATTTTCTATGAAATCCTGATATTTTCTTAGTAGGAAAACCCTGTATCGGGAACGATACCGGAGTACTTGCCATGAGGCTTAGTATATGTGGTGTACACGACCTTCCTCTAGTATTGTTTCCATGCTTATACTTGAATTCTACAACATTCGGGACGAGATTTGGTTTCCGAAATTTGTTTCAGGTCCTTAGTGTTATTTCTCGGACACAAACGGCATATTACCGATATACCAGAGTATACCGACGGCATACCGCCTTTTGGGTCCTTTTTAAGTTAAAAATCTACTGTTACATTAACAGTATACCTCTGGTGTACTGGTATGTACTGTCGGTGTAACCCCTCTTCCCGAAATTTTAAAATATTATTTATTTGACTTAAATAATGATTTTTGGAATTTTATAAATATTTTAATTAAATAGTTATTATGATAGAATGCTTTAGTCATGGTTAAATTTTGGAGTACAAGATAACTAGAATTTTTGGCACGGAGAGTGTAGTCGAGGGCTTTGACTAGTTTTTTAGCATGGTAGGGAAGGTCGAGCCATAGGTGTGTTCTAACTAGGAAAATCCATCAAAGTTGCGACTTAACCCCTATAAACGATTTAATTACTTATTAATTAGATTATTGACTTTTTAGGAGATCCAGTTTTACCAATTTAGCCCGAACTAGACCCGAACCAAACCAAAATCTCATATAGGCATGTAGTGAGGCCAAAGACACCCATGTAGGTATTTTTATATACGCATATATTTCGTGTGAGCCCTTGACCCAAATAAATTCTTCTTCTTTTTTATTTTTATTATTTTATTTATTATTACCATTATGGCCACTACTCATATATATATATATATATATATATATATATATATATATATATATATATATATATATATATATATATATATATATATATAATTGTATAAACTTGATATACATTAGGCTTTGTAATTAAATAATAAGGAGGGGGCCTAATGCAATTTGATGAATTCAAATATATGATAAGCCGAACCCCTTATTTGAATTTAAATCTCAGGATTGATCGTTTGAGCTATACTCAAATCTGATCTTATCAGAACCTTGTGTATATGTATATATGAAGGATTGGTTGATTCCTCTTTCCAAAACCCTAAGTATTTTTCCCTGCGCCACTTGGTTACGAGAAGGATTTTCGTGAGGAGGGTGCGACAAGAACAGGGCATCCAATCTCTTAAAATAGGTAATTCCTTACCCCTGTAAATCAAATCACAAGATTTCCCAACGATTAATGATGTATGATCTGGTTGATAGCCACCCAAGTAGTTGTGTTAATGCCTAAAGGAAACTAGATGAAACCTAGGATTGAGTAACAATGGGGTGGAGAGCATCAGGCTATAATTCTTAGGTATCCCAAGTCAGTTGCAACCAGGGAATTTAGTATAGATACAAGCCCATGTACCTGAGACATCAAGCCTTACATTATTTGCCATATAACACCTAGAGGTTATGACCCCTGAATACAGGGTATACACCAAGCTATATGACTGGGGAGTAGCCTATCCATGACTGAGGGAATTAGACTCCTATGAGGGACTTAAACCTGACACAGGAGACCTCACATATCAGCTCAGTAGGATGAGTCATGTAACATAGTTACCATGAGCAAATAGGACCTTCATAGACACAGCTGAGTAGTGAATAAGAGTATGGGCGAGGGCTTGCACTGTAGCATATTGCCATTAGCCATTAGCCATTAGCCATTAGCCATACCCTGAAGTAAGGGTACTACTGTGCAAGTCCTCCGAGTGCCCAGTAGTAGAAGTCATCATATGGATCCCTATGGACCCATCAGATGATACACTATGAGTAATCCTTGCATACAAAGTAAATTATTCTACATCAACACTACCTGGAAAGTCCTTCTTGTACCTACGAGATATTGACATATCCCTACCATACTGACACTAGAAACACTTTGGGTATCAACTCCAAAACCACAACCTAATGACAGATTCCTACTGCCTAGTGCATTAGACCAACTAGGCAGGGTACACCTGCTACACTATTGCAGTCATTCCACAATACTGTTTAAGGCTAGGAAGAAGATGGACCTGGAGACTGGGTACCATAGTAGCAGGGAACCATGTAGATAGTATGCTCCCTTGAATTATAACCAATTGCAACTCAGTGAACACCTTGTGGTATATACAGGTACACAACTAGGCCAGGTACCAGTACATAGATTTGTCCATAGATATGGTGGCAACCCCGGCCTATTCCTGTGGGTCAGGGTGCAATGATATACAAATTGATAAAAGCAACACTTTGAGCTCACTTGTCATTTTGACCAAAGTGCCCTGGGATAACTGCCTACTTCAAATATCCACCTAGACATATCTCAGGTTTCACTCCTGAGCAATTGTAACAGGGAATTTCCTAAATTAGACATATGGTGTAGATTAGGTTATGAAGTACCCAGCTGAACAAGTGCACCTTGGCAAGATCAAGGACTTGAATTACCTGTATGGAAGTGAAGAAATTGGGGGATCAATTAGCATAAATAGGCCTGGGTAAGATGGGAGAGTATCGGATGATATCAGACCCCTGAAACCTGGGTTATGCCAGATTAGAGTGTATACCCTCCTTTGTATTCCCTAGAAACCCCTACAGGAACTTCATGAGATGTCAGTAACATAGGAGAGTATAACCTAGGAATAGATGTGCTTGTTGTAAATCTATCTGAATAAACAGGGACCCTAGGATGTGAGGGGGGCTAGTAGCAGGTAGCATCAGAGCCAAGCCTGGACACCTATTTCCTATTTGATACAGGTTAGGGGTAGCAGGGGATAGTATGGCAAGAGATTCATTAGATGATAGAGATATAGTTATATATACACATTACTGATGTAATACCCTGTGGTTATTATACCTACCATATAGTTGTGTCCAACTCTAGAGGCTAAGGGGGGGATTTATGTGGGACCAGTGTCAACATCTAGTAGCAGGAGGTAGGGTTCATAGGAGAGCTTGTGGACCTGTGTGACCCTGAAGATGGAGGCACGAGTGTTGATACTTCTTAGTATATCTGGGGATACAGGCAACTTGACCGCTTAGTACCCATATACCACCAGCCAACCTTGTTCAACTACTATGATACACCCACATGTATCTCTAACATGTGGTCTTCACCTACAGATTGTAGTATCAGTTGACACCCAGTAGCAATGACAGTTGAACATGGGACACCATGTCCCCATGACATGTCAGCCATAGACAATTCGAGTAAAACATTATGGAGCCAATGCCATTGTAGGCAGCACCTGTGTAGGCAAAACTTTTGATTGTAGGACAATGGGATTAGGGAACCCATGACCTGTCCTAGAGGTTCACCTTAGAGCCCTAAGGTCAGGAGCAACCTGGGTGTACCAAGAATAAGGACAACAGTAGCTAGACTCTGTCCTATAAATACAACCTGGAATGGTTCTCTAAATGCCATTTTGAGGTATAAAACTTTATGTGCAATGTACAGCAGGTAAAAGAGTGAAATCAAACCCAGCTTGGACACATACGTAGGTGTCAGTGAATGGGTAATGCCTGAGCAATTAGGAAATTCTGATATAAAACCACACATAGAAAGGAAACATGGAAACAGGGGATGGTAGGTAACACAAGTATAGGACCCTGCATCAATTGGATGAATTACAAGTATCCTAGTTAGAGAAATCATATAGGCTGGTACCAGGGTAGTAAGGGGTGTTAGCCATAGATATGGAAGTCAGTAGATGTGTCTAGAAGAGTGTCCTATACAAGCTATGAATAGATAGATGAGTGTGTATGCAAAGGGGCTGGTTTCAGTTGTAAGGCCAAGATCGAGTATCATATAGGAATTCAAGTACAATATAGAGGCAAGGGGCGTAATGTATTATTGGGAGTTACAGTTAGGTAGAAGTGGTTTTGTATAAGCAACATGACACAGGACAAGTAATGAAAGACATCAGTTAAAGAGGTCAACATGTACTTATGTGATTGGAGTATCAGTCCTTAGTAGGTAGGCTTATCCCAAGGATATAATAGAACTCGAAGAACGGTCCAAAATACCTATTTGTTACCCAGTCCAGTTTTCCTTAAGATCAGATGACTGATACTCTTGTAAGTATCAACCTCCTTCAATATATATATATACTAGTATTACTTTGATTTATGTTGACAGTAGGTATATGGTATAAACAGGTTACTTGGACTCTGACTCAGTGCTCGACTCATACTCGCAGCTCAGGACCACAGGCAAGTGCATATACTGATTGTTACCGTTTCTGATAGTTTTTTCTACCTATTATTCATATGTCTTGCTGCTTGTTGACACGATCGTCACACGAGGATTAGTACCATAGATTTTATTATACATCTTGATTACCTCTTATGTTTACCCCACTTACGACTGATTCTATGAGTACTAGCTGGGCGGAAGAAATATCTTAGTAGACGTGTGAACAACCCAATCTATCCCATGAGTCTATTCTTGAATAATAGCAGTTGCACACGACACGTACAGGGTGCCGGATTTACCCCTCAGCCGTTCACACATCGAAACTGATATTTCAATGCACGTAGATAGTTAATATTCCCATTATTTCATTATGTACTTCACCACTTGCCATGTCACCATGATTTACATATTGCTTTCTAGTAGCTATATTCTCATTGATAGAATTTTATGTCTTTTCCTTGTACCAAGATACCAGTTATTTTTTAGTTTCATTCTCATATATTATGTACATATTTAGCGATTCTATTGTGTCTCGGATAGCTGTCATATGTGTACTTGTTCCATTTCTGACTGAAAACCAACATTTTAGGTGATGAGTTAGAAGAGTTCTGTACTACTTATTATGAGCAGACTGAAGACCCTGATTTGAGCATGCAGGAAGACTTGGATGCGGGGCTACCCTCCGCAGGAGACTTTTAGCTAGACATTATGCCATAGAGCATGAGTTGCTTACAGAAACTTTTTTTATTGTACTTCATTTTATTTGTGGATTATGAGAGTGGAGTGGTGGACATCCTTTTGGTACATTTTTGTTCCTCTTGAGATTATTTTATCACATTTTAGTCTCTATCTTGGAGATTATTCAGATCAGTTATTATCTTCACTTTCACTACAGTTAATTGTGAATATCTTGCTGTTGTGGACTGATCTGTGGATTTTGGATGTGTTATGGAAATCTATAAACTGCATGGTTGTATTTGATAAAATATGGAGATGACTAGACGGCATTCTACCGCCGATACTACGGCGTAGGCTGGACGTACCCACGGCTCATGCCCGAATATTGGGTGCGGGTCGTGACATTTTGTACTTATTTTTAAGGATTGACAATATTTTATAAATATTATTATACGTATTATCTAAGTATTGTTAATTTTATATGACATTTAGAATGTTTGCACGACTTTCGGTGGACCAATTAAATTGAGGTAGAATATGTTGCCCAATGAGTACCTATTATTAGCTTATAGTATTTCATTATCATCATAATATTATATTGATATTATAATTATTATAAAGGTATATTATTTATTGAATATTTGTGTTCTTAGGAAATTTGTATATTTATATGTGTGTGTAGTGTGTTTGTGTGTGTGTGTGTGTGTGTGTTGTGTGTGTGTACATATTTCTATAAATAGACCCTACACCAGGAATACATAATAATAAGATTTTATATTGGTCTTGGAGTATATATATATATATATATTATATATATATAATATAGATATAGAAACACTACTAAAATCCGCTCAATTGGCGACATATATTTAGCGACGTTCAATTAACGTCGCTAAATTGTGTACATTAGCGATGTTTAGACAAAACGTCGCTAATAGTCGCTACTAGCGACGACCTAAGCGACGTAACAACGACGTATATTAATCACATAATCCAGTCGTCGCGAAACGTCGCTCGGACGTCGCTAATAGCGACTAACTTAGCGACAGTAGTGATAACGTCGCTAAATTCTAATTATATCCCCCCCACCGATTCATTTCCCCCTATTTCCTCTCTCTCTTTTTTCCTCCCCGGCGCTCTCACTCTCTCCGGCGGCGACTCTCACTCTCTCCAGCGACTCTCCTCCCTCTCCGGTACGTGACTCTCCCCCTTCTCCTCTCTCTCTCAGTCTGTTTTGGTGTTGGTGGTTTGGGGGGGTGGGGTGGCTCGGGGAGAGGTGCAGGGGGGATGCAGGTGGTTGGGGGTGAGTGGGGGATGGCTGGGGGGTAGGGCAGGGGGACGATGGTGGCTGGGGAGGGGAGCTAGGGTTAGGATTCGGGTTAGGGTCCATTTCCTTCCATTTTACTCTCTCACTCTCTCTCCTCCCCCCTTCCGGCGCTCTTACTCTCTCCGGCGCTCTCACTCTCTCCGGCGACTCTCCTCTCTCCGGCGACTCTCCTCCCTCTCCGGTACGTGGTACTCTTTCCCTCCCTCTCTCTCTCTATGTCCTCTCTCTCTCCGGCTATTTTGGTTGTTGGTGGTTGGGGGGGTGCGCGTGGCTCGGGGGGAGGGGCAGGGGGGATACGGGTGGTTCGGGGGCGAGTGGGGGTGGGGCAGGGGGGACGAGGGCGGCTGGGGGAGGGGAGCTAAGGGTAGGGTTCGGGTTAGGGTGGGTATGTGTGGGCGGCCGAAGGAGGGGAGCTGGGGGGTAGGGGCGGCTG
>JANAVB010027415.1:0-209053 GCA_029216955.1 Iris pallida | reverse complement strand
TTTGTGTGTGTTTTGTTAGATAATATCATTTATTTAGCTTAAATATAATTTGAATATTGAATATATTATAGAATTTGTTATATAGTCAGGTAGTTAGAAGGTTTTTATTTTTCTTAACTAGGTGAGAAATATATATTTGGTAGTTAGAAATATTTTTTAATGTTTTTTATTTAATGGAGGATATACATACAACTTGGATGGCTCATTTTGAGCTGTTTCTAAGCCGCATTATAATATAGAGAGATGGATAGGTAGTTAGACCATCTCAAATGGCGTTTTCTATCTCCCCTATTATATGTTAAAATTCTCTTTTTAGAAAAAAAAAACTTCTTGCCGCTGATGTAGGATGAAAATTTTCTATGATGATTTATACATGTAGACATTCTCATATTACATCTTATTATTGGTCCCACTTTCAAACTAAATTATTAAAATTCTCCTTTTAATATTCTTCATCTTAATATTAGGCAGCACTACGTGTAAGATAGAAATTGATAACTATTAGAGAGCATTTTTGTGTACAATTTCTATGTATAAATTATGCCAACTTGATGGAAATTGTTTTTAGTACAATATGTGATAGAAACTCAATTCTAAATCCCCATTAGAATTAGCCTTATATAATATCAGATGATTAAGCTATTAATTAAAATTTCTTAATTTGTAATTATAATTATTTTCAAATTATTATTAAAAAATTGTTTTAGAATTTTTTTTTTCCATATTGTTCTTAATTAATTAAGAATATACGACTTAGATGTTAGACTACTCATTTCTTTGTTTGGTCATTTCTGATAAGTGGCTCTCAAACGCGACAAGGACACTCATAGTGTTCTCCAGCAACTTTTGCATGAAAGGATAGAGAGATGTTGGAAGCTGACGTGGAGGACAATGTGACACCAATATAGTCCACCAACTTAGTTGAATATATATTTTAGTGGAATTAATTTTAGTAGCTCTTAGACCATCTCCAATGGGGGGTTTCTATCTTTCCTATTTCTATGGAAGAAATCCATTTTAGAAAAAACTTCTTCCAATGGTGATTTCTATCACCATTTCTATCCTAGGTGGAAATGATGTAGGATGGAAACTTTCTAGGAGGGTTTCTACATGTAGAAACTCTCATAAAAATTCTCCTCTCTCTCATGACAATTATTATTGGGCCCCACACCATTAAATTGGTCATTTTACTATGTGACACATAGGATAGAAATGGAGAACCATTGGAGAGCATTTTTGTATGTCTACAATTTCTATGTAAAAACTCTTCCAACTAGGATAGAAATTTTTTAAAGTACAATGCCAAGTAGGATAAGAACTCAATTTTAGAAATCACCATTGGAGATGGTCTAACAGAGATGAATGCTCAATTAATTCAATAATTTAAGAAAAAAAAAATTATTTTTCATACCAAGAATTAATTGGGTCCACTTGCATTGCTCTTCTGAAAAGGGGAAAAAATGGTATGAAAACTTTAATATGGCAAATGACCTCTAGCCTGGTGGTTAACAGAGATGAATGCAGTCCAAGTGGTCGGAGTTCGAGTCCCAGTAGAGACGGTTCGTCACAATTACCTATTGCTTTATATTTTTTTTGTTTTTGTTTTTACCTATTGCTTTATATATATAATATATATATATATATATATATATATATATATATATATATATATATATATATATATATATATATATATATATTCTACTATATAATAGGAAAACTTAGATGGTGAAACTTTTGAATTCCGAAAATACCCTTACATACTTATATTAAATAAAAATAGTTCATTAATTTTAATAAGGACAACTTAGTAATTAGGAAGACTATCATTTGGTCTTCCTAAAGAGTCTTTCTAAACTAATTAAGAAATGTTAAAATACGTGCAAGGAACGTGCACATATGCTAGTATATATAATAGGAAAACTTAGATGGTGAAACTTTTAAATTCCAAAATACCCTTACATACTTATACTAATTAAAAATAGTTCATTGATTTTAATAAGGACAACTTAGTAATTAAGAAGACTACCATTTGGTCTTCCTAAAGAGTCTTCCTAAACTAATTATGAAATGTTAAAATACGTGCAAGACACGTGCATATATGCTAGTATATATAATGGAAAAACTTGGTGATGAAACTTTTTAATTCCTAAAATACCCTTGAGTATCATGTCAACTTGCATGTCATTTATGTTTAAGAGCCAAAGCAATAAAGTTTGCATGTTATGAAGTCTCATCTTTCTATACAATTCTTAATGTTCCAATGGTAATAAATTTTTTTGTCTTTACCATTTTCCAAAGGTTATTATTATTCTCAATAGAAAAAAAAATAAAATAAATTTGTACTTCGAATCTCTTCACACTGTAAAAAGGAAGCACACACGTGAATAGTCAATAGGAAAAGACGATAGCTGACCTTATAATATTCTAAATGAAATACGTACAAAACACGTACGTATAAAATAGTATATATATATATATATATATATATATATATAATATATATATATATATAATATATATATATATATATAATATATCTATCGTGCGCGCGCAAAGCAATAAAGTTTGCATGTTATGAAGTCTCATCTTTCTATACAATTCTTAATGTTCCAATGGTAATAAATTTTTTGTCTTTACCATTTTCCAAAGGTTATTATTATTCTCAATAGAAAATTAAAAATAAAAAAATTTGTACTTCGAATCTCTTCACACTGTAAAAAGGAAGCACACACGTGAATAGTCAATCGGAAAAGACGATAGCTGACCTTATAATATTCTAAATAAAAACGTACAAAACGTACGTATAAAATAGTATATAATATATTATATATAATATATATATAGCGCGCGCCGCGCGAAACAAAATTTGGTGAGCTGGAATGCATCATAGTCCCCTGTGTGGGTACGTCCTTGGCTACAGGTCTTTAGTTCATTGTCGAAATATTAAAAGACTCTTAGAGCATCTCCAACCCTATTGTCTTGTTAAATGTTGTGAGTCTTAGGTGGCTCCTATGTGGCATGAGCCACAAGACAATGTCTTGTTTATGTGGCAAAATTATATTTCAAAAGACAATGAGATAGAAAATTAAACTCTCTCCAATGCAAAAGTGTTGAGGAGACAATAAAAAGTATTTTTTCCAACTTCCAAGACAACTCCTCCACTTCTTCAACTTTTTTATAAATATTTTTATTCATAATTGATGATGTGGAGACAAAGTCATTGTGAAGTGCATTGTCTAGATCTAGACAACCAACTTCACATTCTCCTTGCCATGTCATTGCCATGTCAACTTCATGTTTTATTCTACATTACATTGGAGAAGAATTTTTGGAATGAAAGTTTGTCATTCCTATGTGGCAACCATTTTTTCTAAACTCACAATAGGGTTGGAGATGCTCTTATATTCATTTCTTCTTGGGTTGTGATTTGTGAAGCAATGTCAAATTAATGAATGTAATTAATTAGCATTAGCTCCAAGTCAAACTAAAACTTATTTACATTATCCATGTAGTTAAAAGTGGAAATTCATTTTTCATTTTTTTTGGATCTTCTAATGTTAACTTTTTGCAATAGTTTATAATGTCAATACAAATGAAGGGACTATACGAGAACTTTATAATTTTTTATGGTTAATTTTCTACAAATGTTCAATAACTCATGCAATGAGGGAGATGTGCTGCAAGATATTGACAATAAAAAAAACCTTTAGTCCACTTTTCAGTGAATATTTCTGAAATTTTATGTTAATGGTGTCGTTTGTGGAACGAAATTGTTCATTGTATAATTGGTTCAACTTTTGAGTGTTGATGAAAAGGAAAAAAAATAATGAACTAGAAGTAGGGCCCACTGCACAGGCACTACACTCACGGACTAAACAATGGTGAGAAAACAAAACACTTCCAATAATTTAGGGACTCGATGCTTGTGAGTTGCTTTGCCAGCTAGATGCCATCTCTAAAAGCCTTTCATGAGACTTGAGGCCTTGGACAACCTTAGGTAACTTTTAGGTAAATTCTTTTTTAAGGATCAGTACATTTCAAATCCAACTCATGTTTCACATTTCCAATCATAGAATATTAATTTTGACAAATCTTAAGAGCAGACTATTTTTTTTCTTTTTTTTTTTGGAAACAATTAAAATTAGTTTCGACTAAGACAACTGAACTCTCCGGACAGATTCTGATTGCAATCTTATGAGAGCCGGACTGTCCGTGAAATGACTGTCACTTGTAAACAGCTTAGATGTTATGTACGTAAAGTGGGTTGTTAGGAACACAAAATCTAGTATGGAATATAAATTCACATATTTAATAGAATAAATTAATATATTTTTTTTCTACTAATAGGTAGATAATACTTGTAAGCATATTTGAAGGGATCTCCTTTATGTTAGGTATAAGAGCATCATTAGTAAGGCCCATCCCATTTTCTAGATTCTAGATTTAGAATGTAGGAGCTCATTTTGTAGAATAAAAAGTCTCATCTCTAGTCCCAATTTCTACAATTTCGGTCCCAACCCATCCATGGGTGCTAAGGGTTGGACCTCCCAATTTCTAGATTCTAGATTGTAGAAACTCGTTCTGTAGAATAGTAAGTTCCAATTTGGAGCCCAACTTTCTAGATTCTAAATTTTATATTATTTTTTCTACATTAATTTTGACCACACAATTTTTGGACCGGAGCTCACTTTATCATTTCCTACTATTCTCATACAAATCCAACCCATTTTACATTTACCTTTTTTTTGAAATTTTGGGCTCCAAATTGCATTGGAGAGTCCCAACTACTAATGATGCTCTAACCATGCTTTTCCGTGATCAATGTGGACTGCCTTGAAACATAAAAAAATGGAAAACTAATATTAACCCCAAACTACTCTCTCCCATTCAGTTTTTTATTTATTTATATTTTTTTTGTTCAGAGAGTTGTTCACCTGTGGCAATCATGTCACAATGTTATGATGCCTAAACCTAACACAATTAAGATCTTGATGAGAGAGAATTTGAGTAAGCAACACATAATTGGACTAGCAATAATTAGCACAAGGGTCTCATCTGGTTCGCGGAAAGGAAAGTAAATGAATTTTTTTTTTTTTGGAAAATTATAACTTCTAGGCCTCCTTTGATCCCCAGAAAGGAAAGAAAATCAATTATTTGCTCCTTTTTTTTTTCCTTTGGAACAAAGCTATATCCATTAAATTTTTTTCCAAAAGGTTTATAAAAGCCAAGAAAATTGGAAGGAAAGTAAATCCTTATGCCTCTTTTGTATTTCCTCCTTTGAAAAATTACAAATTCCAACTATTTTTCTTTCCGGTCTGGAAATGTCGAGAAAATTGAAAGGGACAGTGAATACTTAAAAATGGGAAAGTGAATTCTTGCTTGGATGAAATCATTTTTTTCCTCTTTTTTTTTCCATTGGGAATCACTTTCCTTTTCTACTCAATTCCTTTGACATCCAAACATAGAAAAATAATAACTTTTTTTCTCAACCCCATGATTCAGCGAACCAAACGGGACCTTAGAGTGGAAAAGTGAATCCTTGGATGGATGTAGCGAACCAAATGGGGTAGCGAACCAAATGGGACCTTAGAGTGGAAAAGTGAATCCTTGGATGGATGTGGGGATCCATTTTCCTCTCTCTTTTTTTTCCTTTTAGAATCCTTTTCTTTTTCTCCTACTTTCCATTAGCATCCAAACATGAAAAATAAATTACTCTCTTTTTCCAAAGTCATGATTCTGTGAAAACCTTGGGGTGAAAAAGTGAATCATTGGAATTGGTGGGAAGGATTATTTTTTCTACTATTTTTCTTTCCTTTATGAACTATTTTTTTTCATGCTTCTTTTCTTTGGAATTCAAACACATAAAATGAATGACGTTCCTTTTACCCTGATCCTGCGAACAAAACGTTAGTGAATAGTGAAATTACTAACCATACTCATTATTACAGAAGGAAAGTGTGCACAAAAGGTTATAGAAGGAAAATTTTGTTTGGACACTTAACGCATTCATTTAGATGCAAGTGTCGTGACATCTCTCCCAAATATTTCGGGTTTCCAATAATTGACCGCTTCCAATGGGGACTTTCATCTAATGACCACTTCCAATGGTGACTTTCAGGCTTTCCAATAAATGACCACTTCCAATGGGAACTTTTATTGGAATTTCCAACAAATGACCACTTTCAATGGGGACTTTCAGGCTACCGGACGAACAGCTTTGCCATATCCATGAACCACTTTCAATATTTGTCAAATCGCTTTGCACTTCCCGGAAAATGCAATGCACTTTCCTGAAAAATGCAACTTATTCCACCTCGGCTTTGCACTTTTAACCATCACAAACTTTCAAGCAACCAAAGAGGCCCAAATGATACCAAATTTCTTGGGTGTTATTTTGTCAAATGGAAATAGTTCACCTGTCTATTCAGAAAAGTGCAGCAATTAACATGAAGTAGAAATTCTGTAACCCATAGAAGAACCAAAGGAATAATGTTAACCTATAATCACAAAACTGGCAAATCAGAGAGAAAATGTACACCAAATAACCGCATAATTCACAAATAGCTTCAGAAAAGGAATCCATCAAGAACTGTGCTAAAACTGGTATCAGCATATACGACTTGTAAATCAAAGTAGGATATCACAAAGCTTCACTGTATCATTTGATGGCTTGAGATTTTCTTGGTAAATTTCTTAAATCAACCAACAGACTTCCCATGCAGATTCTATTATACATTTTTTTTGCTTGATATTACAACTTTACTCAGTCCATTACACCTATGCTGATGCTAGAGTACTACTGACTCAAGCTAATCTTGTCGAATAGCAAAAGAGAGTACATAACGGGTGCAGAGAGGTTCATCAGTATTTCGTTTGCTCCCAAGGCCAGCTCAACTACCATACAGCTGATTGGAGCCGAAGCGTTCTTAAATGCAGGTATAAATGAGTATAAGGATTGTTACAATGGAAGGAGTTGATTGGATGTGCCCATGCTTGGATCTTCTTTCGGATTCATTGAGAGGATACACAAACAGTAGGGTAGGAAAAAATAGATGCCAAGAAAAACGAGAACTCCAAGATCTGCCTCTTCGCCTACTGCTGGTTGAGGAGGATCTCGCCAATATATCTGACTCACACACCACAAACAATAGAGGCATGCTATAATCAGTATAAGCCTCAAGGTTCGGTTTGATTTAGTGATGACAGATTCTCCTTGCTTCACCCTGTTCAATAAGGCGAAAGGAAACATGGAAGTCAGAGAGCACTTAATATGATTTCAGACAAACATTTTGACGAAACAAGCAAAAGAAGAGGGATACTGCACAGGCAAGATTGATAGAAGGTTATTTGAATCGAAACTTCACTCCGTTTACCACCATCTACATTATTCAAATGCTCCTAAAACAAATATCAAAACTGTTGGAGTTGTCTTACTAATTAAGTCACAAAATGGGTGATTTTGTTAGATCAAAGTTAGAATATTTGATAACAACTAAGTCTTGTACATGACTTTTTTAACATTCAGATGATCTTAATCTATATTGTCACATGCGACGCCAAGGCGTGCAGGTTGAAGAGTAGTCGCCTCGATCTGGAGAAAATTTTCCTGGGTATGGCGATGATCGCCTAGGAGAAATATAGGCGGGTAATAGGCGAGTTTTTCTGTTTTAAACTTTTTTTTCTTAAAAAAAACTTGTTGCTTCTTTTGTTGTTGTTTTATTCTTCTTTTGTTGCCGATGCTTCGATTTTTTCTTCTTATTCTTCTGTTTCTTCATCTTCTACTGCTGCTTCTTTGATTTAGGAGGAAGATCCTAGACGGATGCACGAATTCTGGGCGGGCGCCTAGGCGGAGCCTAGGCGAGGCGGGTGGCCGGTCGCGTCGCCTCGCATAGCTCCCAGTACAACATAGTCTTTAATATTTGAGTTCCAACATATATAAAATTATAGATCTTAAGCTAACTATTACAAACTGTGAAGTTACCAATTACTAAGTACAAAAACTCTTAAAGATTATAACTTTTGTTCATAAACAATTAAAATGATGTATCATGAACATAGTGGATTTGCAATTTGTTTGATTTTCATTGAGTTCCTGAGAAGAATCTGTGTGCGTGGTGTCACATCAAAACTCTGTAATTGAACATGCTTGGGCGAGAGTGGTACTAGGATGGTGACCTCATGCAAAGTGCGAACTAAGTGCTGATGCTTATGAGGCCAGGCACACTTGACATAATATTTGCAACAATTGCTCAAGTTGTGTTACTCATGAGTTAAGTTTCACAAACTCACCTGTTGATATAAATAAAGCCACCAATTAAAGAACTGCACAAGAGTCCAACTACAACAACAGAGTCTACGTTGATGGGAGCTCGACCGTTCCACCACCCTGTACTTAATATCCAAGTATACATCGAAGAATGGCCATTTTCCTGCAAAGTAAATGAGGAAAATAGCATGCAGGACAAGTATAGACTCAATGGTGTTCCACAGGTAAGTAATGTTACAAATTCTTTGCCTTTCTTGCTTTTAAAAACTGCAACAAAATAAAAATAAGTAAATTGTTACCGGCATCCGGAGAAGTCGTCCACGTAGCACTGCCCTAAGAGTTAATCCGGATCTATGTGCAGACTTTGTCCAAATGCTCCTACTGGTAAAATTCCCGCTCCACTGATATCTCGTAGTTGCACACAACGCCGAGAGAGTGACCCTTGACTTAGCTTTGCCTAAAGCGAAAAACCGAAGAACAACAAAGTTGGAGGAGACGCGAATTTGAGAGAGTTTGCACAACGGAATTTTTCAATGTAAGAGGAAGGTATGAAATGGCCTCAATATATAGGCTGTTTTTTTTCCAACGTATGAGAATAAAGGCTAATTAATCAGCCTATTAAAACCCGAACGTTACATAGGAAATCAAATGTGTAACATGTGGTTCATTGAACCTGGACAGAAATTAGAGCATCAAACGTTACAAAAATTAAATGATTTGTAACGGTCCAAAAATTGAAGGAGCAAAAAGATTTTTAGGGTCTCAGCCCGAACCGAAGAGAAAATCGAATCGGCATTCGGCGCCCACAGATGTGGGCACGTACCCGCACCTGTTACGCACGTCGAACCGAACCGAACCGAGCCGGGCCGGGCGGCGGCTGCGGCACGCGCGTGTGGCCCATAGGACTCCCACACAATACTTCAATGGAGAAATAGGAGGTAAATCAATATATACACAAGCAACTCCAACTCCCTAGCCGATGTGGGACTAAAGGAGTGGAATTTGAGTTTTTGCCCTTTGTGTGTGCTTAAAAGCACACACAGCTAACAATCCCCCCTCCAAAGGTCAAGTTCTAAGGTAATAGAAGGAAGGAAAGATAAGAGAAGAGTAAGAAAATTTCGAGGCAATTTTATACTATGGATAAATGAGATGGACTACAGCCTTGAATCTCACGTAGTGACTATTGTCTTTATTTGAAAAAGAGCTTGATGGACTACGCCTTGAATCAGTTTTTGTGAACCAGATTTAGAAAATAGCACATATAGTACGCTAGAGGTAGTTGGGTCTATCGGATGGCGTATTTGGTTGGCCATGCGCACTTTTATATATTCATGAGAGTTGTCTAGGACCGCCATGTCCTATAGTTGCGGCCTTCACGACCTCTCATATAGGTAAGTCCTCAAGGGTTGGTGATAGGAATCAATATATATTATACTTGGGACTTATTAAGAGTTAAAACTCACCCTAACCTAACCATATCACACAGGAACACTGTCACCAAAGGGATGGGGTATCCATGTACTCATGTACAGCCTCTTGGATATTTACTTTACGAGAATTTAATCTCAGGATCAGTGTTCCATAATAGTCACCTAGTCCAGCTTATTCTTACCCATTGAACCGACTTCTTGGGATCTCCAGTCAGACTCGGTTGGGTTGCCACTACTGGTGACTAAACTATGGGTTTAACCCCATCCCCATCGATGATTCTAGGATCAATGTCCTAGACAAACCCTTCGACAAGTGGTTTGCAAGGCTAATACCAGAAAGGAGCTATGGCAGGATCTCACTTCTATTTCTATCAATATGAACCGTCCATGGATGCTGGCTGGCAACTTTAATGTGGTCACGTCGACAGCAGAGAAGGCTGGGCCAGGTACCATCAATGCGAACGTTGTGGCAGACTTTAACAGATTCATCTCGGATACTGGGCTTCTTGATGCTGGCTATATCGGGCCGATGTACACTTGGTGCAATGGCCTTACTAACAACCCCAATACATGGGAGCACCTGGACCGGGTCCTTTACAATACCGATTACCTTCTTAATAACCCCCCTACTTCCGTTATGCACCTCCCCCGCATGAACTCCGATCATTCCCCTCTCCTCATCACTCCCTCGGATTCTCTATCAACCCCGGGCCAGTTTCGCTTCCTAAGGATGTGGTGCGACTACCCGACTTTCATGGACGTGGTTAAGGAAAGCTGGGACGAGGTTTGCCATGGTCCGTCCCTCCTCAAATTACATACTAAACTTCATAGACTGAGATCGGCCCTGAGAGACTGGAACTGGAATGCCTTTGGGGATCTTAGGAAGCAGAAGCGGGAGCTGCAAGCGGAGATTGATGATCAAGAGGCGGCCCTTCAGGTTCAATGGAGCGAGACTGGGGGCGACTATTTGCTTCGGGTTAAACATAGTCTGGACAAGGTTTTGGCTTTGGAGGAACAGCTTCTTCAGGATCAGGCGAGGATTAACTGGGTCAAAGATGGGGACCGTAACTCCATTTTCTTCCATGCCATCATTAAAGAGCGGGCTAACTCGAACAGAGTGCGGCTGTACGATCATGATGGGACCATTGTGGATGATCAGATTATTATGGACAGGGCGATCCTTCACTTGTCCAAGTTCTTTGAACCTGTGCCAACCACGGACCCGGATAACTTCATCGATTGTATCCCGAGTCTTATCTCCGATGAGCAGAACACAGAGTTGTCTAGGCTCCCCCAGGAAGATGAAGTTGAGAAAGCGATCATGTCGCTGAACCCGCAGGGAGCCCCGGGACCGGATGGGTTCAAAGGGGTTTTTTATTCTAAATGTTGGCATATCATTAAACAGGACCTTATGGCTGCTATCAAATATTTCTTTTTAGGAATCCAACTTCCCAAAGGCATTATTTCGGCTAATCTGGTTCTCATCCCCAAGACGTCCAAGCCCGCGGAGATCCAGGATTTCAGACCTATCAGCCTTAGCAACTTCTCTCACAAAATCATCTCCAAAATTTTGGCGGAAAGACTTGCGGAAGTCCTCCCTTTCATTATATCCAGGGAGCAATCGAGTTTTGTCAGAGGCCGTACCATTCATGAGAATATTAGCCTGGCACACGAAGTCATAGGGACCATTGACAACAACATCACCGACGGTAATGTGACGATAAAGCTCGACATGTCTAAAGCTTATGACAGGGTCAACTGGAGGTTCCTGATCCGGGTCATGCGTCAATTCGGCTTTTGCCAAACATGGATAGACCTCGTCTTCAGAAATATATCTAACTGCTGGTATTATGTCTACATCAACCGTAAAACGGGAGGATTCTTCCACTTTGCTAGAGGTCTGAGACAGGGTGACCCCATTTCCCCTGCCTTATTTATTATAGCTCATGATGCCCTCAGCAGAAAAATTTCTAATCTTTGCCTCCATGGCCACATCAAGTACTTCTCTGGACGTAGAGATAGCATTCCCATATCCCACCTATTCTATGCGGACGACAGCCTCGTATTCCTCAACGGGGGCATCGACAGTATCGATACTCTTCTGAAGACGCTTCAGGACTACTCGATCACCTCGGGTCAGAAGATAAATATGAGTAAATCGGCGCTCATTGTCTCCCAGAAGGATCACATGTCCGCCCAGACGGAGGAGATTGCTACGAGGACGGGTTTCTCGATCACGCATCTGCCGATCCATTACCTGGGGGTGCCTCTCTTTAAAGGCAGAGCTAAACAGGAATACTTCTTCAACATAATTGAGAAATTCGAGAAAAGGATCTCGGGATGGAGAGGGAGCTTCTGTCCTTCGGGGGGAAGATTGTCCTACTCAAAAGTGTGCTTACTGCACTTCCTATTCACGCTCCGTCGGTTATCAAAGCCCCCAACAAACTTCTCAAGAATTTAGAGAAATTGATGACAGCCTTCCTCTGGAACTCTAAAGATCAACATCGGACCAGATGGATTTCATGAAGCAATGTGTGTCGGCCGATGGATGAGGGAGGGCTTGGCATTAGATCTCTTGACCAGGTAATGACTGCTTTACATGGTAAAAGATGCTGGACGGTGATTCAAGGCGAGTCGGTGTGGGCCCAATACATGATCAGGAAGTATGGAGATCCGGCCGCTTCCGGATACTCCCTACCATACTCACCCTCCCCACTATTGCGATCTATGATGAAGATTTTTCGCAATGTTTACTCCAACAGCCAATGGGTTCTGGGCCGTGGCAACATACCAATCCGGGGTCAGAACTGGTGCGGTACATCTATTCCCAAACCGCCGGAGTTCATCTACAACCCTTGCATCCGTCAGGTGATAGCTTGACCCATGGTGCGTAGATCCTTGGAGGAGGAGGTCAATATTCGGGATTTTCTGACTGTGGAAGCCAAGGCTTGCCTGGACGGGATTATTCTCAAAAATGAGAAGGACAGGATGGTTTGGACTCCTGACAGTCACGGAGAGTTCTCTACTAAATCTTACTGGGACCACCACCACAGGAGAAATCCGATCGATTCCTGGAGTAAATTCTGCTGGAACAAGTACATTCAGCCGCGCATAGGCGCCTTTCTTTAGCGCCTTCGCAGAAACGCTATTCCTGTTGAGGCCAGACTTATCTCCATGGGGATCAATCTCGCTTTGAGATGTGTGTGTTGTGCTAACTCGGACACTGAAACAAATGATGACCTATTCACCTTGGGAGAGACGACTCAGATGGTTTAGCTCCACTTCGGTATCAAGTTCAACCTCTCCACTAAGCACTCCTCGATCGACCAACTTGCTCAGGTATGGCTTCTGAACTCTTCTCCCTCTTCCCTCTTCACCCCGGCGGTCATCAGCAGAAACATTATCTTCGCATCTGGATTATGGGAGATCTGGAAACAAAGGAACTTTGTTCTTTTTGGCGATGGGCAGAGAAACTACCAGGACATCGTCCGACAGGTTACCATTCAACTTCAACATACCTTCTCGGCGCATAATCTGGGAACTGACGGCTTGGGACTGCTTCCTGTCGCCCGGGGGATCAACGCGAGATGGGTGGCTCCGGGGACGGGTCAGAAGCTGAACATGGTGACAAAGATCAGAAATTTGGCGGGGATCGCGTGCGGCGGCATCATCAGAGACAACCAAGGCTCCCTCCTCTATGCCTTCTCTCTATTCATGACAGATACCACCAGCCCTCTTCCGGAAATCGACGCTCTTCTCAAGACGATTCACTGGTGTAATGAATAGAATATCCGATACAGTGAAATCGAAACCTCCTCCGAACTTCTCACCAACATCATTGCAAATAAATCCAAACCTCCATGGGCTCTCAGATACAAGACCCGCAACATCCAACAATTGATAGGGTCGAACATCACAATTGTACATATTCCTCCTACTGCTAATGGCGTGGCCAAAGCTCTGGCGTCCCTGGCACATGACTCCAGAATCGATCAGATCTTCGTCCACACCTCCGAACTACCAGCTGAGGCCTACAACGCCCTGCTTAAGGACCTCTATAGTCGTTAGGGGACTCGTGTTTGGGCCATCGTTACCTTTTTGGTTACTCCTGGAAATCCAGGGTGGATAGTTTTATATCCCTTTTGTTACCCCTGGTATTCCCGGGGAGGATAGTTTCTTCTTTTGACCGGGCCTCTTGCCTGGTTCTTATACTTTTGTAGGTCGTCGGGCTATCTCCCGGCGCTATCTTTGAGCTTAGGCTCCTCTTTTCGATAAAGTCCTTTTGTTCAAAAAAAATGGTTTGCAAGGTTCTTTTCTGATTTTATATAGTCAAGAACCACATATTTGCCTAATAGGCTCTTTATCGATTTGAAACGCAGTTGCAGGTGCATGTTCATCTTAGCATTCACAGAATCATGTTTTAGTAGTTCTATAACAGATTTATTATCATAATTTATAAAAATTGCAGGAACATGATGAACATAAATAAGTATATGCATAATAAGATTTCTAAGTCATTCGGCTTCTGTACAAGTAGTGTCTAAAGCTATCATCTCAGAGTCCATTGTACTTCTGACAATGATAGTCTGTTTACATGATCCCCAAGAGATTGCAGCTCCTGCTAGGATAAAAATATATCCAGTAGTTGATTTCATATCATGTAAATCAGTTACCCAATTTGCATATGAATAACTTTCTATGGTATCAGTGTATCTAGTATAATGAAGTTTATAATCTAAAGTACCCTTAAGATATCTAAGTACTCTGTCCAATGTGACTGATTTGGGTTACTAATATATCTACTTAGTCTCCCAATAACAAATACAATATCAGGTCTAATCATATTTGTTATATACATAAGGGACTCTATCATCTGAGAATATTTATGTTGTTCTATAGGTGATCCTTCATTCTTCTTGAGAACAACAGTACTATCATGAGGAGTAAGGGCAAGTTTTTTTGTTAAATACTCAAATTTTTTTAGCATTTTCTCAATTGAATGTGCTAAGGATAGAGTATAGTCCTCTTTGTATTTGGACACTTGCATTCCTAGAATAAGGTTTGCTTCACCTAGTTCTTTCATATCAAATGGTTAGATAAATAATTCTTAGTGTTATTTATCAGTTCCAGTGAAGATCCCAGAATAAGAATATCATCAACATATAAGCATAAGATGACACAACTTTCATTCGTATTTTTAGAATACAAACATTTGTCATATTCATTTGGCACAAAACCAAATTCTAAAATGACTTTGTCAAATTTGTTGTGCCATGCTTAGGAGATTGTTTTAGGCCATAAAGAAATTTTACTAATCTACAAACCTTCTTTTCTTTACCTTTAGCAATGAAACATTCAGGTTGCTCCATATATATTTCTTTCTCTAAATCTCCATTTAGAAATGTTGTCTTTACATCCATTTGATGTATCAGCATATCATGAACGGAAGCTAAGGCTAGGAGGGTTTTAATTGAAGTGATCATAGTTACAGGAGAATAGATATCAAAATAGTATAATCCTTTTTTCTGGGTAAAACCTTTGGTTACTAGTCTAGTCTTGTATTTGCTATGGTACCATCGGCTCTAAGTTTTTTTTAAAGATCCACTTACAACCTATGGGTTTACTATCTAAATGTAGGTCTGCTAAAAACCAAGTATTATTTCCCATAATGGAGTTGTACTCACTGTTAATAGCTTCTTTCCAGAAAGGGACATCAGGAGAAGATATGGCTTCTTCATAAGTTGAGAAATTACCATCTATAAAAAAAGTGAAGAATTTTTCTCCTAAATTATTTTCAATCATTTCTCTTTTACTCCTTCTATGTTCTATATATTGTTCTGCTTGAGAACTTGATATTGGAACATGTGAACTCGTAGATGGAGTTGGAGGAAGATAAAGAAGTTCTATCCTTAAAAGAAAATATATTCTCAAAGTAAACTGCATCTCTAGCTTCTATGATTGTGTTATTAGATATTTTATTTACTTCAGAATGGGTTATAAGAAATCATTGGCATTACTATCTAAGGCATATCCTATAAACACTGCATCAACAGTCTTAGGTCCTATCTTCCTCTTTTGGGGTTCAGGAATTCCTACCTTAGCTAGACATCCCCAAACTTTGAGGTAATTAATCCTAGGGGTTCGGCCTTTCCATAACTCATATTGTGTCTTATCATTAGTCTTACCGGGTATCCTATTAAGGATATAACAGGCTGACAATAAGGCTTCTCCTCAAAGATTATCAGGGGCACCTGAGCTGAGAAGCATGGCATTTACCATGTGTAACAGAGTGCGGTTCTTCATTTCAGCAACTCCGTTGGACTGTGGTGAATAAAGAGCAGTTACCTCATAAATAATTTCATGTTCTTCACAGAAGTTAGTCATTTCATTTGAGGTATACTCTCCACCACGATCTGATCTAAGAATCTTAATTTTTCTATCTAACTGGTTCTCAACTTTTGATTTATAGACCTTAAATCTGTCTAGAACTTCATCTTTGGTCTTAAGAAGGTAAGTGTAACAGTACTTTGAATGATTATCTATAAAAGTGACAAAGTATTTTTTACCACCTCGGGTTAAGACCCTATTGGAATCACAAACGTCACTATGGACTAGTTCTAGAAGTTCATAATCCCTTTGGACAGATTTGAAAGGTACTCTAGTATGTTTGGCTTGAACACAAATCTCACATTTGTGTCAGATCTAAGTTCAATATTCTTTTAATAGATCCTAAATTTACATGATCTAGTCTACCATGCCAAACATTGGAGGATTCAACATTTGCAACAACAAAAGGAGAATTTAAAATTTTATTCATAGTACTTAAAATAAAAAGACCATCATTTACAAATTCTTTTCCTATAAATAAGTCAATTCTTAGGGGGAAAAAAACTACTTTATTAGCCTCCATTACAATCTTGTATCCTGAGGCTACAAGTAGAAATTCACTAACTAGATTTCTCCTAACTGACGGCACATGAAGCACATCATGGAGAGGTAGAATTTTTTCTGATGTCATCTTCAGATATATTCTTCCTCTTCCTACAATCTGTGCCGTTGAGCCATCTCCTAGGGTCACGTCTCCTCCACCCGATTTCTGATAGTTTAAAAAACATGAGCGATTAAACGAAACGTGAACATTAGCTCCGGAATCCAACCACCAATCATCAGAATGGTAAGAGATATTGACTACAGGTTGACAGCTTACGGACCTGAATGAGCTAGAAGATCCATTCAGAATCATGTTAGCCTCTTGCTTGCCTTTCCCTTTGACGAAGGTCTTGACAGGTTCTTTCTTCTTATGGAAGCAGTTGATGGCCGTATTTTTTGTTTTACCACACACAAAACAAAATCTTCTCTGATCCTGAGTCTGATCAAAGTTTCTAGGTTTCCGAGGTTGTTGGTGATGAGGGTTTTGGTAGTGAGGGTTTTGGTGATGTGGTTGAAATCCTGCTTCTTTTTCAAGGAGTTTTCTTGGATTTGAGATGTTGGTTTGACTTGGATTTGCTATGATTTTCTACAAGGTTTACCCTAGCTTTGGAATCAGACCTAGATCTGAAATTTAACCTAAACTCTTCATCTGTTCTAAGTCTTTTTAGAGCTTGAGGGTATGTAATAGTTCCTGGTAGATGGAGGAGATCCTTTGCCACATTAGACCAAGAAAGAGGGAGTTTGTCTATCAAGCATCCTATTTTATGCTCAGTAGAAAACAATATTCTCTTGGCTTGAACACGTCTAAGGTGTTCTTGAAATTCATAAATTTGGTCATTGATAGGTTTATTATCTACCATGACATATTTGTTGAATGTGGAGAAATTGAATCTTTCAATTCCAGCATCACCACAGCCATATTCATCTTCCAAAGCATCCCAGAGTTCTTTAGCACTTTTATATTCAAAAGATATGTTATAGAGAGACTCAAACATAGCGCTTAAGATTTTGTGGAAACAGTGGTAGTCTATTTCCTTAGGGGTTCTGGGTTTGGAGGAAGATGATGACTTGGTTATCCCTATGTCAGACTCAGTCTCATCATAATCATTTGAGATGGGTATGGACCCATCAATGGCAGAAATCAGACCTAAAGTGGTAAGCCAAAATTTCATTTGGCTCTGCCATAGAAATTTATATCCTAGTTGTTATTGTACTTTATGGAAATTTATATCCTAGTTAGTAGAGTTTTTACATAGAAATTGCACAAAAAATAACTCCCCAATGATTTTCTATTTCTATCTTATGTGGCAAAAATTGAAATGATCAATTTAATGAAATGGGGCCCAATATTAATTGTCAATGAGAGATGGAAAGTTTCTATAAGAGTTTCTACATATAGAAACCCTCATGAAACTCCATCCTACATCATTGTCACATAGGATAAAAATTGGGATAGAAACCTAGAAGGTTTTTTTTTTTTCCTTTCTAAAGTTTGTTTGAGAAATAGGGGAGATAGAAACCCCCATTGGAGATGTCCTGTGCCCACAGACACTCCAGAATCGGAGCTATGTATCGTGTCGGACTCGTGTCTTTGCAACAGATGCCTAAGCCATTCAAAACCAAACGCACGCAGTGACATACAAACTTGTGAAGATGTACAAAACTATGCAGCAAGCAACATCATTCTCACCTCAAAGAGATGGTCCAAGAAGAAGTGCGAGAGCGAGCCCGCGGAGACCAGCAAGAAGCACTGCCACCTGCTCAGCCCGGCCTAAAATCCCAAAAAGGAAATCCCAATCAGTTCCACGAACTCCCAAGAACTCAACCAAACCGCCCCCAAACAAAAAATAACTCACTCCAGAAAGCGTGTCGAGAACCCCTCTCTTGAGAAGCATCCTCGATAGAGAGGAGTAGAGGAAGGAGAGGGGGAGGCCGAGGAGGAGCACGTAGTAGAAGGGGTGGTGAACTAATCCCATGGCGGCGGAGCCGAGCCCGCGGGAGAACAGCAAGGGGAAGGTGTCGGAGAGCCACTCCGCGAAGGAGCCGAGGTCGGGGCCGAGGAAGGAGTTTGCGGCGTAGAAGAGGCAGTGGTGCGGCCCGAACCGGCCCCGGCTGGCGCGCAGCAGGCCGGCCCCCGCGCCCAGCGCGTACATCGTGTGCGGACCCGGACCCGGCATCGCACGGTAGGTGTTTGTTTGCTTGGACCAAGCAATTAAGCGCACACATACAATGTATTTTATATTGAAATATGTATACATTATTACTTTTCTTAATTTCGTCTTCAACTATTCCAATTTTTTTTTCAATTTGATAATCTCAATTTTTTTGACTATTTATAAGGGCACATGATAAGTTGATCAGTGCTAGCTAGGATTGGGGCTAGCTAGGATTGGGGCTAATCAATGTTTGAGAAGAATTTATTGGGGCTATCCAAATTTTCTATTCATAGGGCTGTCCAAACCCACCCCCCCCACAAAGCCCAAATTTCACTCTCATTTCTAAATTTTACTCTCTCTTCCAAAACCCTTCATCTTCTTCTTCTTCTTCTTCTTCTTCTTCTATCCATCTTCTTCTTCTTTTTCTCCACCATTTCCATTCTCACATCTCCATCAAAATCCTAGTTTTTTTTCTCATCATCTTCTTCTTCTTCTCCACCATTTCCATCATCACCATCTCCATCAAAACTCTAGTTTCCTTCTCATTCCCAATTTCGATGGCACCAAAAAAATTAAATAAACCATAAAATGCATGGAAATAAAGCTTAAATATTTCTTTCCTCACAAAGAATGCATGGAAATAAACCCTAAAATGCATATTTCACTCTATTATCAAGATTGAAATAAACCCTAACATGTTTTTTTTATTCGAAAATTTCGACTTTAGGACTGCCAGAAATTGTGGCAGTCCTGAAAGGGACTTGCTGTACAGCAAGTCCCTTTCAGGACTGCCTCAACTTCTGGCAGTCCTCAATATGTCTAGGACTGCCAGAAATTGTGGCAGTCCTGCTGTAGAGCATGTCCCTTTCAGGACTGCCATAATTTCTGGCAGTCCTCAATACTTCTAGGACTGTCAGCAATTGTGGCAGTCCTCTTGTACATCGAGTGTATTTCAAGACTGCCACAATTTCTGGCAGTCCTCAATACTTTTAGGATTGTCAGAAATTGTGGCATTCCTGATATGAACCCAATTCTTCTACAATTAGGATTTCTTCCATAGTTTTATTCTACAACTAGGATTTCATGCATAATTCTTCTATTAATAAAGAAAAATTGGTTAATAGACTAATAGATTAATAGATTTGATAGATTTGATAACCCAATTTCTTCTACAACTAGGGTTTCATCCATAATGCCCAAACAAGAAAAAGAAAAATAAACTAGGGTTTGGAGAAAGAGATCTGAGAAATTAGAAGAGAGCAAAAAATTAAAATAAACTAGGTTTGAAAAAAATGATGTTCTTGTTCTTGTTCTTTTTCTTCTTCTTGTGAGGAAATAGAGGAGAGCAAAAAAAAATAAAAAGTTGACTTATATACTCACATGTTGGCTAGCCCTGAGTAATTTTTTCAATGGCAAACTTGTAAATAAATTAAAATTTGCTTTTGGCTAGCCCTGATCAACTTTTCATGTGTCCTTATAAATAGCCATTTTTTTACACGATAACTTAATATCATCAACTACTGAATATTTTCAACTTGATATCTGAAAATAAAAAAATGACGGGGACTTAAAGTTAAACTAATCCAATTTTAAAATTAGAATTTGTAGAAGATTTAACTAATGATCAATTTCTTTGTAATGATTAAGCAAAAAATGGTGGAAAGAGACTTATTTACTGTTATTGGTTTTGAAAATAGCTTGCACGACTTACCCGGAAGAGTGTAATTCTATCGCAAGCCTTCGAGAGAGGCGCAAACTTCGTTTACGAGGGATATGTCTTCACCACGTACTTGGACTTATTTGAATATAGTGCACAACTCCTTGTCGAGGAAGAAGACCGTACGCGTCACTCGCGAGCAGCATACTCGATCCGGATTTGACTTGGTTTTGTTGAAGTGGATTCGTTGCCATAGCGGATCCTTCGATGAAGACATCAGTAAGAATGTATAATAGTGGCTTTTATTCTCATTCGTTCTGTGTTTCTTCTACAAATTTTGTCCTATTTATAGCCATGCACTCAACCAAAAGATATCACAAAATAATTCTAAGGAATATAAGTTTTCTATCTAAACTAACCTCTCAACAAATAACAATAAATATAAAAAATCTAAACTCCTCAACTAAAATATCATCCAAACTAACCTCCCCAAAACAAACAAAAAATAACAAAGATAAATGAATCTAAACTCCTCAACAAAAATATCTTTTTAAATTTTTCAAGTTGGGTAGTCCAAAACTCGAGCTCGTCTATGTCTCGTGTTGCGTCTTAGTCGAATCTGGTCCCCATCAGATACCCTCGTACACTGGATATGGGTACCGCCACAAGAATCCAGGCAAAAAATCATGAGAATTCATGCAGAGCATTAGGCGTTCAAGTACGAAACATAAATGAATTAACGAGAACAAGAAAAATCAAGAAATACCAAATTTGGGTACCAGAGCGGTATATCAGTGGTATAACAACGATATACTAGGAAAAAATACAGCAAGCCTGAATCAGTATGAAACGACACAGGACGACATACCAATGGTATTGCCGCATTATACCATCTACAGTAAAAAAAAAATACAAAATAAAGGTTCGGAATTGAGTTTCGAATTCCCCTAAACTCGCCAATAAAATACAACATAAGAGTCTTAAGAGATAAGTCCAATATAGCAAGATAGACTAGTTTCATGGTGAAACTTGGGTATCGAACTTGATACCAAGTCTTTTCCTATGGGGTCAAAACCATTCCTAGGAAATTATTTTCTAGCTCAAAATCAAAACTAAAACCAAGCATGTAACCAAGATATATCCATGATGAAAACTATATTTCATGAATATGTTTTATATAAAATTAAGCATGTAAACCATATGAAAGGAAAATGACAAGGAAAAGTAATTTGTTAAGTATTGGCAAGATATAATTGCCTAGGTCAAGCTTCAAGCGTACTCTTCTACTCCAACCATCTTAAGGGATTCATAAACTACACTCTTAGGTCTCATGAACAAGCTCCAAGCTCAAGGATGGAGAGGAAGTGAAGAGAGAGAAGAGAAGAGGGAAAAGAAAGAAGAGAGAGAAACTAAAGGGGCTTATATAGAGAGGGGGATTTAATCGTGGTCGTTGGATCTGCCACATCGTCAATCCACAACTCCTCCTTTTAATCACACTCATCCAAACAAAATCAAATATCTACTGGATGAAGGAATGACTTGGTCATAAACCAATTGAAGAAAACATTGGCAGTCGGCAGGTATACCGACGTATACCGGTCTGAATGTCAAGTTTTCCCATATCAGAAAAAATAATGGTTTCGTTTTATACTGTATGGCAATGCAAATGGGTATTCTACTAGTCTCTAGCAGTCTGGTGATCAATATAGTTGTCACAATCGCAGGAGAACATTATGTTACATAAGTCATTAGTTATTTTACTCAAAAACAAGAGTATCATGCGATACCCATCGTACGATCCTTGATATACAGATAACCGAAAAATCTCCAAGACCAGGAAAATCATCAATACATGAATCCAGCAATGACATCATAGCAAGATGTAGAAATCATGAAAGCCAAGAAAATACAATATATGATACATGCATACGTTTTCGTATACGAATATCGATCTGGTGAGATGAGTCTCACAACTCTTTCATCTTAGAAAAAAAATGTCCTCAGAATTTCAATAAGGCACTTATCATGCTAAAATTTTAGGAAATTATGATATCATAAATCAAATTGAAAATTCAAGCATGTTGAAAATATAACATGATATACATAGATAAAACTGAAAATAATTCTAAGCTACAAGAAATATAGGAATCTACACACACAAATTAACTATAGGACACGAAGTACACGAAATTGTATAGTATCTGAGTCGAACAAATATGGATAAAAATTTCTCATACGATAGGTTGGTACAAAAGACCAGCTCAGAATGATCTAGGATATGACTCAGATCCGAAATGTGCCAACGCAATTGAGACATGAAACACATCATGTACCACACGAAGCGATGGTGGAAGAGCAAGATGAAAGGATACATCTCCACCTCGCTCGAGAATATCGAACGGATCAATATACGTCGGACTAAGCTTTTCTCGTACCCCAAAATTTGATAACTCCACGGATAGACAAAATTTAAAATAATACGTTATTGCCGACAAAGAACTCGGAAGGATGCATATGTTAATTTTTCCAATAATGCTGACGATCCTGAGCTACTCTGAGACAATCCTTGTTCTACCGGACTACCTCAACCATCTGAGCTATCATATCAGGACCAAGCATCTGTCTCTCATCTACATCATCTCATGCTAACGGTTATTGTCATGCCCTAATTCCGAAGAATCGATAATCGTCTCCCGGGCATGATGCCGTACGAACCTAAGTTACGATCGCACAAGACATAGTCATAAGGTTATCCGAAAACACAACATCAAGAAGAGTACGCAGAGAAATTGAACAAACACATTTGAAAATGGAAGGAACTTTTCTTTCATTGATAATAAAACATCATTTACATGACTCCGTTACAAATATTGTCGCGCGGGCTATAATATGATTCGATTATAAAATGAACGCTGATGAGATAGTCGTTCCATATATTATATCTTCATTTACAAGCAAAATATTTCATTCCACCTGGTATTGTCTCGAGTCGAGACATCTTTTCTTCTGGACTAATGTGGAGTCTTTAAAAGGATTCAAAATAAGTCTTTAATACACGGACGAGGCTTCAAATGTACTTGTGTCGCCTTGAGCTTAAGTGGCATGCCCTTCTTGGTTTGGGGTACCTATAGAGAGCAAGGATCAGTATATTACACTTTGTACTGGTGCGTGGCAAATTAATTTCCATGCTCTCATTTGGTTGAAGAGTTTCATAGAACAAGAAGATGTGTCCGTGCTTTTGCATCTAACATTTTATCCGTAACGATACTATTGATGGATTTAAGAAGGGGTCAATGGGAGAAGGGTCAGCCACTCACCTTGATTTTGCTTGAGGCGAGAGACTGGTTGGCTGTGCTAGACGGCGCCTACGCGATCACCTGAAATCGCGTAAGCAACTGATTAGAACATTTTGCCATTCAAGAAGTTCAATACGAATGCGAAGTTCAAAAACGCAAGCCATAAAAATTATCGAAAACATTCATGAAAACGCATTCACGAAAACCAAAACTAAAGAGTAAGTGCGGCATGAAAAGCTGGGCAACGGGAGGTCTCTTCTGAATCAGCCGCAGAGTCTATCCTCAAGGCGTAACCCGCTAAATATGAGATTGATTCCGAAGAAGCATTTCCACAATGAGAAAATGATCTTAATTCAATCGTTCCCGTTAGACCAATTCAATCGATCCCGATCTGTCGGTTCTAACTGAATCGGTAGCAACAGTATTCCTTTCTCGTGTACCCCATAGACGAAAACGGGGCACGATGTAGGGATGTGATGCTAATGCTAAGTGTCCCGTCCCGCTCCTGTGAAATCGGATATAGGTTTTGAGCGCTTCCAGCCTACATTGTCGTCGTCTTCAACACCATACTGCGAACACTTCTTTATAGAAGACGTCACCGACCGCCACCGCTAGGGCTTCCGAGCTCGGAGCTCCGATCGCCATGGTCGCAAGTGGAAATGCTCAAAGAGGAAGAAGACCAGGAAAGAATTCGGCAGGGCTCCACCGTCTAGATGTGGTGATGGAGAAGAAGACGAAGAATGGGTGGAGCTCTTAAATAGGTGGTGGCAGAGAAGACGGTTACAATCGTACGGTTGAAGTCGATGTGCCACGTCGACGGGGAGAGGGGACGGTTGGGATGGACGGAGATGAGGCGATCGACGTGGATGGACGTGATAGGCAGTGGAGAAGAAATATTGTGAAACCCATTTATTTTTTTTAGCTATTTATTTAAATAGAATTTTCTGTTATTAATTAACGCTTTCAAAATTATTATTACTATTAAATATTACTATTAATTATTTTTGGGTGAAAAAGGATTTTTGAAAATTATAACAATTTGGACTTTTGAGTTTCGAGCCCAGACCCAGGCCCGAGCCCAATCCCTTCTTTTTATTTCTCAATTCTGATTTGAATTTGGTTTAATTAAAAAAAAAATGTTTGAGAGAGCCGGTCCAATTTGGACCAGCACCTCTTCCCCTTCCCACGTTCAACAACTCCCCCTTATTACTCCTTTCCACGCATTCATTTCTTTCCCACTATAGGAGACTTTTCTCCTCCTTCTCCTTAATAACACTCACCCACTCCTCCCATTTCTCATTCACAGAACACCATTTCCACTCTCCCCCTCTTATTACTTGAACTCACAGCTTTCAGAGAAGAGAAAACTCTCTCTCGAACTCCTCTCCTCTCTCTCTCTATTCTCTATTTTTTTCCTCCTCTACCAAACCCATTTCCCCCACCAGAACCCAACTCCTCCACTTCCTCCCGAGCCCTAGCCCTACCCGTGGCCGAGCTCGACTTCCCCGAGCACTCTCCGCCGTCAGCGCCTCCGCGCGACTCATCTCCGGCGGATTTCCCCGACCGCACGGCTTCCCCGCGCTCTCCCCGCGCCGAGCGCCACCCTCCCGGCAGAGCTCCTCCCCCGAGCTCGCCCGCGCTCACCCGCGTGCGCCTCCCTGCTGTGACCCCCGACGCCGCCCTTCCCCGGCGGTGCTCCTCCCTGCCGACCCGCGACCCGGCGGACTTCCCCGCCGCGCTCCTAGGCCGACCGCAGTCGCTGTCCAGCGCGGCTCCCCGAGCCTCCCCCGTCCAGCGCGCGACCCCGCGCAGCTTCTTCGCGACGAAGCCCCTGGCCGTGCGCCCCGTTCCCGAGGCCGCCCGACTTCCTCTCCGGTGTTCCCGTTCCGGCCGAACCCTAGATCCGGCGAACCTCCTTGCGGCACCCTCTGGTCGCCGACCCGAGCACCCCGAGCTCGTCCGTGGCCGAGCTTTCCCCTCTCCTGCGGGTTCCAGCGCTCTCCGGCGCCTTCCTCGGCGGACCCCACCGCTGTCCAGACCCGTCCCGCGCGGTTCTCCTCGCTGTCCGGAGACTCTCGAGTCCATGACGGCGCGTCCCGAGTCCGAGGCCACCCTTCGGACTCCGTCATCGAGCCCTCGGTAAATTTCTTGATAATCAGAGTAGTTCGTCCCTCCCGTGTCGAGTCTGTGATGAGAATCGGTCCCCGGTTTCCCTTTGGGAAATCCGGTTAGCTGCGTATTTTATTCGGTTAGCTGCGTTAGCATATTTTCTGTGATTTTTATCTGCTGGTTGTGTGGTTTGGTTTGATTGTGGGATTCCCAGACATTTCGGGAAGTTCTGTGGATTGGGAATTATTTCTGGTGGTTTTGGAAACATTTCGGTGGATATATTTGCGGGATTATTTTGGGTTGGAACAATTGCAGGTTTTCTGAGGCGCATTTCCCAGTTTTGGGTTTGTCCCGAAATAGAGGAAGTGCTGCCCAAATTTTTACAAAACTTTATTCATTTTTATTTCAAAATTGGTTTTCGAAAAATGAATTTAAAATTGATTTTTCGGGCGACGACCGTACCGGTCTGTGGGCCCCGGCAAAATGCAAACGCACCGGTCCGACCGGACGTTGGGGTATTAGCCGAATTTTGAGGAATGGACCGAGTCTGAGACTCTTAGCTTTCATTTTTAATTATTTTATTTAATATTTAGGCTATTTATTATAGTTATTTAATTACTGCACTTTATTTATTAATTAAATCACTTTTCTCTTATTTGATGTAAAAGATATTTGTACAGGGCATAAGCCCACCCTAGGACCATTAGCTGTGCCATTGTATTGTGTAGCATAGTTTTATTTTATTTTTCTGGTGGATGTGAAATTTGGGTGGTTTTGATTAGTCGCATAATCGTAGATTAGAGCGCGATTTACTGATTAATTAAGAACTAATTAAAATGGATAAAATATTAGTAAATAACTAGTTCACGGTTTATCACTAAAAGAAAACTGTATTTTTATAGATATATTACAAAAACATAAAGTTTTTCAAAGATAATTGGTTCTTATTATTTTTCCAAATAATCAAATTAACCGGTTTAATCAACGCATGTAGTTTGCGACGTAAACGTTAGCTGTAGCTTAATAACAACTTAAAACCTGACTAGGACTTACTACTAGAGATTGCAACTAGCACACTTAGTCTGGTTATTCAAGGTTCTAAGTCGAGTTCTCAACTGTAGGAACTCGAAGTTACACCTGACGTTCCTCCTCGGTACCGACTCGTCTATCCAGTCATTCTAAAACAAAGGCAAGTGCAGTTATGTCTATTTGGTAATTTATCTAGTAATTGTTTTATTGCAATTTTAAACCACATTGCTACACGGAACTCTCTCCTAGAGTTCGAATATTGACTCATTGATTGAATCTGATTGACTCGGGATATTGGGGGAGTAGTGTAGCGTCTATGACCAATACCCCTATATTGCATCATTGATTGTGCGAGCTGACTCCTCCTATACACGAGGATAGGCCGGACCGTATCATTAGGATATAATTGAATCATCCCAAGCCGGTCATAGTTCGTTACCTACTCAAATCACATTGTTTTCAATTGTAGAATTGTGAAAAATATTGTTAAAGTATTTCAAATTGTTTAACATTGCAAATTTCAAATTATTATTTGAATTATTGGATATTCGTAATTGTACTTTGCTCCCTCCTGACTGGAGACCCAACATTTTAGGTATCGCTGATGATGCTTTGTTCTACGGTATTTTTTCCTGAGATTCCAACTAGAGGACGATGATCTCGAGACTGATGAGCTGGATGCCTAGATTTTTCTTCTTCTTTTATAATTCATGATGTTTGTGGAAAACAATGTATTACAGATGTATCTTTCATTTTATTGTAAAAAGTTTTTTTTTAAACTATTCGAATTATTAAAGTTGTGACAATTAGACTGTGTTGTTTATTTACCTGCATGAGTGATACAGCTTACTGCCGTCGTCTCAACAACGGTGCAGGCTGGGCATGATCCGATTCGACCCAAGAAATTGGGACCGGGTCGTGACATGTTTTTAGTGGTGGCCCATGCAGGTCCGAACAACAACTTAGGAAAACATATTTAGAAACAATTAGAACACTAGAACATCAATTTGTCACAACATAGGACCGAAATATATTATAAATAAATATTTTTGTTTGATTATAGACTGGTAGGATACCTTGCTTATGTTTGCATCCTAAACCTTCCAGAGAATGACCATTGACAAGACCAATCCTGCTGGCGATGAGGTGTCATCTCCGGATCATACCTCATCTCAAACTGAGTTGCATTTCCTAGGTGGAGTATTCATTTTGTTGCTCCACCAGTACCAGCAAACATCTTACAAATGGTTGCCCTATTTCAAGTAATCCTGGAGTTCCAGAAAGCTCAAGATGAAGCCCAGCAGGAACAGAAGAATATCACGAGAGAAGACATGAAGAACGTCAATGATGTAGCCTTAGCTATCTTAAACCAAGTTAGAGCAGAACTTTTGTCTTAGGAAGGATACCCCTGAAGATATTCGGGTCCCATCAAGTACTCTACTTTCCGGCAGTTTTGTCGTAGAAGCTATGGGCTTGTAACTATTGCAAGAGGCCTGGTCATCAGGCCGTTAGTTGCCGCAAGAGATTGGGACAATGTTTGGCATGTGGATCTGCTGAACATCGGGTAAAGGACTGTCCTTATCTTTCCATCAAACCAGAGCTCATATCCCAGCAACACCTGTTAGGCCACAATCTAAGGACCCTCTTCCTATCCAGCAGACCCTGTCCCTTACAATAAGGCATGATACATACTCGAGGTTCATAGAAGATGAAGCAGTTGAAGACTGCTCATGCAAGAGCCAAAACCATGAGGATTAATGCCTAGAACCGCAGAATAGCATCATCTTTTTGGAAGTTGTAACAGGATGTCCTTAGATCAATCATAAGAGTTTTGCTCCCCATGAATAGAAATTTTAGTTACACCCTTATGGCAGATGTTTTCCCTGATAGTCTTCCCGGATTATCCCAGATCTAGACATAGGATTCACCATTGACCTAGTCCCCGGCTCTTTCCCTATTTCTAAAGGATGTTACAGAGTCAACCCGAAGGAGGCCAAGAAGATGAAGGACCAGATCAATGAAGGCTCTAGGATTTATTCAGAGTGGAACTTTACTTTAGGGAGCACCTATCTTGTTTTTGCCCAAGAAGGATGGAACAATGGATGTGCATCGGTTATCAGACACTAAAGAACAAGTATCTTTTTCTGGATTGATGATCTGTTTGATCAATTTGAGTGGAGTTAAGGTGTTTTCGAAAATTGACCTGATCACCATTAGATCAAGGTCAGGGAAGAGGACATTCCCAAGACGGCGTTCAAACACCAAGTATGGGTAGTTTTCTGTGGTCAGGACGTTAGACTGACAAATGCTTCTGCTGTGTTCATGAATCTCATGAACAGAGATTTTCATGAGTATTTGAATCAGTTTATCTTCTCCATAGATAATATTCTGATATATTCGAAGACTGAAGAAGAGCATGAAGAACATCTGAGGAAAGTTTTCGAAACTTTGAAGAAAAAGAAGTTTTATGGTAAGCTATCTGAACGTGGATTTTCTTTGACAAGATGGATTTATTTTGGCCATGTTGTCAAGAGAAGAAATTTCGATGGAAAATAGCTGCTGATGAAGAGTGGTATACCCCAAGTTCAATTCGGAAGTTTCTTGAACTTGGCTGGCTACTATCAGAAGTTCGTGAAGGATTTCGCCAAGATTGCTGAGCCGATGACGAAGCTCACTTGGAAGAATGAAGAGTTCATCTGAACGAAAGATTGCCAGGCGGCATTGAGGAGCTGAAGAAGAGACTTACCACTACACCAACCCTTGCGCTACCCGCAGGAACCGGTGGGTTCTCAATTTACAGTAATGCCTCTGGAAAGGACTGGGCTGCGTTCTTCAACAACATGGGAAAGTAATTGCTTACACATGTAGGCAACTACAGACTCATGAGAAGAATCATCCCACATCTAATTTGAATTGCTGCAATTATCTTTACTTTGAAGCTATGGAAGCATGATTTTATGGAAAGGGAGTGAAAATATGTACGGACTACCAAAGTCTGAAATATGTCTTCACTCAGGAAGGGCTGAATGTTAGACTAAGAAGATGGCTGAAGCAGATGAAGGGTTTCGACATCAACCTGCAGCACTATTCAGGTAAGGCTAATGTGGTCGCTGATGCACTTGGTCGATACTGATGGCGAAGTTCATAACCAAGGAGTGGCACCTACTAGAAGACGTCGAGAAGCTTGGACTGGAAGTTATACTACCTGGAGATAGAAGGACGGAGCTGGATGCTGATTCAGTATTGATGAAGTTCGAGGCTGAGGGACAAAATCAAGAGAACGTAGTTTCAAAACGAGGCACTTTGCAAGCTTAGAGATCGAGTGTTGGCAGGAACACTTGAGGGTTTCTAAATTGATCAGCATTGGAACTCTGAAGAAAGGTACGAGACTTTGCGTATCGGCTGACAAACGGAGGAACGAGTTGATGAAAGAAATGCACCAGTTGCAGTATTCCATAAATTCAGGAGATAATAAGATGTATTGGAATATGCCTCCATTGATTGGTGTTATGGAATAAAGAAGGACAATTCCAGGTATGGAAATTAGATGTGAATTTGTCAACATGAGGAATTAGCAAGAGAACAACAAGCTTGTTGAAGCTGCTGGACAATTCGGAGTGGAAGTAGAAGCGTATAACAATGAACTTTGAGTAAGGATTGCCTTGTTCCCAAGGAGGGAAGGGCACCAATTGGATTTTAGTAAACCGACTGATTAAGTCGGCACACTTTATTTTCCTTCAAGATGGTTTATCCACTAAGAAGTGGGCAGCATGGTACGGGAAGCACATCTACCGGATTCATGGAGTACCGTGGGAAGAGCAATCAGAGAGGTCAATCCAGACGCTTGAAGATGTATCGAGATTTTGCGTCTTGGAATTTGGTAGGTCTTGGGAAGACCAAATTGCATTTGGTGAAGTTTTCTCCTACCAGAGGAACAATCAGTTTTGACGAAGCTGGAAATTGAGGCCAGTAACATCAGGCCATTTGGAGTTTAAGACGTGTAGGAAGTAGCATACTAGTTAGCTCTACCAGCTAATCTTGAGAGTGTGCAACGTCTTCTACGTTACAGCTCAGACGCTACATTTCGGATCCGAGTCACATTTTGGATAATTCAGAGCTGAAGATTGGAATCAACCTTTCAGTGCCAGAGAAACCAGTTGCAAGCCTAGTCAGAGATGAGAAGAAAATCAGAATTTGAGTCATCACTTAAACTCCTACTTCTTATCTTTTCGTTCTAAACTTGACTGATGCTGACGAAGTTAGCCTAGTTTTGCAAGCCATCTCTTTATCAAGCTTGATCATGACGATATCTTATTGGGTGCACCCACTAATATATTGTCTAATCAGGACCGGTGCATGATGGTCTGATCAACCTCGTGTACTTTGGTTCGCTTTTGTATTTTTCTGCGTGGATGATATCATAAATAAAAATTTGTCCCTAAATCGTCTCATCCACGACTGCCTTGAAAATTCTTATTGTTGGACCTGAGTTACGGGCGTAGTACCCGTAGCTGTTTGATCCCTAACCTTACTTTAAATTTCGAGGAAGAAATTTTCTAAGGAGGAAAGATTGTGAAACCCATTTATTTTTTTTAGCTATTTATTTAAATAGAATTTTGTGTTATTAATTAACGCTTTCAAAATTATTATTACTATTAAATATTACTATTAATTATTTTTGGGTGAAAAAGGATTTTTTGAAAATTATAACAATTTGGACTTTTGAGTTTCGAGCCCAGACCCAGGCCCGAGCCCAATCCCTTCTTTTTATTTCTCAATTCTGATTTGAATTTGGTTTAATTAAAAAAAAAATGTTTGAGAGAGCCGGTCCAATTTGGACCAGCACCTCTTCCCCTTTCCACGTTCAACAACTCCCCCTTATTACTCCTTTCCACGCATTCATTTCTTTCCCACTATCTGGAAGGAGACTTTTCTCCTCCTTCTCCTTAATAACACTCACCCACTCCTCCCATTTCTCATTCACAGAACACCATTTCCACTCTCCCCCTCTTATTACTTGAACTCACAGCTTTCAGAGAAGAGAAAACTCTCTCTCGAACTCCTCTCCTCTCCCTCTCTATTCTCTATTTTTTTCCTCCTCTACCAAACCCATTTCCCCCACCAGAACCCAACTCCTCCACTTCCTCCCGAGCCCTAGCCCTACCCGTGGCCGAGCTCGACTTCCCCGAGCACTCTCCGCCGTCAGCGCCTCCGCGTGACTCATCTCCGACGGATTTCCCCGACCGTACGGCTTCCCCGCGCTCTCCCCGCGCCGAGCGCCACCCTCCCGGCAGAGCTCCTCCCCCGAGCTCGCCCGCGCTCACCCGCGTGCGCCTCCCTGCTGTGACCCCCGGCGCCGCCCTTCCCCGGCGGTGCTCCTTCCTGCCGACCCGCGACCCGGCGGACTTCCCCGCCGCGCTCCTAGGCCGACCGCAGTCGCTGTCCAGCACGGCTCCCCGAGCCTCCCCCGTCCAGCGCGCGACCCCGCGCAGCTTCTTCGCGACGAAGCCCCTGGCCGTGCGCCCCGTTCCCGAGGCCGCCCGACTTCCTCTCCGGTGTTCCCGTTCCGGCCGAACCCTAGATCCGGCGAACCTCCTTGCGGCACCCTCTGGTCGTCGACCCGAGCACCCCGAGCTCGTCCGTGGCCGAGCTTTCCCCTCTCCTGCGGGTTCCAGCGCTCTCCGGCGCCTTCCTCGGCGGACCCCACCGCTGTCCAGACCCGCCCCGCGCGGTTCTCCTCGCTGTCCGGAGACTCTCGAGTCCATGACGGCGCGTCCCGAGTCCGAGGCCACCCTTCGGACTCCGTCATCGAGCCCTCGGTAAATTTCTTGATAATCAGAGTAGTTCGTCCCTCCCGTGTCGAGTCTGTGATGAGAATCGGTCCCCGGTTTCCCTTTGGGAAATCCGGTTAGCTGCGTATTTTATTCGGTTAGCTGCGTTAGCATATTTTCTGTGATTTTTATCTGCTGGTTGTGTGGTTTGGTTTGATTGTGGGATTCCCGGACATTTCGGGAAGTTCTGTGGATTGGGAATTATTTCTGGTGGTTTTGGAAACATTTCGGTGGATATATTTGCGGGATTATTTTGGGTTGGAACAATTGCAGGTTTTCTGAGGCGCATTTCCCAGTTTTGGGTTTGTCCCGAAATAGAGGAAGTGCTGCCCAAATTTTTACAAAACTTTATTCATTTTTATTTCAAAATTGGTTTTCGAAAAATGAATTTAAAACTGATTTTTCGGGCGACGATCGTACCGGTCTGTGGGCCCCGGCGAAATGCAAACGCACCGGTCCGACCGGACGTTGGGGTATTAGCCGAATTTTGAGGAATGGACCGAGTCTGAGACTCTTAGCTTTCATTTTTAATTATTTTATTTAATATTTAGGCTATTTATTATAGTTATTTAATTACTGCACTTTATTTATTAATTAAATCACTTTTCTCTTATTTGATGTAAAAGATATTTGTACAGGGCATAAGCCCACCCTAGGACCATTAGCTGTGCCATTGTATTGTGTAGCATAGTTTTATTTTATTTTTCTGGTGGATGTGAAATTTGGGTGGTTTTGATTAGTCGTATAATCGTAGATTAGAGCGCGATTTACTGATTAATTAAGAACTAATTAAAATGGATAAAATATTAGTAAATAACTAGTTCACGGTTTATCACTTAAAGAAAACTGTATTTTTATAGATATATTACAAAAACACAAAGTTTTTCAAAGATAATTGGTTCTTATTATTTTTCCAAATAATCAAATTAACCGGTTTAATCAACGCATGTAGTTTGCGACGTAAACGTTAGCTGTAGCTTAATAACAACTTAAAACCTGACTAGGACTTACTACTAGAGATTGCAACTAGCACACTTAGTCTGGTTATTCAAGGTTCTAAGTCGAGTTCTCAACTGTAGGAACTCGAAGTTACACCTGACGTTCCTCCTCGGTACCGACTCGTCTATCCAGTCATTCTAAAACAAAGGCAAGTGCAGTTATGTCTATTTGGTAATTTATCTAGTAATTGTTTTATTGCAATTTTAAACCACATTGCTACACGGAACTCTCTCCTAGAGTTCGAATATTGACTCATTGATTGAATCTGATTGACTCGGGATATTGGGGGAGTAGTGTAGCGTCTATGACCAATACCCCTATATTGCATCATTGATTGTGCGAGTTGACTCCTCCTATACACGAGGATAGGCCGGACCGTATCATTAGGATATAATTGAATCATCCCAAGCCGGTCATAGTTCGTTACCTACTCAAATCATATTGTTTTCAATTGTAGAATTGTGAAAAATATTGTTAAAGTATTTCAAATTGTTTAACATTGCAAATTTCAAATTATTATTTGAATTATTGGATATTCGTAATTGTACTTTGCTCCCTCCTGACTGGAGACCCAACATTTTAGGTATCGCTGATGATGCTTTGTTCTACGATATTTTTTCCTGAGATTCCAACTAGAGGACGATGATCTCGAGACTGATGAGCTGGATGCCTAGATTTTTCTTCTTCTTTTATAATTCATGATGTTTGTGGAAAACAATGTATTACAGATGTATCTTTCATTTTATTGTAAAAAGTTTTTTTTAAACTATTCGAATTATTAAAGTTGTGACAATTAGACTGTGTTGTTTATTTACCTGCATGAGTGATACAGCTTACTGCCGCCGTCTCAACAACGGTGCAGGCTGGACATGATCCGATTCGACCCAAGAAATTGGGACCGGATCGTGACAAATATCGAGAGGGGTTGGGAAGCTTCTGGTGGTCGTCAACTTATACACGTGTACGGAGAAGCACTCCAATTTGAGGCTAACGGTCGACTGGGTTGAACAGAGAGCAGAATAGTTTTAGAAGAATGAATGAATGAATGTTTGTGAAGGGCTAAAGTAATCAAATGAATTTGGTGGGCTCTTGGGATAGGCTATATGTGGGCTTTGAAAAAAATGGAACATAATATGATGGCTGACCAAAAGCTTATAAAATATTCAGGTAAATATAATAACTAATCTAATTAGACAATTAGTTAGATAGCAATGAATAATAGAAAATTTTAAATGAATTCAAATAATTAGTTAATAATCAAAGATAGCTGTGAACAAAATATTCTAAAATAAAATAGAAGGAAATTACCAATTCTTCTGATTTGTGGGAAGTTGAGTTACATATCTACCCACCTTAGAAAAATTTTGTCCTCGAAATTTCAAAGGCACGACTGGTCATGATTTAAAAAATCATGTACAGAAATTTGAAGGTAACATAATAATGATTAAACTATTAAGGCACAATTAAGCAAAAGTCATGGTCAAGTAAGAATTCTGAGTCACTCAGACATGATTAGAACATAGATATAATCAAAAGAGGATAGAAAGATATGCTTTACTTGGAAAGTCAAACGGAAGGATACAATACAAGAAGAAAGGAAGCAACTAGGAACCAACACTCTACTACAACAGCAAGATCTAATGATCAATATTCTAGGGAAACATAACTACTATATACAAACAGCTATATCACAAATCAAATCCACTCTGATGCTAAGCCCTCGGCTCTCGGTCTCTCCCACTAGGACAGTCTCGGATCCTATGCTCAGTCGACCCACAGCTGAAATATTGCTTCATCCTCTTCCTGCACTCCTCTCGTCGATGTCCTGGCCTCTTACAGTAGGCACAGGTAATTGGGTCCTGCTGCTGAACTAGGGTGAGTGCCTGGGGAACCTCTTGCTGAACCAAAAGCTGATCTGGCAAAGTCTTCTGCTATCCCTGATGACGCTTGGTTGCCCCGTGATTGCTGCCTCCTGAAGTATCTCGACTCCTCTTCTGATGTAAGCTCAAATCAATCTCAATCCTCTGTGCAAATTTGTCAAGTATTTGCACCATTGGTGATGACATAGATGCGAATATCATCAGCTAATCCCTGTCAGAACCGTATCGCTCTCTCCTCGGGGTCCTTCACCATACTCCCGACAAAATAACTCAAGCGACTGAACTCGGTGGCATACTCATCCATCGTGCAAGTTCCTTGCTAAAGAGTCTGGAACTGCCTCTGAAGAGTCTCTCTAGCCACTGCAGGAAAAAACTTCTCCTTGAAGATTCCCATAAACTAATCCCATGTAAGTCTAGGCACTGCTAACTGCAGCTCAGTCCTAAACCATGTGTGGGCTAAATCGTGCATCTGCAGTCCTGTTGCCTCAATCCTCAAATCCTCTGGAAGTCTATATAGCCTCATAACTCTCTCCATATCCTCTAGCCACTCATCGGCATAGAGAATACCTTCAGTCCCCAAAAACTCATGTGGGTCCATCTTTTTGAAATATAAGATAGACCCGTCTCTAAGCTGGGTGGTCTGAACCTGAGTGGGTGGTAGAATCTCTGATGTGGTTGGGGGAACGGTCTGAGGAAGGGATGGAGCTGGTGGAACTAGTCTCGCTATACCCTCCCTAAGGATAACAGTCTGTGCTAACAAACTCTGAATCTACACTCTCTGTGTCTCTCTCTGGGAATCCAGCAGACTCTGGGTCTGGGCTCTCTGGGCCTCAAGAAATTCCTGAATCACACTCCCTGAATCACATCGTGTAGCTGAGTTCCTTCCATGGAACTGACGGACTGTCGGGTGGAGGCTCTCGCGGTAGGGAGTAGTGCATAAGTGTCAATGGCCTCTGGACCCACAGGCTGGACAGACGAGCCTCTCTCAGAGTGGGCCACACTAGGAGTGCGGCCACGCGTCGGATGCTCTTTCTTACCCTTTGCCATTGCTGCAATTGGTAGAAAGCGACATCAATGTCCGTGAAGTGCAGCAAGCAGATAATATAAAGGCAGAAATAATACTAAAATGAAATCATGCAATCCAAAAATGGTCCTATGTTGTGATTGAGCATTCCTATTATCGCAGGCTTCCAATGATACTCTAATTCTAAGTACCATTAGAAATGAGACCTTCATGGGCCACCATAAAAATGTGTCACGCCCCGCTCCCACAAAATCGGGTACGAGTTGTGAGCGTGTCTAGCCTACACTGTCGTCATCTTCAACAATACACTGTGAACACTTCTTCATAGAAGACGTCACCGACCGCCATCGCTAGGGCTTCTGAGCTCGGAGCTCCAATCGCTGTGGTCGCGAGTGGAAATGCTCGAAGAAGAAGAAGATCGGGAAAGAATTTGTTAGGGCTCCACCGTCTAGACGTGGTGACGGAGAAGAAGAAGAAGGGGCAGAGCTCTTAAATAGGCAGTAGCAGAGAAGATAGTACAACCGTATGATTGATGTCGATGCGCCATATCGACGAGGAAGAGGGGATGGCTGGGATGAACGGAGACGAGGCGATCGACGTGGATGGACATGATAGGCGGTGGAAAAGAAATCTCGAGAGGGGTTAGGAAGCTTCTGGTGGTCGTCGACTTGTACGCGTGCACGGAGGAGCACTCCAATTTGAGGCTAACGGTCGACTAGTTTGAAAAGAGAGCAGAATAGTTTTAGAAGAATGAATGAATGAATGAATGTTTGTGAAGGGCTAAAGTAATCAAATGAAGTTGGTGGGCTCTTGGGATAGGCCATATGTGGGCTTTGAGAAAAATAGAACAGAATCTGATGGCTGACCAAAAACTTAGAAAATATTCAAGTAAATATAATAGCTAATCTAATTAGACAATTAGTTAGACAGCAATGAATAATAGAAATTTTAAATGAATTTAAATAATTAGTTAATAATCAAAGATAGCTGCGAACAAAATATTCTAAAATAAAACAGACAAAAATTACTAATTTTTCTTATTTATGGGAAGTGGAGTTACACTAATGTTAGGGCCTAACGGTGCCATGGAGAATTTGTGTTCAGCAGCAAAATCCGCCGATATAAAACTATGCGTAGCGCCTAAATCAAACAGTACACGAGTAGGTTTGTTATTGAAAAGCAGTATACCTGTCACGACTGTGTCCGAGGCAAACGCTTCATCCTGCATCATGGCGTAGACTCGTCCCTGGGCATTATGACGACGATCTTGGCCATTGGTTTGCGCAGGTTGAGGAGGTCGGGGCGCCTGTCCTCGATTTTTTTGACAGTTTTGCTGTGGCGGGGCGTTCTGATTATGTCTACAGGCCATGAAGTCTCGAGATTGGTGACCCATTTTTTCTTAAAAGAAGCATCCCCCGTCGAAGACATGGCAGTTGTGAGCATTGTGCCCGAGGTGGTTGCACTTGGTGCAACGAGGTAGTAGGTCCTGTCTTTTATAGCCACCATTGTTTGGACGCTTTGCCGCATGATTGTTGCCTCCTGTTGTAATGCCCTATCCCGTTCAGTCAATCGGAGGAATCGAAACGTCGATGGCATTCGAACTTAGCCATGCAACGGCGGCTCGAAGTCCTGCTCGGTCGAGGCGACTCCTCGCTCAGCTGGGTAGCTTCGATGAACTTACCTCAGCTTGGCCTTCGTACTAATAAAACAAAAGTTTTCAAATGCACAAGTAGATTTGATAATAAAAGAGATGAATCCACATAGCTAAGGGAGCAATCCCAAGTTGGGTCGATTGAGTTAGAACATGAAAAAGGTTCCATGGTCGGCTTAGAAGTCTTGCACGATGGCTTTCAAAATTGATACTCGGTCCTTCGTCCCCTGGCTTGGGAGAAGGAAAAAAGTTGTTCTTCGCCACCAAGCTAAGAGTTAGCCTAAGTCATAGGCGTCGTCCGCATAACACTTGATAGAGCTTGCACAATCCCATCGTCCAAGGCTTGGCATAGCCTTTACTCGCCCGACGGGTTAAGTGGTATAGCACGGCTTGTGACATAAGTCTAGGCACCAAAATAACTTGGTTGTTCAAAGTCGAATGCGTGTACGGCATGTTCCCACGATGCAAGGCTTGACACAGTCTTTGCTCGTCAAGTTGTTGCATGATTAAGTTAGGCAAAGTTATGTTAGGCTATCAGAGTACTAGCAAGCATGGTCCCACGAGTTCTACGGCTGGGTATAGCCACGAAGTCCTACGGTCTCAAAGCTAGTCATATAGAGTATGAGTTGGACGATAATGTCGCACAAAACATAAGTTGACTTAAAGCACAATGTCACGGACTTAGTGTTTAAGGCACAAACCACGGTAGGTTCAAGATGAGTTGGGAAAAAGGGCTATTAAATAGGCGTTCCTGAGTTGAGTAAAATGATAGGGCAACAAGGAAGAATGCTCGCGACCATGGGTCGTCGAGGCGGTCTCAAATGTTAGAAGTCTTGAACTTGGTCCTGAAAGGATGGTAACATTGAAAGAAGAATGACTGTGTGAGACGTCAGTTCGAGTCGATGTAACGCCCCAGTCCCAAAATACTTAGGACTAAGTACGTCGACATTCTAGCTGCATACATACAAAGTATACTCCAATATATGGAACCTTGGCATGTATACATAAGGTATAGAGTGCAGTAAATCATCAAACTAATCTCATCTACAGATAAAGAAGAAAGAATTTATAATAAACTTATGAATTGTTATTTACACAAGTCGTTGGGCGGAGACAGATCTGCTACCAACAAAAAGAGGGAAATACATAATAAAGAAATTTGTGGAGCGATGCGAAGACGATCCAAGTGCAATCATCCTCGAAGAAATAGAGATGATCACGGCCACAACTCCAATACCTGTGAATGACAATAGCACACACCTGGAGAGATAACCAGGTCCTCAGAGGGACGTAACAAGATACAAGAAAATACCATGCCGTATAAACTGTGATACATAATAGAAAAATAAGGGATACATGCAATAGGGTGCCTAACCGTACTATAGTGAATATTCAATAAAGAACAATCTTTCACATATGGGCACTCGGGCTGTATAGCAGTGGCATCGTCCATTCCTTCGGGAAACAGTTGTCTCCGTCCATAATACTCGGCAAACGTCAGAGGAAATCAGTAAGAAAACATCCATAACGCTCTATGAACGTCAGAGGGAATCAGTAGTAGTAAGGTGAACCTGCGTCTCGAGCGCAGCTTCAGGTACAATAGCAATGAATATGTGGCCCATACATCAAGGAACTGTTCTTTCCATCCCATGCCTAGTGGAGTCAAATCCATGACTCATATAAACTCCTAGTAACTGCCAAGTCTACTAGCATGCAATTCTATTGGCAGTTACTCCTAACCGTCGCATGCCTCATACGTATCGGTGGTCGGCCGACTACGCGAGTACGTGTCCTATATGTGACTCACAATACGTGGTAAAGTAGGTGTCAAGGCCGTATGAGATATACCAATACCTCATCATCAAATGGGTGGTAACTAGACTAAGTTAATGCAAGAGAATAAAACAAAAACAAGAAAACGACCGATAGAGTCGTTTGCACCCAAGTGTGACTTGGACGCACATTTTATAATAAAAACAAATAAAAAATACTGAAAATAACAAAATAAAATAATAATATGTAAATCACAGAGTAAGGTTGCAAGATATCTTGCCTGATGTCCGGAGTGAGGTAAGATGATGTCCTGGCGACGAATCAACAACAATGCACAAAGGGGAAGGTGTAGGAACAACTTCGGATGCTGAAAATAGTCTATTATCTAATTATAATTAACACTGCACCTATTACATTTGTTTAATATATTCTGAAATTAGGATATGGCATAGGTTTTCATATCAGCTTTCCGAAAAACTAAACAGATTGCATTTTTGTTTCCGGAATCTCCCGAAACTGTAAAAATACTGAAACACGTTTATTTTTGGGACACTAGATACTCAAACAGTTTTGCAAAAATCTACAGAACAAATTTTTTCTATTAAAATATGTTTATGGAAAGCTTACGCTTCTTTTAAAAAAACTTGAGGCGAAACGGAGTTCGGAGGTAGGAGATATCGTCGTTTCAAGTTGCTCTTGCTACTAAAAAGCGGGGCTGAATTCTGATGACAAATTTTTGAGTTCCTATTGGACTAAAAATAATTTTGAATTATGGTTGATAGGAAGGGAATGTATTGTGTATATTTAGGTACTTATTTCAGATTTACCTCCTAAATTAGATAGGATTTGATTTAAATTGATAGGAGTTACTTTGTTATGATATAATATAGATAGAGATGCTTTCCTATTAGACTTAGGATTATGATTAACTTAAAATATAGTTCATATTTATCTAAATTATCTATAACATTATTTAAAATTACTATTTAAACAACCTTCATCTAATCTCATTTATACAAGCTGAAATATTTAATACTAAATTGACATTTATTCTATATTATGTAAATAGTGTACAATATAAGTAACATGTAAAAAGTAATAAAAGTTATGAAATGAATCCTAAAATTTTGAGAAAAATTGTATAATATAGTTTAGATCCTTAATGTACTAGAAAAATAGCTTTATATATTTTTATACTAAATTCACTAATGAGCACTATACTAAATATATGTAAAATAATACAAATTATATAATAAGTCAATAAATAGTTATTTAAAAATCTAAAAATTTCACAAATATTTATTTTGAAAAATCTGGGGGTTTATAAAAGTCTTATCTAGATAAGGACTAAGAAGATTTTTAATTCCCCTTAGATTTTCTACTATTTAATTCAAATTGATTTAGAAGTAACTCAATCAAATATAATCCAATGTAGATAGATTCTACCGCTAATTTAAACAACTTAATAAAAAATTTTTCCAACTTAAATCACCATAATTAATTACATATTAAATCAATACATATTTAATATACCTTTTTTGAAATAATATATTAATGATAATAATTAATTTCGAAAATACAAATATATATACACTCGCATGCAAAAATAATACTTACATAAAATACAATTTTTTCTAAACTACTAGTTATACTAGTACCATAAAATAAAATGGACTTTTTTAAATAAAAATAAAGTTTGGCAATCCTCGGCGCGACGTATTTACAACTTTAAGCAATACAAAATATTTATCGTCTATTATTTTAAAATATTTTCTACATCTATATAATTAAAACGTTTTATAAAAATATGTACTTCACACTTATTCGCACTTAACGAAAAATTTACGAAACGCAAACTCGTACGCGACGTACAAATACGAAGTACAAAAATCAAAACCATATTTATTAAAAATTTCGTAGTAGAAATTTAGGGGTTTTACATCCTACCCAACTTTGGCTGCAACGTAGACACCATGCTTCGGTACGAGATGTGGCGATGAGTCTTAAGTTGTTGGCATAGAGTTGTAAAAGTTGGATTTGAGTCGTTGCGAGTTTAAGTCAGGAATCACCGCAAGGCAAAGTTGGTTAGGTAATACTAAGTTCACAAGTCATGATTTGGTCAGTTGGTGATTAAGGCAGCAAGGGCCGTGAGGCGGCAATGTCACGCCCCGTGCAAGACGGGTTCCATAACGGCCGATTGTAGCGGCTGCGACGGAATCGTTGCACAGAAGTCCCAAGCAGAGACATTGAATAATAGCAGGAGAAATTTAAAGAAAAATACAAGTCATTCAAAGTACTCTTTATTGATATTGAAACAAAGATTACAAAGGGGGGCACGAGGCCAATATTACAATCACTTAAGCTCACTCTTCTCATATTACAATGTCACACAGATCCCTCTTTCATCTCTCAATACATGTCTTGAGTAGGCCGACGGAAGCTTTAGAAAGGCGATGTCCATAAATTATGTCCCGTATAAGTCCAGACTCCACGCGGCCGCACACCTCGAATCACCAAAGAACTCCGTGCCTCGACGCATCCAAGCGAGCTCCGCACCACGAGCTTCTACCTGTTCCTGCACATAAATACTGTGTGGGTGTCAGTACTCAACTGTACTGGTGGCGTGAGCTCCTCGCACACCCATACAAAACCGACACATTCATTTACTTTTGTGTAACATAGTCCATTTATGATTGTCTTTCTACTCTTGTCTTAGGATCAGTTTTAGGACAGATGTCTTGGCCTATTTTGTGTCTCTAGACCATCCCGTACTTACAACAACAACGCCAACACATACTTTGCCTTTAGACCCTTCTCGTACCAACAACGTTAACCAATCATGTTGTGCTTGCCTTTCGGCACATAATCAGAGATGTGACTACACGATAGTACCCAATTTCCACATGACCGTGCTATAAGTCCATTGTGCTGTGCCTCACAAACTCAGTGTGACTTAACCATATTACCGCCTCGCGGCCCTTTCTACTTTAATCACCAACTGACCCAATCAAGACTTGTGGACTAAGTGTCACTCGACCTACTTTACCTTACGGCATTTCTTGACTTAAACTCAAGATGACTAAAATCCAACTTATGCAACTTATATGCCGACAACTTAAGACTTGAGGCTACATCTCGTACCGAAGCACGGTGTTTACATTACAGCCAAATCTTAGGCCCAAATATTGTCTTCCGATCGTGCACGTATTCGACTCGACTCATTGATATAGTGCACACAATACTCGACTCAATCCAACGACATACACGGGAATCGCTGTCCATGCCGACTCATCTATATAAACTAGTCACTAGCGCCTAGCGCTATCCTGGACACCATAGATTTTGTTAGACGGACGCCCCTTGCCAGCGCGAGTAGCGAGCTCCGCTGTAAGTCCCCACCTAACCCGTGCGGTCATCCAGCACTGCTAATCATGTCTCCATCGAAACGGTCCCCTTGGCCGCCTGGGTCGCCGTTCGAGAAATATTATCTTACCTTGTACAAGTTGTCCAATGACTATGCAAGACTCGACTCGAACTGATGTCTCACACAGTCGTTCTATTGCTAGTGTTACTATCTCTTTCAGTGCCAAGTTTAATACTTCTCACATCTGAGACTGCCTCGACGACCCATGGTCGCGAGCTTTCTTCTTTCTTGCCCTATAATTTCATTCAACTCAGGAACGACTATTCGAAAGCCCTTCTTTCCAAATTCTAAATGAATCAACCGTGACCCGTTTCTTATGTCACGACCCGCACCCGCTTTTCCGGATACGAGTGCGTGTCCAAGCCAGCCTACGCTGCAGAGTCGGCGGTAGAATGCTGTCACAGCCAAGATGCTCAAAATCACAGAATATAATATTTATTGCTCATTCACAAATTTAAATTAAATCTATAAATTATTACAAGATTTATATTTTAAAAAGTACAAGTTCTTAAAAGTAATGAAAATAATATCATTTCTATCTAATTTCTAGGTTTTTGTCTGCAAGTATATCTGTATCTCCCATACTAAGAGAAGCCACAGCTAAACCTGAAAAATATTGGTTTCCAATCAGGAATGGAACGTACATTCTCACAACAGAATCAATAAATGACGAAATCCATAAATCTGTAATAATACTGAGAGACATGATAAGTGGATAAACAGGGAATCATGGTAGGAATCATACGAGTAAAAGCAGGAAGACAAGGTACACAAGACAAACAATGACAAGAAACTGTAATGTAGCAAGACTATGTCTAACAAGTGATTTGAAATACACTTTCGACATATAAACGGCTAAAGGGTAAATCCGGTACCCCGTACGTGAATAGGCAAGAATAGATATTTTAGGATATTTTTGGGTATGTTTGCGTGTCTACTAATGTACTTTCCTGTCCGGCTAGTACCCATAGATTCAAACAGGTCACGAACACGAAAATATATTGGTCACGAACAACATGCAAGAATCCATAACTACTATCTCGTGTGACAAGCGTGTCAAGAATCAACGTGATATCAATATAAAATATTATTAAATACATGAAGTATAGAGATAATCAAATACGAAACTATCAGAGATGTAGTCGCCTGAGGTCCTGTGCTGGTGAAACCGATAATACTATACCACCCAGTGAGCCACAACAGTCAACACATGCAGAAGTCTCCGGATGCTGAAATAAATATTACCAACATTTTTAGAATAGTCAAATTAGCTAGGATTGCCTGTCCTTAAGTCCAATTCTGGACACAGGGGTAAAACGGTAATTTTGGATCAAAATGGTATCCTCCGTCGGACCCGCTTTGCATCGAAAAGCGTGCTAAAGTAAATGGTCTCTAAAGTTATCAAACTACATGTCTACAGATTCATTTTGATGATACGAACCCAACGGTATGTCCAATTTTGGATTCCGGTGGGCCGTGCACGAAATCACTCGTTGAATCAGATCGTGGAGCCCGTAAAACGGCAATCCGATCAACTGTCTCAGAATTGGACCAAACTTGGCATACAGGGCCAGAAAAATGATACGGTCCTGTTGGCACAAGTTTTGTCTCGATCTGACAAACATACACAAAGTATTGGGAAATTTGCACAGAGGCTGATATGGTAAATTTTGACGGATACGCATCAATTTTGTCGCGCACACGCAACCAATTTGAATTTCGTCAAAGCCCACACGTCCACGAAGCCGATACGCACCTTTCGATGCTTTCGGTTCGTGACTACGTCGTCCGAATTGGTGGGACGCACGTCGTATCGGATAAAGTTTTCCGATTTCTAATGTTTTAAAGACAGTTTTTCTTCCAACTTTAACCTTGAATAACTTCATGCATATTAACCGAAAATAAGAACTACCAGTTGCGTTTTAATCTCGTTTAGGTTGTCTACAACTGTGTCGAATTAGATTCTCGAAAACCCTAATATATAGTTTGAAAAATGGCTTCCAAGTTGTGCTTCGAGAGTGGGTTTCCATTCTGTCGTCAAGCAAGTTTTTGCCCGACTTCGTGCCGATTTATCAGACTGGTTGCTCGTTATTTCCAAATCCACTTGCTGGAATTTAGAGAGGGTTATATAGGGTACATGCTGGATTCGATAGAACAAAAAATGATCATAAAATAGGAGAGAACTTGACCTCGAAAAAGGGGATGCTCGGCTTGGTTGCAGTTGCTGTTTCCCTTATTGTTTCCGCGGCTGCTGCTGGATCCGCGCGCCTGGCCGGCGGCTCTGGCTGCACGCGACGGCGGTGCGAGCACGGGGGTGCATTCTGGGGTTGGGTGTCGAGGGATACGGTTAGGGTTTTGATTCCCTTCTCTCTTTCCTCCCTCTCGATCTCGTTTGATATATACGTAACCGAGCGGTAAAAAATTGGGACAGGCTCGGGTTCGGGCTGGGCGTTGTTGGGTTCGGGTCTGGGTATGGTTGGGCCCGGGCTCGAGCTGGCTAGGTTCGCTACTGCTTGTGGGGGGTTTGGTTTTATTCTTTATTTCAATCTTTTTTTTCTTATTAATACTTATATATATATATATATATATATATATATATATATATATATATATATTTTATATATATATATATATATATATATATATATATATATATATATATATATATATATTAGATATATAAAATATATATATATAAAATATATATATATATATATATATATATATATATATATATATATATATATAAAATATAGATATATAAAAAATATATATATATAAAATATATATATATATATAAAAAAAAAAAAAAAAATATATATATATATATATATATATATATATATATATATATATATATATATATATATATATATATATATATATATATATATATATATGAAGTTGACATTAATAAGTCAATTGATAAGAGAAATATATTAGACACCTAAAAATACTCATATTTATTGTAAGGACACTTTATCTATATAAATCTATGTTTATCTATATTAAACTATTTTCTAAGAATTTATAAAATAACCAAAATACTGCCCTGTTAGTAACAATAATAATAATAATAATAATAATAATAATAATAATAATAATAATAATAATAATAATAATAATAATAATAATAATAATAATAACCAACTAAACTGACCAATAAGAGTTTTTGGTGCACATATCATACCCCATCTTTATTTGGCCCTAGAAATTCGTAAAAATATTCTAAAGCACCATTTAAATATTAATAATAAACTATTAAATATTTAGAAAATATCTGTCAAGTCCTAAAAATAAATAAGAAGTATTTGTACACACATAAAATATCTACATGGTCGTCTTTGTTCTTTCTACATGCCTACATGGGCTTGGATTTGGTTCGGGTCCATTTCGGACTAAATTGGCACGACCGGGTCTCCTAAAATTATGATCTTAATTAATATATAATTAATTAATCTATAGGGGTTAAGTCGCAACTTAGCCTGGTTTTCCTAGTTAGGACACATTTATGGCTGGGTCTTTTCTGGTATGGCTAATACACTAGTCAAGGCACACGACCATGCCATCCGTGTCATGATTTCTAGTCGTCTTGTACTTCAAAACTCAACCATGGCTACAGTCAGCTACCACAATAATTAACTAACTAATTGTTTATAAAATCCTAAAATCATAATTCAATAAAATAAAAAAAAATAAAAATATTTAAAAATTTCGGGAAGGGGGATTACACCTTAGAAACACTAAGTCCGTGACATCCTTCCTTACATCAATTGATGTTCTGGATGATACTACCGCCCAAGACATACCTATACAATGGGCCTTACGGTCGTGGAACCAAGTAATTTCGACAACCGCAGAAAACATGGGACAGTGCTTAGAAAAGACTTCGATAGCCTATCATAACTCAGCCTAACTTAATCGTGCAACAACTTGACGAGCAAGGACTGCGTCAAGCCTTGGACGACGGGACCGTGCATGCTTTATGAAGCGTTTATGCGGGCGACGCCTATGACTTAGGCTAACTCTTAGCGTGTGGCGAAGACCAACTTTTTCTTCTTCCAAGCCACGAGACGAAGGACCGAGTGTCATTTTCAAAGCACGCCGTGCACCAACTCTAAGCCGACCGTTGGACCTTTCCATATTCTAACTCAATTCGACCAGTCGGGATTATTTTCTTAGCTAAGTGGATTCGTCTCTTTTATTATCAAGCCTACTTGTGCAAGTTGAAAACATGTGAGTTATTATGTGAAGGCTAAGATGAGGCGAGTTCACCGAAACTACCCCACCTGAACGAGGAGTCGCCTCGACCGAGCGGGCCTTCGAGTCACTGTTGCAAGGCTAAGTCCGAACGCCGTCGGCGTTTCGATTCCTCCGATTGACTGAGCATGACGGGGCACTACATTATACACATGTAGAAGCATAAATTTTTTAGCATTATGCGCCCAACCCAGAAGTAGATATGCGCCCAAAGTCTAGAAGTATTTATGCGTCCAAAGTCTGGAAGTAGCTATGCGCCCAAGTCTGGAAGTAGCTATACACCCAAGTCTGGAAGTAGCTATACAACCAAGATAGAAAGTAGCTATGCGTCCAAGTCAGAAAGTGGCAAACACCCACAATGGAAATCTTATGCTCCCACATAGCTCCTCCAGAAGAGGGTGCATAGCCCTGTTCCCACACTATGCGCCCAAGACAGGACAGTTCCACGACTCGGTTAACATCCACGATCAGTCGTGCATCGAAGCATGCGGCCACGTCAGTCTCCACGAGAAATCGTGCACCGAAGCATACGACCATGTCAACCCCACGATCTATCCACGATCATCCAGTCTTTATGCGCATACGCCCTATACGCCCAAAGGAAGACTATGCGACCATAGGGAAATCAGTGTATTTTCCTCCTGTATGCGCATACTAGTCGTTTCAGTCCAAAACGACTATAAATAGAGGTCACATGCCTCTTCAAAAATACAGAACGGAGAGCATTTCAGAGCCAAATTGCTTTCCTTCTTGCCAGCGAGCCAAGAGTTAGCAATTTTCTTAGGTTTTCTCCCATTTTTATAAATCGGAGTGTCAACGGAGTAAAGGAGCAACTGCCGCTCGATCTCCATCGTCCCATTTCCTAGAATTCTTTTTGTACTCAGGGATTCTCAGTACAGGATCTCTCAGGTGTACTCGATTTGTGGTGCCTTACGCCAATAAGAAAAGATGGTGCTTCTTCTTCTTCTTCTTTTTTGTGTGTCCACAAAAATGGCGACTCTGCTGGGGACTACCTTTTCCTCTGATGAGAAGGTGGTGATGCAATCCGATACCGATAAAGTAGAGAGCACTCAGAAGATGTTGATCGTGAAGTTCGATCAACAGGCGTTCGAAGAGATGCTCTCGAGGGACGACTCTACTCCCTCGAAATCAGTAAAGCGAAACAATTCTCGTAAGAATTGCCTTCCGAAGGCTCGCGTTGCATATCCTGCCTGTGTCATAGAAGATATGCAACCGAAAGGGAACTCTGTCATGGGGGCACATAACCCTTCCACAGGAGCTCCCAATACGAAGAAGGCGCATACCATTCCGGGTCTACTAGCCCAGCGACTTTCCTCTTATACAATCAATAATAGAGTGTTCAACACTCGAGATTTGGCAAAGAAAAATACTATGATGCCAAGAATCGAAGTGTTCGACGCTCTGGGCAAACTCAGCGAGGCTCGCAAACGAAGAAGGCAAAACTGGGAGAAAACAACACTGTTTTCCAAAGCATGTGCCCAGAGCCATGCGCCCAAAGTAGTATGTGGGCACATAACTCCGGCCGGAGGACTTCTGTCTTCGATAGGCTATGCGCCCAGGCTCTGATGACCCATTCTATGCGCCCACATCCAGGAAGACCAGGCATGCTGCCAGGACTTCAGGAAAGCATGCGCCCAAAGGCATGCCCCAGGGTCTATGCACCCACAGCAAAAAGACATGCCCCAATATGTATAACATGGGGCTGTCTTCAAGGTCATCAAGGAACTTAGGTGTGGGGGTCGCCCCTGCACATGAACTAAGTCCGGATGTGCCAACTTGCCTTACAAACCCATATGCAAAGCTCAGCGTTGCATGTAACATGGGTTTTAAGGCAAAACTCCCGTCCGTCGATTTACGTGACATGATAAATCATAAGCGTAAAGCAAAGGAGGATAATGCAACTCATGGGGTACATCCGTGCACTAGTATTATCATCAATTGTTGCTGCTCCAAAGCAACGATGGTACCTCCAAGGCAGTCATTTTTCGACGACTACAACGCTCTGATGAAGAAAAGCCACTATGTATTTCATCCAATATGGATTCATGGGGTCCTCCTTACGGGAGCCCCAATCAAAGAAGGTAGACCACTAATCCAACCTTTTCTCTCAGTTCCGCGAACAGAAGAAGAAGTCTGCCAACAAACAGCCAGCGAACTATTACATCTGAAGGAGTCTATATGTGTACTCGGTCAAGGACGAGATTGCTTATAGATGGCGAGGACTCTCAAGCTGGGGGTAATGTTCCCTCAGCTGGAGGTATTATTCCCTCAGAATCTGAAGCAGACGACCTTCATGCCGGAGGTAGCCTTCCAGATGATGATGATCTCTTTGAGTCCGATGGTGACTATCTACCTCCTCTGCATGAAGATGAGGGCCTTTTCAACTCAGAGACAGACAATATCAGCACCAGTTGTACTGTCTCCTCTATTCATCCTCGCATGCTATCAGCGTACATGAATGAGGAAGAGAGACCTAAAGAAACCAGTGATCAGACCAACAAGCGGCTAAAGAGTCTTGAAATGGCATTTGCCAAGATCACTGATATGCATACCAGCATAATGGCGGTCCAAACTACTGGGGCTGTTCCTCCACCTCAACCGAACGTCTCAGCACACGCTAGTCCAGCTCATAGCAACAACCCTCCTTCACTACAAAAGGAGTATCATTCCGTTGTGCCTCCTCCAAATCCCGTAAATGCTGGCGGTGGTCCTTCGTCGAAGACACTTGACAACCGTACAATAGCCGTTTCTCAACATCTGCTCAATCAGCAGGATGCAATTGATTCTTTTGTTGCCCGTTTCGATACCATCTCACACAAAGACGAGCTTCAGAAGATGGGGATATCTCAAACTTATCCTCCTGAATGGAAGAATGCTACTTGCCCTCCTAACTACAAGCCATTGACTCTAAATTCGTTTGACGGGATGACTTCTCCTTGCCAACACATGACATACTTTAACACGCAGACTCTGCACTTACCAAGAGATGATGCATTCTTGTCAAAGCTATTTATCAGCACCTTGCAGGGGGTAGCTTTTGAATGGTTCTGCAGTCTGCCTGACGGTTGCATTAACTCCTTTAAAGACTTGGAGAGGTTATTCCTCAACAAGTTTTATGAGAGTGGCATGCATGTTAGTATGTCCACCCTCATCTCGAGACCAAGCAGAGGAGGAGTGAGTCTGTTATTGCTTTCATCGAACGCTTCAGGCGAATAACATTAAAGATACCCTTTGGTATACCAGACTCAGAGCTTATGGATACTTGTCGGCATAACTTTCTTCCTACAGTGAAGTTCTGTTTGGGTATACATAAGTATGATACATGGCCCACTTTCATCGGGGCTGCTGATGCTGCTGATAATGGTCTTCCTAACCTAGAATTACTGGGGTTGAAGACACCCAAATCTGAAGACAAAAGCAAGCACCCCCAAACTATCCCTATCCGTGGGGGTAAAGGGAAAGAAGTCTTAAAGGTCGACACATCCAAGGGAGCTTCTAATTCTTAGGGTGCTCTTGACAAATCCAAGAAGACTTTCTCCTTTGACGAAGATGATGTTATTACCATTTTTTATACATTGATGAAGGGTAATAAACTGACATCGCCTCCACCACGACATCCTGTGGAGGCAAACCAACTCAACGACCCCAAGTACTGTCTTTATCACCAGTACGTGCACCTTTCTACCAAGGATTGCATCATCCTGAAGAAGAAGATACAACAGCTTATCGATAGCTAAGATATCAACCTCGAAGCTGAAGACAAGTTAGTATCTTCTAACATGATCTCTCTTCAATTTGGTGACTTTCTTTCCACAGAAGTTCCAGATGGCATAGTACCGATCCCCAAGGCAGTAATAGAAGTTGTCAACCTGCCGCCAGCTCGCGACTCAACATCAACGTTGCTTTCGCTCACGACAGAACATGGTAAGATCATGTGGGTCCATCCAGACCTTGTGCAAAAAATAACGTAGGGGGTGTCTTCCAAAGCAAAGAGGGACAAGAAATACAAGTCATGCCATATGGTGTCTTCTCCCATGTACAAAGTTCTATCTGGCGAGACGCGATCCGGGAAGACTTACCTGCGGACTTATGACCCCGCACAAGAAGTCGTAGTGCCTTCTCAAGCTCCTGCTGCTCCCATAAGTTCAGAAGCTGGTCCATCTAAGTCCTCAACTACCGACAAAGCTAAGCAGAAGGAGACGCGATTTGACAAGTCTTTGAAGACACTAACTCCCGAAGGCATGGATCGGCCTTACAACTTTGACATACTAGCACAACTGGCCAATACACCTGCCAGACTATCTTTGTTCAATCTACTGCGACTCTCCAAATAGACGCGTAAAGCTTTAAGTGAGGTATTACTACATGTCGACTCTTATCTCGCTGAAGTGAAAGCCCCCGTTGAAGATCCAGTCTCATGTCCTCACTGCCATAGCACTATGGAAGTGGTGTCCAATATCACCTTTTCACAAGAGTACATGCTACTCAAAAACAATTGTCATGATAGACCTCTGTACTATACGGGATATATCGGGGTAATTAAGGTGGATCAGATGCATATCGATCCAGGTTCCTCCCTCAGCATCATCCCTAGAAGTTTACTCTAGATTATAGGGATCCCTCTGCACAAGCTATCTGCAACCAATACAACTATCATGGCTTTCAATACTGGGAGAAGTTATCCGCTGGACAAGATCCGTCTCAAGTGCCAGATTGGTGATCTCCAAACAGAGGTTGCTTGCTATGTAATCGATGCCAATGTGTCCTACAACGTCTTATTGGGACGTCCGTGGATACATGAGAACATGATCGTTCCTTCTACCCTTCACCAGTGCTTTCAGTATGTTAACTGTGATGGCATCATGAAGACGAAGTTTGCTGATGTCGATCCTTTTAAGGGTATTGAAGCCTACTATGGAGATTCAGTACTTTATTAATCTCAGCCTCCCAAGGATGACGACAACGAAGCTGACGATGAAGCTGAAGATAATTCATCCGCCAGTGACGGTCCCCTAGTTATTTGAGTCAAAAGACGTACTACTCTAAAAAGTACTACAAAGCCTCTCACAATCCGGGTCAAAAAGAAGAATCTTGATTTTGTCAAACCATTAACCATCACTTTTCGTAAAGCAACTCGGGTGGAACCTGCTGAAGTCCATCCTCCCAAGTCTGTAACTCCTGTTCAGGACAATGATGCCCTCAATGAGTATATCAATACTCAAAATAATGTACCTTCAGTGGATAATGTTATCCCTAAAGAAGAACTTACATATTTTCGGAGTAAAGGTTTATCTTTGAATTACTCTGATGTCTACCAATCTATAAACCCTAGAGCATGGCATAGGACCACATCTCTGCATGCCGGTCACGACGTCTCGTCTGTGAGAAAAAGTTTGGCTAGAAGATATCCACTACTTTATCGTTCCAGCTAGAAAGAAGGGTGAATAATTGATCATCTTCGTTCGAATAATTGGCGAAAGAAAGTTTGTTCTGGATTTTACTACTCCCAATTATAACACTGAAGCTGACTATGATTCAGGAAAAATGCAACTTTACCGATATAGTTGGCAAGCCAAGCATATCATACAGAACATGGGATATGATATAAAAAGCGACCAGGGACTAAACTACGGTCAAGGGCGACGATTGCCACTACGTCACTTTGCTCCTTCCGACAAACCCGAGAACTATTATCAACGAAACGGTATTGGTTTGGGTTATGTTACTCCTCCAACAACTCCCGAAGGATCAGACATTGAAGTGGATTATTGTTCTCATTCTTCTGATTTCTGCCTCTGGGATTCAGACTCCAACATTGGAGACATGTTCAAAGCAACTTTGTCCGTCAACATGGTGTCAGTTAACCAAATTGCAGACGATATCCAATCTATCGAGCTCAAACAATGGGCTCAAAAGATGGACACCAGGTAGGAGTTATGTTTCGAACAACGTGAACCACCTACTGAAGGCGAAGTCGTCCAAGTTAATTTAGGAGATGAATCATCTCTTAAACCAATCTTTATCGGCAAAAGTCTGTCTGGTGAAGAACGACAATCTCTTATACAACTTATAAGAGAATATATTGACGTCTTTGCATGGATCAATGAAGACATGCCAGGCTTAGACCCTAAAGTTGTTATGCACCGCCTAAAAATCTCGTCTAAAGCTAAGCTAGTGAAGCAGCAGCAACGACGGTTCCGACCAGATATCATGGATGTAGAAGCATGGAAAATATCAGAATAATGGTCCATGCGGCTCCGGATACGAAGCCCATGCGGCTCATATGGGAGCTGTCTTATACAGTTCAAAGAAAGACTCTCCGTCTCATACGGCTCGAGAGTGTATGCGGTTCAGCAGGAATATGCGGCTCGTTCGATGCCACGTGTCCCCCTGTGATCCTTCCCTACAGCTGGCCCTTTGAATAGTGGCCTCATTTAATGCTCTGACACGATTTGACGACTGTGGCGGCTCTGGCATAAAGTGCCATAATGGCTCTGCCATAATGACAGACCCTTCGGGAAAAGAAGAAGATCTCTGACCCGATCCGTCAGAAATCCTAGATTGCCACGTGGCAAGTCTCATGCGGCTTCAATGGAGAACAACTTCATACGGTTCACTGAGAAGTCACCCTATATGACCAGCAGAAATCAGCCATATGCGGCCCACCGAGAGCCCAGTCCCTGCGGCTCAACACAACGCTGTCTTATGCGGCTCGCAGAGACTATACATATGCGGCTCATTGAGAGTTCGTTCCCTGTGGTTCGACGAAGCACTGTCCCATGCGGCTCATGAAGATTATCTCCCTGCGGTTCAAGTCTTGTCTATCCCATACGGCTTTGGCAGGACCCACAATTAAAACACGTGGCATCGAATCAATCAACGATTTAATCGAATCTCAACAAATATATTTGACATCATCATCATAATTACTGAGATCAAGGCATATCATTTATCATCAAGCCAATGGGACACGTGGCGAGCAATCGGGCATTGGTATAATCAATCATGAAGATTTAAAGCAATCAACATTAATTGCTCACAAGATTCGGTGCTATCCTCATTAATGGCCGAGATTTATTGTAATCAGGACCAAGGGTTCAGATAGATGGAAGGAGCGCCGACATTCCAAAACAATGATCATTAGCAAACCCTAATGATCATACCCCACTCTTATAAATAGCCAGCATCATTTCTTTGCACAAGGATCGGCAACAAAAGAATAAAAAAATATACAGAGTCAGGGAGAGAATACACAGAGAGAGAGAGAAGCCAGGAGAGCAACAGAGGAGCAAAAAGAGCACTTCTTCGTCAACGCCAACCATCTTTTCACAAGGAGCCAAGGCTGCATACCGATCGTCCAAGGAGTAAGGCAGGGCTGCCGTCGCCTTCCCGAGCCTCTATCGTCATCCCCCAGAATCTAAAATAAACAATTGTACTTAGATTGCTGTACCTAGGTTTTCGTCCCTAGGCTTTCTTTGTACAAGCGAGTTTGTATTGTGAGTCTAAGTTCAGTCCTCCGATAATTGTTCTGTACTTTTACAATCAATGGCAAACACGATGGCGACTCTGCTGGGGACAAACTTCTCCACGGCTGAGGAGTTGGTGACGCAATCGGATGCAGCCAAACTTGGCTCCACGCAACAAAAGATGGTCGTCCGCTTCGACCAACAGGCGTTTGAAGAGATGCTCTCCGAAGGAAGCGCTGGCCCGGTCCAGAAGCGCACCCGCACGACAAAGGCTCGCAGAGAGTGGAGGCCAAAATCATTTGCTCCTCCCCAAGCCCCCGACGGTGTACCCTCTGTTGCTCAAGACGGTGAGAAGGACTCTTCTGTGGCCCCACTTCAGACCGTAGACAACTCTGCTGTCTCCAAGTCCGGCAGAAGAAAACACTATGATGCTGGACTTGCAGAGGCAAAGAGGAACTCTACGCGAACTAAGACGCATAGGGGTGCTAGCCGAATGAAAAAGGCTCATGCGATCACATCCGCTAGCCGCAGGGACAAAGCTCATGCGACCACAGTCGCTGGCCGCATGAAGAAGAATCATACGGTCACATCTGGCAGCCGCATAGTTTTTGCAGCTACAGTCGCCAATCACATAGATGAAACACATGAGGCTACAGGAGGCAGCCGCTTGCAGAGAACCCATGCGGCCACTATTGCCAACCGCATGCGGCCAGCCTGCACGGTCGTGACTCCTAACCGCCCAAAGACAACTCATCCGACAGCAGAAGATGACCGCATGCAGACAGCCTGCACGGTACCCAACTCTGGCAGCATAGCGTCCGTTCTACGCTTCTCTCGATCGGTCTTCGACCGTCTCTCATACGGTCCCGGCCCTGATGATTCTCTGTATGATAAGCCAGATTCTGTGGCATTAAACTTGGACTGCTCCTATTACGCACCTACAAGTGCTAGAAGGAGGAAGTCTAGGGCAGCACGGGCTCATCGAGCCCAGTCAGCTGTCCCAACCTCTGACTATCGGAGCGTCCCGTTGACTATCACACGGGCCTCGGATGGAAAGTTGTATACAACCACTCAAGTCCAACCCCCCGCGACAAACAGACAGAGTGGTTCCCCTGACCTGCGGGAGACGATCCTCCACAAACGCAAGGAAAGAAAAGGAGTGTCGGTGTGCAAAGAGTCCTCGTTTGGACATCGTTACACCCAAATCATCGTCAATTGCTGCTGCAACAACGCGGCAATGACGGAAGCTCGGCCATCCGCCTTCCAAAGGCTACAGCACCCGAACTCAAAAGATGAGGCACCTCCTGTTGTCTCCTGCAATTCTGCTCAAAAAGTTCTCGCCGAAGAGAGGAGGAAGAAAACGAGCATCTCCAGTCCGAAGATATCAACCATTACAACTAAGAAACTGTCGTCTAAACAGTTGCCCTCCACTGGTGTATTCCAACACACCCGTTCAAAGATGAAATTTACCTCGATGGAAAATTCATCATCCACATCGCTGGGGTTGAAGGAGCTGGAGGTAACACTCCTCCGAACATCTGTAACAATCCGATGTTCCAAGGAACCGAGTCCGCACAAACAACTCTTCCATCAGGAGCAACGGACGCTGATGCCCCCGAGGACATCCGTAACTCTCAAGACAAGGCAAGCTCTGAAGCTGGGGATACCGTTCCCTCCGAGTCCGAGCCCGAAGAGAACATTCCCACCTATCCCGATGACTTCTCGGTGCATAGGTACGACTCAGAGGGCACATCCTCCACCGTTCCTTCCATCACTCCTCACGTAAGAACGGTGTTCATGACGGACAGCGATCAAGGTGGTTCCAGTGATCGCCAGCGCATCGACAGTCTCGAAGCCATATTACTTGCTTTGGTCAAGTCTGTAGACGAGATTAAAGTGGCCCTGCCCACTTTACAAGGAGGAGCGCCTGGTCAAACAAACACGGGCCCCACGGTCAATATAGATTCGAACTCAGCGGCACCAAACTCGGACAATAATCCTCCCGAAATAACAGCCTCCGCCGCGACAGATGAGACCCGAGAAGTAAGAAAAGAGGTCCAAGAGCTCCGTGCCATGTTTCATGCCCGAGAAAACGCTCAAGATCTCAGAATACGGCAACCATATCCTGCTGAGTGGAGGGATGTTCCATTCCCACCAAGATATAAGCCGTTCAACATCAACCCGTATGATGGCAAAACCTCAGCAAGTCGATACATCACTTACTTTGAGGTCACCACCGACCATCTGCCCCATGAAGATGCGATCCTCACACAGTTATTCATTAGAGCATTGGAAGGAGTCGCCTTTGATTGGTACCGCAATCTACCGGACAACTGCATCCATTCCTTCGCCGGCTTCAAGCGCATGTTCTTGGAACGATTCTATGAAGTAGGACAAGACATCACTATGTCCACTCTCATGGACGTCGTCCAAGGGGAGAAGGAGCTAACAAGGAACTACATCGAGCGGTTCTGCCAGACCGCCATGAAGCTGCCTTCCGGAAATCCGGATTCTTCTTTGATCGAAATCTGCCAAAAGAGACTGCTTCCAACGATCAGTCTCTGGATGGGCGAGAGTCAATTCAAAGATTGGAAGGCGTTCATCATCAGCGCCACAAGCGCTGAAGAACGACTGAAGAAGGCCCGCCAACTGGGGTTGCACATCTCAGAAGGAGAAAATAAGGGCAAGCGTCTCAACAACGATAATGGGGGTAACCCCTCCAACAATCGGGACAGCAAGGGAAAATAGGCTATGGTGGCCGACACGGCCCAGACGCCCGAGCCACAGCCAGCATACAAGCAATAGCCTCAGATCACTTACTCTTTCGAAGACGGCCACGTCAAGCCTATCTTAGACATGCTTATACAAGGAGGTAGAATTCAGCTTCCTCCACCAAGACGGGAGCCTCGGCCGGCTGATTTAGAGAACCCGAAGTTCTGCCATTACTACCGTTATGTACACCACGCTACACATGACTGCTACCAACTAAAACGGTACATCCAAAGCCTCATCGATTCGAACGCTCTGGCCATCGACTTCGAAGAGGTAACCGTAGCATCCAATATGGTGTCCGTACAATTCGGCAACTTCCCTCCAACGGAGACCCAAGACGGGGTAATTCCCGTCCCTCTCACGACAATAGAGATTACCAATCTTCCTCCGCCCCGAGAACAAGCTGCTGGTCTAGTACCTCTCACCACCTCAAGAGGAGAGATCATGTGGGTCCATCCAGACTTGGTGTCAGAAGTAACTCGGCCCACACCATCTCCCACCAACAAAAAGAGTGGAAAAATCAAGACCTGCCGCACAATTTTAGCAGACAACGAGGAAGCTACAGCCGTCGTCACGCGGTCCGGAGCGCAATCCCAACCTGTGGTTGATAGTCCAGCTGAAAATCATCAACCCACTGCAACTGATGCTCTGGGACCGGCTCAGCCTTCGACGACCGACAAGCCTAGGCCGAAGGAGACTCGCTTCGACAAATCTCTCCGAAAGGACGCAGCCCAAGGGCTAGAGAGGCCCTACAACTTTGACATCTTAGCACAATTGGGTAACACTCCGGCCAAATTATCATTATATGAACTCCTGAGGCTCTCCAAAGATGTTCGTATTGCATTGAGCGAAGCACTCCAAAATGCCGATGCCTATCTTGCTCAATCTAACCTCACTGGGGAGAACTCAACCATGGATCTCCAAGATAGTGCCTGCACGGGAGCAATGCCCAACATCGTCTTCACTCCGCATGTCACGTCCCAGTACCGAAATACGGGGACGGACTAGGCCAGCTACTCCATATGAGGTACGTAACGTCATACGGCGATCGTGACTGTCGAGAGACTAGGGGGTACATGCTACAATCAAGTCTCCTATGGTCCCACAGAGTTCTATGTCTCAATCAATTAAGTCAAATCAGCAATTAAATGAACATTAAAGATAAAGCAGTAAGGCATCCCTGACGCTTCATCAAAATGATTATGAGAGACTAGCTTTATAATTTAGCTATCTCAGAGAGTCAGGAGTACAAAATTATACACAGCTGCAGTCTGTTTAATTACAATTATGTACAGACACAAAATACCAAGTAATCCGGCTAACAGGTGCCGGTGGCTAAACGCCGCAAAAGTATAAGCAGGAGTGGTGGAGAAGAAACCCACTCGAGTCCCCGAACCGCCATGCTCCTAGTATGCACCATGGATGTCAGGGAGAAAGATCGTGTCCTCTGGCTCTGCTACGAGATCTGGCCAAACAAAACCAGCGGGGTCAGCCCCGAATAGCAAGTACCGCCAAAGGGGCACAAGAGTTAAGATTAAAAACCCAACTAATAAAATGACTGATAATAGTAATACTTATGCTACTATTATAGGGTAGCGCAACCTCCTCGAACCCATATGGCACCCTTACAACCAAACAAGGATAAAAGGTGCCGCATGGAGTCGGAACGTGTCGTACTCTATAACTTTCACATAAGTTAAAAAGGTATAAACCATAAATCTCCTGATCGTGACTTCGGTCGATAGCCTATCGCAGCACAATAACCAACCCAACAATCAAACAAGAACATGGGTTGGATCATGTACCATGATAGACCATGTTCCTCAGTCATTCACAGAAGTAGCACTTCACAACCAGAATAAGTCTTCCGTTCATAACTTCGGTCCACAGCCTGTCATAGTACGATAACCAACCCAACAATCAAACAAGAACATGGGTTGGATCACGCACCATGACAGTCCGCTTCCCTCAGTTATTCACGGAAGGTAAATAGGAAACATGCAAGTCGTTTTCACGGCCAATCAAGTCTACGAGTTTCTAGGGGAACGAGGTTATCCTCGCGTCATGTTATTAGAAAATCCTCAGATCGTATCTTTCCAGCAAGGCTAGCCAACCCAAGGGTTCGCGTAGACAGGTGTCATGGAGCACAGGTCCCTCGTGAGGCCACCTTGCCAAGACATGTAATATATAGCAGGAATTAATCGGATACAGTCATCCACTCGTTGCGGATGACACAGTATCCGTGGAGACCAGCCGGCGCGCCAAGACAATATCTCAGGGCGACTGGTGTAACACGATCTCGGGACTCTGCCCTCCCCATGCATCTAGTATATTCAGTTGCCTAGTTTAACTCTAGGTGAAATCTTGGACTCTTATGCTGTGGCCTGCATGATTACCCTCCTAAAGTCGTACTTTAGTACGAGTACCCTAAGTGAGGATCCATGTCAATCAGTATGTCAACATGTGCTACCCTCCTTAGTGTAATGCATCATTACAATTACGCCACGTGGAGTTACGAGTTATTTGTCGAGCATGAACACGAACTGGGACATTCAAGTACATGTATCAGGTAGGAACACTTTGTTCTCCGGGGTCACATCAGTGCTCATATCATGCTCGGGACAAAAGGCATAAGGATATAAAATGAGCATATAATATCTAATAAAATATCAAAAGAATACGTACAACAAGACAGCGTGGGTGAAAAGTCACGCAAGCTTACACAAGGCAGCGTGCGTAAAAAGTCACGCAGGCTCAAGGAGAGAGCTGCGTGAAAAGTCACGCAGGGTCAAGGGAGAGTGCTGCGTGAAAAGTCACGCAGACTCAAGGGAGAGAGCTGCGTGAAAAGTCATGCAAGCTCAAGGGAAGAGCAGCGTGAAAAATCACGCAAGCTCAAGGGAAAGAGCAGCGTGAAAAATCACGCAAGCTCAAGGGAAAGAGCAGCGTGAAAAATCACGCAAGCTCAAGGGAAAGAGCAGCGTGAAAAATCACGCACGCTACAGGGAGCAGCGTAGGTGAAAAGTCACGCACGCTACGGAAGACACGCTTCCAACAGGAAGCGTACCTAAGTCTGCGTACGCAGCGCTAAAGAGCGCGCGTAGCTCAGTGTGCGTGAGCTAAGAAGCTCTGCACACTGCTCACTGTCTTCTCCAAACAGCAAGAACACCATGGCAGAACCCAAAACTTCAAAACATCACAACTTGGCCATCCGAACTCCAAATCCGGATTTCCAAAGTTCCATCTTGGGTGAAATGGAATTCTCTTCCACATGGAAGCATCAAAACCCACAAAACTTCAACGAAAATAGATCAAGACTAAGAAAATTCGAAAATAATTAAAACTTAGATCTACAAAAATCAAAGCTTCAAAATGGAAATTTTCAAGTTCTAAACTAGTATAGATTGAGGAGAAGAACATGTTTTGGCAAATAGTTTTGTAAGAAATCATTAACAAAATTATTGATCCCTCTCTTGAGCAAGTTGGTACTTGCCTTGGTTGGTGGAGGAAGTAAATGAGAAGAAGTAAATGAGAGGAGAGAGAAGGAGATGAGTTATATATATAGAATTCTTGGACCCATGGGTTCATGATGAACCAAAGGGTTCATGATGAACCATAGGTGAACCAAGAATAGGTTACCCAAATGAGCCAAAACTGTAGGCCCAAATGCAGAAAATAAATTAGAAAATAATATTTTGTCGAATATTTTTGGGAAATGCATGAAGAAATACTGCATAATAAATATCGTATAAATACAAGGTAAATACAATTTATCGGTTTACGTATTAAAATACGTATTTCAGGATTGGGGAGTGACATCTCTACCCTTCTTAGAAAAATTCCGTCCTCGGAATTCCAGCCAAGACAGGATAGTAAGATCAGGGCAAGCAAGGCACAATCATATATAAGTTAACTATCATAGCAGTTATTATCATGCATCACAAAGTGCAAAATAAGCAGGTGCAGAAAAGCATGGAATCGTGTCAATAAGGTGCATAAATATACCTTATTAGTCAAACAAATACGGATAACGAGATCTGATCTCGTCCTCGCGCTCCCAGGTTAACTCTCCCGAAGAGTGATGGTTCCAAGAAACACGAACAAGGCTTATCGTCCGATTCTTGAGTACCTTCTCTTGCCGGTCCAAAATAGATACGGGTTGTTCCTCGTAAGTTAGGTCGGTACCAACGACTAACTCAGAATGATCGAGGACGTGACTCGAATCCGGGACATACCCACGTAATTGGGACACATAAAACACATCATGTATGCCAGTTAACGAAGGCGGAAGGGCAAGTCGATAAGCCACATCGCCTACCCGAGCGAGAATCTTGAAAGGACCAACGTATCTTGGACTAAGCTTTCCCCGGGTTCCAAATCTGATGATACCCCGAGTAGGCAAAATCTGTAGAAACACTTGGTCGCCAACTCTAAACTCTAGAGGCCTACGATGCTGATCTGCCCAATGACGATGTCGGTCCTGTGCAACTCGAAGGCGCTCTCTGACTAACTTAACTATCTCCACAGTCTGCGTGATCAGCTCTGGTCCCAACAACTTCCGTTCTCCGACGTCGTCCCATGCCAAAGGGGACCTGCACTTCCTTCCGTACAATGCTTCGAACGGGGCCATCTGAATGCTAGCCTGATAGCTGTTGTTATAGGAGAACTCCACTAGATGAAGGTGATCCTCCCAAGATCCGCCAAAATCTAAGGTACACGCCCGTAGCATATCTTCTAACGTCTGAATGGTTCTTTCTGATTGCCCGTCAGTTTGTGGATGATAAGCAGTACTGAATCTTAACTTGGTTCCCAAACTTTGGTGCAAGCTTCGCCAAAAATGGGAAGTAAACCGCGTATCCCGATCTGATACTATACTAACTGGAACACCGTGCTGCCTTACTATCTGCTTCATGTACATTTCTGCTAACTGCTCAGTAGTCTGTCCAACTCGGAAGGGAAAGAAATGAGCGACCTTCGTGAGTCGATCTACTATTACCCAGATCGCATTCTTGCCAGCCGGGGATCTAGGTAAACCAGTCACAAAATCCATCGTGATGTGCTCCCATTTCCATTCTGGGATAGGAAACGGCTGTAGCAATCCTGCTGGTCTCTGCTGCTCGGCTTTCACCTGCTGACATACCAGACACTTGGATACAAATCTCGCTATCTCTTTTTTCATGCCATTCCACCAAAAGAACTGCCTGATATCTCGATACATCTTCGTTCCTCCTGGATGAATGGAGTAAATAGAACTATGAGCTTCGGACATAACTTCTTGTCGAAGGTCTCCACTCGGTACACAGAGTCTGTTTCCAAACCTGAGCGTACCATCTTCATGAATCACTAACTCCTTTCTACGGCCTGATTCACACTCCGACCGTAACTTCTGAATCTGTGGATCTCCTGCTTGTGCTGCCCTTATCCTCTCTACTAAGGTTGACTGAATCTGCATACTGGTTATTCTTCTTATATCCCTTGGCAAAACTACTTCGATTCCCATACTCTGAAGGTCTTCTAGAATATGCTTCTGCGAGGTCAAGATAAAGGCACTATCTCTCCTACTCAGTGCATCTGCAACTATATTCGCCTTGCCTGGATGATACTGAAGATCTAAATCAAAATCCTTCAGCAGTTCTAACCATCTTCTTTGCCTCATATTCAAATCTCGCTGCGTGAATACGTATTTCAAACTCTTATGATCAGTATAGATCTCTACCCGATCTCCGTATAAATAATGCCTCCACAACTTGAGTGAAAACACCACAGCTGCTAACTCTAAATCGTGAGTCGGGTAATTCTTCTCATGGTCTCGAAGCTGCCGAGACGCATATGCGATCACTTTTCCATGCTGCATCAATACACATCCAAGACCCTTTCCAGATGCGTCACAATATACTGTAAAGCCTCCAGCTCCTACTGGAAGCGTCAAGATCGGGGCTGAGATCAATCTCTTCTTCAATTCTTCAAATGATGCCTGACAGCTAGCTGACCAAACAAACTCCACGTCCTTGTGCGTCAAACGCGTTAAGGGCGCAGAGATCTTGGCAAAGTCCGCCACGAACCTTCTGTAGTAACCAGCTAATCCTAAGAAACTCCGCACTTCTGCAACCGTTCTCGGGACTGGCCAATGCTCTACGGCCTCAATCTTCTTCGGATCCACTGACACTCCTGCCCCAGAAATTACATGCCCCAGGAACGAAATGTGATTTACCAGAATTCACACTTGTCGAGCTTCGCATAAAGTTGATGCTCCCTCAATGTCTGCAAGACAGTCCTAAGATGTTTCTCATGCTCCTCTTCACTGCTGGAATAGACAAGGATATCATCTATGAACACCACCACAAATTTATCCAAATACGGCAGAAAGATGCGGTTCATTAAATCCATGAATATTGCGGGGGCGTTGGTTAGTCCAAAGGGCATTACTAAAAACTCATAATGCCCATATCTAGATCTGAATGCTGTCTTCGGTATGTCTTGCTCCCGGACTCTTACTTGATAGTATCCTGACCGAAGATCGATCTTGGAAAAGACGCTGGCCTTGCTCAACTGGTCAAACAGGTCATCAATCCTTGGTAGTGGGTACTTATTCTTCACTGTTACTGCATTCAGCTTGCGGTAGTCGATGCACATCCTCGTCGACCCATCCTTCTTGGGAACTAGAATCACTGGCGCAGCCCAGGGCGATTTACTGTCTCGGATGAATCCCTTAGACTTCAACTCTTCTTCATGTTGATATAACTTATCCTGTTCTGACGGCGACATTCTGTAAACTCTGTCTGCAATAGGCCTCGTTCCAGGGTTCAACTCAATGCTAAATTCTACCTCTCTGACTGGGGGTATCCCTGGGAGCTCATCAGGGAAGACGTCAAAAAAATCTTCGACCACTCTCGGAATCTGTCCTGGCTCTGATACTGCTGCTGAGATGACGCATCCGGCCTGATTCTTCAAGGTTCGAGTAAAGATGAACTGGTCCATCCCAGGAACGCTGAATATGACCCTACCTCCTCTACAATCAATTGTCGCATGACTGTCTCTCAACCAGTCCATCCAAGAACGACATCAAAATTCCCTATAGGGAATTCAATCAATGATGCGGGCAATAAATGTCCACACACCTCCACCGGACATGAAAAGCGCACTCTGCTAACTTCTACGAGCCCATTGCCGGTGAGTATATCCATCCTCTCCGGCAATGCCTCAAACTCTAATCCAATCCGTGTAGCATATTGTGCAGAGATGAATGAGTGAGTAGCGCCTGAATCAAATAATGCTACAGCGGGAAATGAGGTGACGAGAATTTTACCTGCCACCACGTCACTAGACGCTAGAGCCTCTCCCAAGGTCAATGTGAGAGCCTGGCCCCGCGGAGCCCCTTGTTGCGTCCTTCCTCGACCATGCTGTTGCTGCCCCAGAGGGCCTTCGGCTTCCTGTGCCTGGCGGAACATCTGAGCCTGCGTTGGTAAGCGCTGGGCTAGGGGCCTTACTGCTAATACTGGCCCTCCACTCGGGGTTGCCACCGGAGCTGGCAACGCTGGAAACTGCTGAGCTGGCCCTCCTGGCCTCTGCATCATAGGACAAGTGGAAATACGGTGATCTGCACGACCACACCTCAAACATAAGCCATTCGCTGTCCGGCACACCTCCCTCGTGTGCCCTGCCTTCCCACAGAAGGTACAGCCCTGGGGTGCTCCCTGACGCTGCTGCTGGTTCCTCGGCTGCTAATGCCGAACTGGCGCTGTATTAGTTGACACGGCCGTCCTCCACGGCACTCCTGCATCATGAATACGTACACCGGGTGCTGGTGCCGATGTTCGCTGCATTGCGCCTCCTCCAACCTGGGAATGAGATCTCTTCTGACCTCCTGTCCTCGATGCCAACCTCTGCTGGGTAAGCTCGTGCCTCCGAGCGGCCGTCAAAATAGCGTCAAACGTCTGGTAGTCGTGTCCTTCCACAAGCTGTAATAGTTCCAAATGAAGTCCCTGCTGGAACCTCATAGCTTTCTCTGGCTCCGTTGCCACCATTGCTGGTGCAAAATGGCACAATCTGCAGAACTCTGCTGCATACCCATCTACGGTCTTGCCTGCTTGCTTGAGACTGATGAACTTCTGCTGGAGCTCATATCGAGCTACTACGCCAAAATACTTGGCCTTGAATCTGTCACTGAAGGTGGTCCAACGAACAGGGCATCTTGCACCAACTTCTTCTGATGCCCACCAGTCGCGGGCAAGATCCTGAAGTACCAGTTTGACCTGATCAACCTTCTCATCATCTGGAACCTTGGCTGCCACAAGAATGGCTTCAATGTCTTGAATCCATGCATCCGCAGTGATTGCATCCTCCGTGCCATCAAAATACCTCGGGTTCAAGCGACGGAACCTTCCTGATGCTCCCGAGTCAACCCCGGCACTCCTCTCAAGAGCTAACTGAATCCCCTGGTTCAGCAACACGTTCTGCTCCTGCTGCCGAGTCTGTTGCTGTTGGTTAGTGACAAGAAACTCCCGGATGATCTCCAGGAGTGCTACGGCGTCTGGTACTGCCGTCGCTGCTGGTGCTGCAGGGGTTTCAATAACCTGCGGCTGCACTGCCTCTGGTTCTATTTCTGCTCGTGCCTGTACTGAAGAAGGTTCTCTCCCCTGTTGCTGCCCAGTCGAGCCATGCTCTTGCTGCTCTGCCTCATGGGCCTCACCCGCTACTGAGAATGAAGTACCCCTATAGAGAAAGGTATAAGATTATCAAGTTCGGACAAGGAAGATTTCGAGGATGCAAGTCAGGTTAGAGATCAAGGCAAGGACAGAGAATTCGAAACAGAATTTCAAGGAAAACAAGTTGTGATTGAGACTCCTAATAATTCGCAATACCCCACAAGTCTGAAAAACAGACCTGCATGGGCCACCACTAAAACCTTGTCACGCCCCAGTACCGAAATACGGGGACGGACTAGGCCAGCTACTCCATATGAGGTATGTAACGTCATACGGCGATCGTGGCTGTCGAGAGACTAGGGGGTACATGCTACAATCAAGTCTCCTATGGTCCCACAGAGTTCTATGTCTCAATCAATTAAGTCAAATCAGCAATTAAATGAACATTAAAGATAAAGCAGTAAGGCGTCCCTGACGCTTCAACAAAATGATCATGAGAGACTAGCTTTATAATTTAGCTATCTCAGAGAGTCAGGAGTACAAAATTATACACAGCTGCAGTCTGTTTAATTACAATTATGTACAGACACAAAATATCAAGTAATCCGGCTAACAGTTACCGGTGGCTAAATGCCGCAAAAGTATAAGCAGGAGTGGTGGAGAAGAAACCCACTCGAGTCTTCGAACCGCCATGCTCCTAGTATGTACCATGGATGTCAGGGAGAAAGATCGTGTCCTCTGGCTCTGCTACGAGATCTGGCCAAACAAAACCAGCGGGGTCAGCCCCGAATAGCAAGTACCGCCAAAGGGGCACAAGAGCTAAGATTAAAAACCCAACTAATAAAATGACTGATAATAGTAATACTTATGCTACTATTATAGGGTAGCGCAACCTCCTCGAACCCATATGGCACCCTTACAACCAAACAAGGACAAAAGGTGCCGCATGGAGTCGGGACGTATCGTACTCTATAACTTTCACATAAGTTAAAAAGGTATAAACCATAAATCTCCTGATCGTGACTTCGGTCGATAGTCTATCGCAGCACAATAACCAACCCAACAATCAAACAAGAACATGGGTTGGATCATGTACCATGATAGACCATGTTCCTCAGTCATTCACAGAAGTAGCACTTCACAACCAGAATAAGTCTTCCGTTCATAACTTCGGTCCACAGCCTGTTATAGTACGATAACCAACCCAACAATCAAACAAGAACATGGGTTGGATCACGCACCATGACAGTCCGCTTCCCTCAGTTATTCACGGAAGGTAAATAGGAAACATGTAAGTCGTTTTCACGGCCAATCAAGTCTACGAGTTTCTAGGGGAACGAGGTTATCCTCGCGTCATATTATTAGAAAATCCTCAGATCGTATCTTTCCAGCAAGGCTAGCCAACCCAAGGGTTCGCGTAGACAGGTGTCATGGAGCACAGGTCCCTCGTGAGGCCACCTTGCCAAGACATGTAATATATAGCAGGAATTAATCGGATACAGTCATCCACTCGTTGCGGATGACACAGTATCCGTGGAGACCAGCCGGCGTGCCAAGACAATATCTCAGGGCGACTGGTGTAACACGATCTCGGGACTCTGCCCTCCCCATGCATCTAGTATATTCAGTTGCCTAGTTTAACCCTAGGTGAAATCTTGGACTCTCATGCTGTGGCCTGCATGATTACCCTCCTAAAGTCGTACTTTAGTACGAGTACCCTAAGTGAGGATCCATGTCAATCAGTATGTCAACATGTGCTACCCTCCTTAGTGTAATGCATCATTACAATTACGCTACGTAGAGTTACGAGTCATTTGTCGAGCATGAACACGAACTGGGATATTCAGGTACATGTATCAGGTAGAAACACTTTGTTCTCCGGGGTCACATCAGTGCTCATATCATGCTCGGGACAAAAGGCGTAAGGATATAAAATGGCCATATAATATCTAATAAAATATCAAAAGAATACGCACAACAAGACAGCGTGGGTGAAAAGTCACGCAAGCTTACACAAGGCAGCGTGCGTAAAAAGTCACGCAGGCTCAAGGAGAAAGCTGCGTGAAAAGTCACGCAGGCTCAAGGAGAGAGCTGCGTGAAAAGTCACGCAGGGTCAAGGGAGAGTGCTGCGTGAAAAGTCACGCAGACTCAAGGGAAAGAGCTGCGTGAAAAGTCACACAAGCTCAAGGGAAGAGCAGCGTAAAAAATTACGCAAGCTCAAGGGAAAGAGCAGCGTGAAAAATCACGCAAGCTCAAGGGAAAGAGCAGCGTGAAAAATCACGCAAGCTCAAGGGAAAGAGCAGCGTGAAAAATCATGCAAGCTCAAGAGAAAGAGCAGCGTGAAAAATCACGCAAGCTCAAGGGAAAGAGCAGCGTGAAAAATCACGCACGCTACAGGGAACAGCGTAGGTGAAAAGTCACGCACGCTACGGGAGACACGCTTCCAACAGGAAGCGTACCTAAGTCTGCGTACGCAGCGCTAAAGAGCGCGCGTAGCTCAGTGTGCGTGAGCTAAGAAGCTCTGCACACTGCTCACTGTCTTCTCCAAACAGCAAGAACACCATGGCAGAACCCAAAACTTCAAAACATCACAACTTGGCCATCCGAACTCCAAATCCGGATTTCCAAAGTTCCATCTTGGGTGAAATAGAATTCTCTTCCACATGGAAGCATCAAAACCCACAAAACTTCAACAAAAATAGATCAAGACTAAGGAAATCCGAAAATAATTAAAACTTAGATCTACAAAAATCAAAGCTTCAAAATGGAAATTTTCAAGTTCTAAACTAGTATAGATTGAGGAGAAGAACATGTTTTGGCAAATAGTTTTATAAGAAATCATTAACAAAATTATTGATCCCTCTCTTGAGCAAGTTGGTACTTGCCTTGGTTGGTGGAGGAAGTAAATAAGAAGAAGTAAATGAGAGGAGAGAGAAGGAGATGAGTTATATATATAGAATTCTTGGACCCATGGGTTCATGATGAACCAAAGGGTTCATGATGAACCATGGGTGAACCAAGAATAGGTTACCCAAATGAGCCAAAACTGTAGGCCCAAATGCAGAAAATAAATTAGGAAATAATATTTTGTCGAATATTTTTGGGAAATGTATGAAGAAATACTGTATAATAAATATCGTATAAATATAAGGTAAATACAATTTATCGGTTTACGTATTAAAATATGTATTCCAGGATTGGGGAGTGACACCGCAGGACATGCTCATTAAAACCAACCTACATGATCGCCCGCTATACTACACGGGATACATCGGCGACGTGAAGGTGGATCGGATGCACATTGATCCCGACTCTTCCATAAGCATCATCCCGAAAGGTCTGCTACATCATCTCCGCATCCCAATGCATCGCCTAGCACCTACAAGCACCGCCATCAGCGGTTTCAATTCGGGCAGAAGCTACCCTATCGGAAAGATTCGTCTGAAGTGTCAGATTGGCGATCTCCAATCCGAGGTCACCTGCTACGTCATAGATGCAGACACTTCTTACAACATCCTCTTGGGGCGCCCATGGATACACGATTATATGATCGTGCCTTCCACGCTACACCAGTGCTTCAAATATGGCGACAAATATGGCTTCGTGAAGACAGAGTTTGCTGACATCGATCCCTTCAAAGGGGTCAAATCTTACTACTCGGACTCCTGTTTATACGAAAAGTCGAAGAGGTACCTGGATGAAGGAGACGCACAAGCTCATACTGAGACAGCCACGGGATCAAAAGGACCCCCTGACGATCCTCCTCCAAGCTCGCAAACCGGGCAAGTCTGTACCCCTCACCGCCACTCTGCGGAAGGACGCGATCAGCCTCTCGGCGCAAGAGAAGCAGATGACAATCCGGCTGTCGAGATCCGGCCAAGTGCCGAGACCCACAACGGAGCCACTAACAATCAGGTTACCAAGAGTCAGTCAACCACAAACAGGGAAGCTCAACCCCTCGGACAGGCCATTGACAATACGCCTTCCCAAGAAAGGTTGTCGCCTCGATGCAAGGTCTGACACTTCCAGTGAACCAGCCACTCCTCGCTCCACATCGAATGCCAAACTGGGGGTCGCCAGTCTGCCAACTACTCCATGCTCTGCTCCATCAACTGGACCACTGACAATCAAGCTTCCTAGGTCGTCCTCTCAGTCTTCGTTCACACAGGGGGTAGTCGAAGAGGAACCGGAACTAGCCAAGTATGTGGCCGTCCACACTAATGTCCCCTCCGCTGATGATGTAATTCCCCTAGAAAAGATACCTTACTTCATCAATAAAGGGTTATCTTTGAACTACATCGAGCTCAATAAGCTATGTACGATGTATGCTATAGAACACGGCATAGGCGCTCACCTACACACACAGGTGACAAATGTGTACACCGCAATCCAGCTTACTCCAGTAGAAGATGCCTACCGAATACACAAGGGAGGGGATCATCCAGTCATCTTCGGCCGGACGAACAACCCTCATCCCCGCACCATAGAAGAAGACGACCTCGGGTCAGATGCCGGGAGACTGCCTCTGTATCTCTATAGCCCTCAATCCAAATATCTCATGCAGAAACAGGGGTATGATCTAGAGACTATGCCAGGATTGAACTACGACACTGGGCGACGATTACCTTTGAAGCCTCCAGCCCCGGCGGGCAAACCATGGAACTACTATAACAAAACTTGATGCGGGTTAGGGTATGTAACGCCTACTACGACCCCGGAAAGTTCAGATGAAGAATGCGACTGGCAGTCGCATTCAACCGGATCGCCAACTTCCGACTCAGATACCAGCATCGGAGATGTGTTCAGATAAGTCATGTCAGTCAACATGACGTTCTCCGACGCTTACGAGGAAGACAAAGACGTCCCCAAAATCCTCGAGCTAGAGCCATGGGCCCAGCAATTAGACGCACAATAGGAAAAGCGATTCGAATTGAGAGAACCTCCTACTGAAGATAAGGTCATACAAGTGGATCTCGGCAGCGAATCTTCTCCAAAACCGATCTTCATCAGTGAAAGCCTAACCAACGAAGAACGGGAGTCGCTGTTAGAACTTGTCAGGGAGTACATTGATGTGTTCGCCTGGAGCTATGAAGACATGCCAGGGTTAAATCCTGACATCGCTCTTCATAAACTCAATATTCGGCCAGATGCGAAGCCAGTCAAACAATAACAGCGACGCTTTTGCCCAAGCATCATAGACACGATCGAAGCTGAAGTCAACAAACTAATAGCCAGCGGCTTCATTCGTGAGGAGCAACATCCCGATTGGGTCGCCAATATAGTACCTGTCCTCAAGAAGAATGGGAAAATTCGAATCTGCATCGACTTCCGTAATCTGAACGAGGCATGCCCCAAAGATGAATTCTCCCTTCCTATCACAGACATCATGATCGACAATACCTGCGGCTTTGAGCGCATGTCATTCATGGATGGCTTCTCGGGATACAACCAAATCAAGATGTCTCCCGACGACGAAAAGCATACATCATTCCGAACACCGATTGGCACGTACTGCTACACAGTCATGCCTTTCGGTTTAAAGAATGCTGGCACCACATATCAAAGAGCTATGAGCATCATCTTCAGAGACCACTTACGCAAGACGGCGGAGTGCTATGTTGATGATATAGCCGTCAAGAGCCGTAGCAAAGGAGACCATCTGCAGGATCTAAGGACGGTATTCGACCTAATGCGGACGCACAATTTGAAGATGAACCCTACGAAGTCCTTCCTGGGCGTATCTAGCAGAAAGTTCTTAGGCTTCATCATCACTGCAAAGGGTATCCATGTAGACCCCGAGAAGACAAAAGCAATCATGGAAATGGGTCCCCCGAGAAATCTCCGCAAACTCAGAGGCCTTCAGGGAAGGCTAGCTTACATCAGAAGGTTTATTTCCAACCTCTCCGGGCGATGCCGGCCATTTACGCACCTCATGAAGAAAGGAGTCTCATTCGTATGGGATGAAGAATGCCAGCGTGCTTTCGATAGCATCAAAGAATATCTGTCAAATCCTCCGGTCTTGGTAGCCCCAGTCCCTGGAAAACCATTTCTGCTCTATGTACGAGCAATGAACACTCTCTCGGTGCTCTGCTGGCACAGAATAACGATGCAGGCCATGAACAGGCCATATATTACCTCAGCCGAATGATGATTGGAGCAGAGCACCGATACACCGCTGTGGAGAAGGAATACCTCGCTCTGGTGTTCGCCATTCAGAAAATGCGGCACTATGTCATCGGACAAACGATACATGTGATCTCACGAGTTAACCCTCTCAGGGTCCTTATGACTAAACCAGGGGCACTCAGCTCTCGCCTCGCTACATGGGCAATACTGCTGTCCCCTTATCATATGATCTTTGTCCCCCAAAAGGCAGTCAAAGGTCAAGCCCTGGCAGATTTCTTGGCAGCCCACCCAGGCTCGGAGTCCTCCAGGATATACGAAGAGATCCCAGATGAGGTCGCTGACTCGCATACAACCTCCCACGAAAATATATGGCGAATGTTCTTCGACGGCGCTTCGAGGACTGGACCTAAAGGCAATATAGTCGTCGGAGTCAGAGTAGTACTAATCTCTCCTTCCGGATTGGTGATTAACCGCGCTTATTCCCTCACTGAACCCTGTTCTAACAATGTGGGCGAGTACAACGCTCTGGTCATTCGCCTCCAACTTACAAGAGAGCTGGGGGTAGAATACCTTGAAGCGTACGGCGATTCCTAACTAATCGTCAATCAGATCTGGGGTTCGTACGAGGTACGCCATGAAGACATGATCCCTTATCATCAAATAGCGATCAATATCATCTCGGCATTTGAGGGGTTCTTCATCGAACACGTCTCCAGACTCCGAAATATTGAAGCCGATGCCCTAGCTGGTCTCGCCGCTTCCCTAGCAGTTCCGAATTATGATCGGCAATCAGTGGAAGTGATAGGCCATGAACTGGTCTGTCCCAAAAACAATGTGCAATTTGTCGCAAGTTATTCCGCACAGACGATCGATGACGCCCCAGATTGGAGACAACCATTCATCGACTTCGTCGTCTACGACATCCTGCCTGAGAACCCAAAGGAAGCTACTTCCATCAGAAGGCGTTCCCTCAGATTCTTCTACGATACAGAGACGAAAATGCTGTATCGCCGCTCCTACGACGGATTACTGCTTCGGTGTCTGTCAAACGCAGAAGCCAAAGAAGCCGTACGAGAAGTCCATGACGATGTTTGTGGGGCCCACCAGCCCGGCTCGAAACTACAAGATCGCCTTCGCCGAATGGGCTACTATTGGCCCACAATGGTGGCAGACGCGATAGATTATGCTAGAAAGTGCAAAGCTTGCCAAGTCCACGCGGACTTCATCCACCAACCCTCCAAATTTTTACATCCGACAGTGGCATCCTGGCCATTCGAAGCATGGAGAATGGATATCATTGGTCCAGTCACCCCACCTTCCTCCCGAGGACATCGCTTCATACTTGCGATCACTGATTACTTCTCTAAATGGGCGAAAGCGGTCCCACTCGCAGAAGTCAAGACTTCAAACGTGATCAGCTTCCTTAAACACCACGTCATCTACCGCTTTGGACTGTCCCGAAGGATCATCCATGATAATGGTCCGCAGTTTACAAGCCACGCATTCTATCGGTTTTGCGATAAGTACCGTATTCAGAATATCGCATCGACGCCGTACAACCCGGCAGCAAATGGGTTAGCAGAGGCGTTCAACAAAACAATTATCAAACTCCTCAAGAAGTTTGTCTCCTCCAACAAACGTGACTGGAACGACAAGCTCGGTGAGTGCTTATGGGCTTATCGTACCACGGTCCGAACAGCCACCGGAAATACACCATTCTCCCTGGTATACGGAAGTGAGGCAGTCCTTCCCTTGGAGACATAGATCCCCTCACTACGTGTCGCCCTCACACACCAATTGACAACCGATGATAACTACCGACGTCGACTGCAAGAGTTAGAGGCCTTAGATGAAAAGCGCCTCCTAGCTCAGCAAAGGATCGAGCTATACCAAGCACGCATCTCAGGAGCCATCAACAAGAAGGTCAAAATCAGAACATTCCAGGTAGGCGATCTCGTCTTGGCAGCCCGGAGGCCAATGGTCATGACTCACAAGACCACCGGCAAATTCCAGCCAAAGTGGGAGGGCCCATTTATCATTGAGACGGTATTCTCCAACGGTGCTTACCGCCTTGCAAAGCAAAATGGAGACTTGCTCATGCTGTCCGTCAACGGCAAGTTCCTAAAGAAATATTATGTCTAAACGACATTCGCTACAAGTTCATCGAGTCATGTACCCGCTGGTACCACTGAACTCACACCCTCAGCATTTCAGATTATCGAGTCATGTACCGGCTGGTACCACTGAACTCACACCCACAACATTTCAAGATTATCGAGTCATGTACCTGCTGGTGCCCCTGAACTCACCCCTACATCCCCTTTAGATTATCGAGTCATGTACCCGCTGGTGCCGCTGGACTCCTACTTTCTCAATATGTTAATTTACCGAGTTATGTACCCGCTGGTGCCTCTGAACTCACATTTCGGTCACTCTTTCAGATAGTAAGTCACGTATGATTATACCTCTGAACTTGCTTCCCTGGAAGAGATCCTCCCTCATGATCCAATACCCGCACTCCCAGTACACAAAAAGGGTAATCGATCCACAAATTTCTGAAAACGGACATGTCCTCATTACCTCTGAATCGTTTTTATTTCCACCAAAAAACAAACCGCCCCTCACATAGAACCTCCATTTTCTCCTACCTCTGAGTCGTTCTATGTACTCCCTCTTCATTGAGCCCACTTCTACCATGTCATCATTACCTCTGAGTGGGAAGGCTCCGTCGAAGAACCCTTCATGCTTGCCATGTCCACATTACCTCTGAGCAAGTATGTCGGTCTCCTTTCGACCTATTATCTGTACCCATAACCGGAGTACGACAAGGATAATAGGTCCACAAATGTCCGCTGTTGACCACGAATATCTTCCGTAAAACCTTCCCTGCCATGTCCTCACTACCTCTGAGCAGGAAGGTTCCACGGTAAAACCCTCATGCTTGCCATGTCCTCATGACCTCTGAGCAAATATGTTGGTTTTTCTTTCACCCTATTATCTGTACCCCGAACCAGGGTACGCCAAGGATAATAGGTCCACAAATATTCCTTTGTTAAGCTTCTTAGCATAAATCCACTACCCCACCATGCCCCGGGAGCCCAGCTGCTCTACGACATTCCTTTTTTTGTTAAGCACCGAGAACATCCATGACCTCTTCGCCACGGCTGTTCCGGACATCCTGTCCAAACTTGTTATCCATACCTAAAACCAAGGTACGCCTAGGATAACAGGTCCACAAATAATCCCCCAGCAAGTCCAATTCTGCAAACACCCAAGTACAAAGAAAGAAGAGATGAGACGAAACATATCTATTTTTTCAAAGTTCCACATCCTCCAGGATTATATCGCTGCTACAAGATAGAAATAAAGAGAAAACAAGCAAGACAAGACAGAAGAACAACTTTGGTTCAGAGGCACACAACGTCAAGAAATAGTCCGTCAGCGAGGCAGTCGACCGCTCAAACCACTGACTAGTTCGACATATTGACTCTGAAGTCAACTACGTCGCCCAGATGAGCAAAGATTCCACTGGGGGAATAAAGTCCCCAGATTTGATATAACCCCACTCTTTCAGAATAAATACCCAGTCATAATCTACACTAGGGATACAAAGTTCACACAGAACCAAAGGTAACCATTACAAGAAAAGAGGGAAGCAAGTACATTCCATTCATTGGAATGTCCACCTACATTCACACAATTAACAAACAAAAACCAAAGGAAATTCTTCATTACTTCTTCAGACGAAAAGGGAAAACACAAACCACAGCTAAACAGACAGAAACATACAAGGAATCCCTAAAAACTAGTTACAGAAACGCATATACCACTCCCTCAACCACTTCACATACGAGGGATGCAGTTGAAGGAGATCCTCGTCCAGAATAGGAGCATCAGAATTCCCAGAGCTACCACCCCCAACAGCCTCGACATTTGGAGAGAAACCATCCTGCGCAGACGATGGTTCCTCCTTCTTCGTCTCTGTCACAAAGGGAGACCCTTGGTCGATGGCAGGAGGCGGCGGCTCTTCTGTCACTGCAACCTCAGCGTCCAGCGGAGAGACTGCAAGAACAAAACAACAAAATGAAGTAAAAGATATTCTAAAGAGTCATGCGGCTCGTTGAAGGCAACTCACATACGGGTCGAACATGGGGAAAACCTCATGCAGATTCAAGTCATGGGACGTATATGCAGACTACGTAAGTTGAACTTGTATGCGGCTCAGACATGGGGTACATCCCATACGGCACGATCAGAGGACATGTATGCGAACCACGTAGTTTTGTACACGAAGTAGGCAGTAGAGCAGACCCTATCTTCTACACAGTTGTTACCTTCGATGGCGACGTGAACGTCAAGGCGGACAGGGGAAACGACAGTCGAAGACGAAGCTGATTTCTTTTTCTTCGTCGCGGCCTTCTTCACAACTTTGGAAATCCTAGGCGCCATTTCGGTTGGTCAGATAAAGGAAGGAGACAAAGACAGAAGCTTTTGGTCAAGAAAAAGTCTAAAAAAATCCAACCGAACATACGCATATTTATAGACAGAAGGACTATGAACCGACGCCTCGTACGACGTGATCGACCCTTCGGCTGTCGAGGCAAACTGGACAATCAAAAGAATAAAAATTTTGGGATCCTCCCCCAAAAGATGGCGTTAATTCGATAACAAATCAAGAGCATTTTAATGAAGATTTGCACACGTAGTCAGGACACGTGGCAAAGAGCCTATACGGACAAATGAATCTATGCGGCTGGGACACTTATACGGCATGAACGGGACCATGCTTCTTATTCAAAGTATTTCAATTTTGCAAATTGAAAACTTTGAAGGGGGTCCTGTAGAAGCATGGAAAATATCAGAATAATGGTCCATGCAGCTCCAGATACGAAGCCCATGCGGCTCATATGGGAGCTGTCTTATACAGTTCAAAGGAAGACTCTCCGTCTCATGTGGCTCGAGAGTGTATGCGGTTCAGCAGGAATATGCGGCTCGTTCGATGCCACGTGTCCCCCTGTGATCCTTTCCTACAGCTGGCCCTTTGAATAGTGGCCTCATTTAATGCTCTGACACGATTTGACGACTGTGGCGGCTGTGGCATAAAGTGCCATAATGGCTCTGCCATAATGACAGACCCTTCGGGAAAAGAAGAAGATCTCTGACCCGATCCGTCAGAAATCCCAGATTGCCACGTGGCAAGTCTCATGCGGCTTCAATGGAGAACAGCTTCATACGGTTCACTGAGAAGTCACCCTATATAACTAGCAGAAATCAGCCATATGCGGCCCACCGAGAGCCCAGTCCCTGCGGCTCAACACAACGCTGTCTTATGCGGCTCGCAGAGACTATACATATGCGGCTCATTGAGAGTTCGTTCCCTGCGGTTCGACGAAGCACTGTCCCATGCGGCTCATGAAGATTATCTTCCTGCGGTTCAAGTCTTGCCTATCCCATGCGGCTTTGGCAGGACCCACAATTAAAACACGTGGCATCGAATCAATCAACGATTTAATCGAATCTCAACAAATATATTTGACATCATCATCATAATTACTGAGATCAAGGCATATCATTTATCATCAAGCCAATGGGACACGTGGCGAGCAATCGGGCATTGGTATAATCAATCATGAAGATTTAAAGCAATCAACATTAATTGCTCACAAGATTCGGTGCTATCCTCATTAATGGCCGAGATTCATTGTAATCAGGACCAAGGGTTCAGATAGATGGAAGGAGCACCGACATTCCAAAACAATGATCATTAGCAAACCCTAATGATCATACCCCACTCTTATAAATAGCCAGCATCATTTCTTTGCACAAGGATCGACAACAAAAGAATAAAAAAATATACAGAGTCAGGGAGAGAATACACACACACAGAGAGAGAGAGAGAGAAGCCAGGAGAGCAACAGAGGAGCAAAAAGAGCACTTCTTCGTCAACGCCAACCATCTTTTCACAAGGAGCCAAGGCTGTATACCGATCGTCCAAGGAGTAAGGCAGGGCAGCCGTCGCCTTCCCGAGCCTCTATCGTCACCCCCCAGAATCTAAAATAAACAATTGTACTTAGATTGCTGTACCTAGGTTTTCGTCCCTAGGCTTTCTTTGTACAAGCGAGTTCGTATTGTGAGTCTAAGTTCAGTCCTCCGATAATTGTTCTGTACTTTTACAATCAATAGCAAACACGATGGCGACTCTGTTGGGGACAAACTTCTCCACGGCTGAGGAGTTGGTGACGCAATCGGATGCAGCCAAACTTGGCTCCACGCAACAAAAGATGGTCGTCCGCTTCGACCAACAGGCGTTTGAAGAGATGCTCTCCGAAGGAAGCGCTGGCCCGGTCCAGAAGCGCACCCGCACGACAAAGGCTCGCAGAGAGTGGAGGCCAAAATCATTTGCTCCTCCCCAAGCCCCCGACGGTGTACCCTCTGTTGCTCAAGACGGTGAGAAGGACTCTTCTGCGGCCCCACTTCAGACCGTAGACAACTCTTCTGTCTCCAAGTCCGGCAGAAGAAAATACTATGATGCTAGACTTGCAGAGGCAAAGAGGAACTCTACGCGAACTAAGCTGCATAGGGGTGCTAGCCAAGTGAAAAAGGCTCATACGACCACATCCGCTAGCCGCAGGGACAAAGCTCATGCGGCCACAGTCGCTGGCCGCATGAAGAAGAATCATACATCTTGATGGATGGGTTCGAGCGGATGTCCTTGATGGATGGGTTCTCAGGCTACAACCATCAATGATCGATAATACTTGTGGCTTCGAGCGGATATCCTTGATGGATGGGTTCTCAGGCTACAACCAGATCAAGATGTTCCCCGATGATGAGAAACATACATCTTTTCGAACACCGTTGGGGGTATACTGCTATACGGTGATGCCCTTCTGATTAAAAAATGCGGGTGCGACATACCAGCGAGCTATGAACACAATTTTTTGCGATCATTTGCACAAAATAGTAGAATGCTACGTAGATGATATCGCAGTTAAAACTCGTCTCAAGGGCAACCAGCTCCAAGATTTGAAACGATGTTCGAACTAATGCGTGCACACCAACTTAAGATGAATCCAACCAAGTCTTTTCTGGGAGTCTCCAGTGGCAAGTTTTTTGGTTTTGTTATCACTTCAAAGGATTTACATCTTGACCCAAAGAAAGTGAAAGCTATCCTCGATATGTGTCCTCCAAGAAATCTCAAATAGCTACACGGACTTCAAGGAAGGTTAGCCTACATCAGACGATTCATTTCAAATCTTTCTGGAAGGTGTCAATCGTTTACTCAGCTCATAAAGAAAAGAATATCTTTCGTCTGGACTGAACAATGTCAGCGTGCATTTGACTACATCAAGAAGTATCTCACAAGCCCCCCAGTGTTGGTAGCTCCGATAGTTGGAAAGCCTTTCTTATTATATGTTCGCACTATGGATCATTCTCTTGGGGCTCTATTAGCTCAGAAGAATGAAGGCGGCCATGAACAAGCAATCTATTACCTCAGCCGCACGATGGTCGGTGCCGAACACAGATACACATATATAGAAAAGGAATGTCTCGTACTGGTATTTGCCATCCAGAAGACACGTCACTATGAGTCTAGGCAGACTATCCACATCATATCTAGAGTCAATCCTCTCAGAATACTCATGACTAAATCAGGTTCTCTTAATTCCCGTTAAGAGAACCATGTAGCTGAGAGGATTAACAAATCGATATTTGGCATAATCCAACTCGACATATAAATCTTCATCAAGCTACGAATCAGACGACTATCATATATCAAGTTAGACAATCATCATCGACGACTGCTCGACAAATACTACTGTAACTTGTAATCGGAAGTCTGTATTTTTTATACTTTTATTGAGTCTAGGCTATTATACGTTGAATCGCACTGAGTACATCAACCATAGACTAGATAACCAAAAGCACCACAAATAAAAAGCTAAAATGCCAAAGCCCTACAACTGTCCATAAGTATTCTATCTCCAAGGAGGCAGAGTTCGGGCCGAACTCTGCCCGCACACAGAGTTCGGGCCGAACTCTATCCCCTGATTTCCAGAGCTAATTTTTAGGTATTGTTCATTGCAAGTTGTCCAACGGCCAAAATTTTGAATATTTTGGACAGAGTTCTGGCCGAACTCTGCCTCCCAGAACTAGTATATATAGGCACCCATTTCTCTAATTTCAAATTATCCAATCTTCTCTTCTCTTCTACTCCTATAGCCTATACATCCTAAAGAGCTATACTCTTCTTATCTACTAGCCACAAAACTTTCCAATCCTACAAGATGCTCATTGTGAGTCGATTAGAAGTTTATGTGCAAGAGTCTTGAAGAAGTTACTTGGAAAATTCTAAGTTTTGCCTCAGCGATCTTTCAAGAAGTTGGCGTGCTCTTCTGAGTAAAGGCACGTGATTGTAAAGCTATTTCATAAATAGTAGATTTCAATCCTGAGCTAGAGTTCTCAGGCCTGGACTAGTCCTCCACGAGAGAAACCAGGTTAAAAACTATTGTTTCTGCATATGCTCTCTTATCTTCATTTACTTTCCGCACTTATACTCTGATTAATCATTTGCTAGTTAGAATTGAATAGAGTTAATTTTTTAATTGATCATTATTGACACATGTACTCTATTCACCCCCTCTAGAGTTTCCTATATGTACTTCAATTGGTATCAGAGCTCTGTTCTCTTGATACAGGATTTACATCCTAGAGTTGATCCATGGCAACCACACAACCCATCTCTACCAACTATGGTGAGGGTCAATCCACAAATAGGCCACCCCTATTTTATGGGACCAACTACATATATTGAAAGACTAGAATGCGTTTTTATTTTAAGTCTCTAGACTTTGACCTGTGGACTGTAGTCACTGATGGCTACAAGAAACCTCCCAGAATAACTGTCGAGGGGATTCTCGTCGAGAAATCCCACGACAAGTATACTGATCAGGAGAAGAAACAGGCAAGTCTAGATGCTAGGGCTATTAATGCTCTCTTCTGTGCCATAGACAGGACTGAATTCAACAGGGTCTCCTCATGCACCACCTCGTACGAAGTATGGAAGCTTTTGGAGGTAACTCATGAAGGGACCACACAAGTTAAAGAATCAAAAGTCAGTCCTCTGACACAGGAGTACGAGGCTTTCAAGATGAAGCCAAATGAGACGATCACTCAAATGTTCACCAGATTCCTCGACATCGTTAACCCGCTATCTTCCTTCGGAAAAGATTATTCCAACCATAAGAAGATACGCAAAGTGCTACGAGGATTGCCGAAGGTCTGTAACCCCAAAGTCACAGCGATCATCGAAGGCAATGATCTTACGGTCATGTCACTAGAAACTTTGATGGGCAAGCTGATGACGCATGAGCTCAATCTAAAAGTTTTCAAAGAAATAGCTACAAAAGAGAAGGAGATTACATTAAGAGCTCATCGCCGAAGAACCATCTTAGAAGACACTGATGACGACGACTCCGAAGGTGACGATCAAGCTCTCTTAGTTCGAAACTTCAAAAAGTTTCTATGCTTCACCAAAAAGAAGAGAGAACAAAGAGACGATGAGGAAGAACCCACCTGCTTCGGATGCAAGAGGACGGTACATGTCAAGAAAGATTGTTCCATAGCAAAGAAAGGAAGCAAATACGAGAAGCCATACAAGAAGCCAACTACAGGAAAGTATGCCAACACTAGCATCTGGCATGAAAGCGAGGCTAGTGATTCAGACGAGGAAGAGGACTCTCCAAAAAATATGGCTAACATTTTTCTAATGGCGACTTTAGATAAGGTAAAAGATTATTTTGATGATTTTTCATTTGATGAACTTGGTGATGCCTTTAGTGATCTACTTGAAGATCACAAAAAGGCACTCATTAAATATAAACATGCAATAGATAAGATCAAGGACTATGAAATCGAGATACATAGACTTTCATGTTTACTAGAAAATATTAGAAATACTACACCCACGAAAAACACTGAAGATGTATCCAAGCTTAAATTAAGCTTACACGATGCCGAATCAGTCATTGAGAAAGAAACTCTTGATATCACGGCTTCAAACAAAGAACTTGCTGAAGAGAAAAATAAGTTCAAAATTGCTACAGGTAGAATACACGGTCTTACTGCTAAATGTGATGAGTTAAATGCTGTCTCTAAGAAATTAGAGATTAAACTGGACAAGCGGGTTATTCAACCGCAAGTTCAGTCTCATAGTCACAACACTTACAAATACGAGACAGTTCAACACAAAAAGGCACGTCACCACAAGAATACTCATCCACATGCTATACAAAATCATGCTTTTATGTACACCTATTCATATGCAGCACGTAAAACACACACACGTAAACACCATCATCATCCTGCTGCACTCAATCATTATCATCATCATGTTGCTGTACATAGTCACTATAATCACTCTACTGCTGCACGTAGCTATCATCACCCCACTTATAGATATCACTATCAATATGCTCCTAACATAAACATGCATGCTAGATGTACATATTGTAGCCTACATGGACACATTTCTCCATAATATAGAATTAGGAGATTAGTTGATAAAAATATATATGCATGGGTACCAAAGTTTAACCTCTCAGGACCCACAAGAATCTAGGTACCAAAGGTCACATCTACTCGTGGTGTAGGTGGACCTTTCCTCTTCAACTAGAAGCAAGTTGATTCTCGATAGTGGGTTCTCGCGACATATGACTGGAAATACAAATCTATTTGCAATACTATCGATAAAAAATGAAGGATACGTTTCCTTCGGCAATAACCTTAAAGGCTATATCATAGGTAACGGTACAATTGGTTATCCTCCTTCTTCCGTCATTAAAGATGTCTGTTTAGTGATCGAGTTAAAGCATAACTTGCTCAGCATTCGTCATATTGTTGACCATGGATATGATATTAACTTTGGGAAAACTAACTGCTTTATCTATGATAGATCAACTGGAGACATCGTCTTTGAAGGGATAAGAAAAGATAACACTTATATTTTCTATCTATCTAGTGATACTAATAGTGCAGGAAGATGCCTTTACGCTCACAAAGATGAAAAGATCCTATGGCATCAGCGTCTTGGTCATGCCAATATTGATACTATATCCAGACTATCCACCAAGAAGCTAGTCAGAGGACTGCCGGATATCACATTCAAAAAAGACACGGTATGTGCCGAATGTGAAAAGAATAAGGCTACCATATCTTCCTTTAAATCTATAAACACTGCAAGTACTACCCGACTATTGCAATTACTTTATATGGACTTATTTGGTCATAGTAGAATAGCCAGTCTTGGCGGAAAACTCTACGCTTTTGTCATTGTAGATAATTTTTCAAGATTTACTTGGGTTTTCTTTCTTACAAACAAAAGTGATACAATTTCTTTTTCAAAGTATTTGTAAAAAGGTCCAAAACGAAAAGGCTACATGATTACTCGTATCCGAATTGATCATGGTGGCGAATTTGAAAATTCTGATTTCAAAAAGTTTTGTGATTCAAATAGTTTTAGTCATAAATCGTGTCCTAGAACTCCTCAACAAAATAGTGTTGTGGAGCAGAAGAATAGAACTCTTGGCGATATGGCTAGAGTTATGCTAAATCAATTCTCTCTTCCGAAATACTTTTGGGCAGAAGCTGTCAACACAGCGTGCCATGTTTTGAATAGGATGCTGATTCGACCAATCTCGAAGAAGATACCCTATGAGCTATGGTTTGGTAGGACTCCAAATGTTTTTTACTTTAGAGTGTTCGGTTGTCGCTGCTTTATCCTGAATACCAAAGACAACTTAGGCAAATTTGATGCAAAAGCTGACGAAGGTATTCTTTTTGGCTATGCGGCCATGAGTAAGGGATATAGAGTGCTCAACAAGCGCTCCATAATTGTTAAAGAGTCTACTAATATAACTTTTGATGGGGATAATAGTACAACTGTTATTATCGACGACGATGATGAACCATCAACTTCTACACCTATAAATACAACGTCTGAAACTAGCCCTCCGAAGGAATTACCAAAGAAGTTCCAATTCACTCACTCTCATCCAAAGGACTTGGTAATAGGTAAAATATCAAAAGGGGTAACTACTCGATCTTCTGTAAGAGACACTATAGCTAGCACTGTATTCATTTTTCAAATAGAACCTAAAAATATTTTAGAAGCTTTTAATGATGAATTTTGGATTTCTGCGATGCAAGAAGAACTCAACCAATTTGAAAGAAGCCAAGTTTGAGAACTTGTTCCTAAACCTACTGGCCACTCAATAACTGGCACTAAATGGGTTTTTTGTAACAAAGTAAACGAGGAAGGTTCAGTCACTCGCAACAAAGCTCGTCTCGTAGCCCAAGGATACAACCAAAAGGAGGACATCGACTATGATGAGACGTATGCTCTTGTTGCCAGACTTGAATCCATTCGGATGATTTGCATATTTGTAAATTTTTAAAACTTTAAACTTTTCCAAATGGATGTGCAAGTGCTTTTCTAAACGGTTTTATCAAAGAAGAGGTTTTTGTCAAACAACTACCTGGTTTCGAAAATCATAAATTTCTCGACCACATTTTTAAACTTAGGAAAGCTCTCTATGGCCTCAAACAAGCTCCTCGAGCTTGGTTTGATCGTCTTAGTACTTTCTTACTTGATAAAGGTTTTTCAAAAGGAAAAGTCGACACTACACTGTTTATAAAATCTCTTGATGACACAATTCTTTTAGTACAAATATATGTTGATGATATTAATTTTGGGTCTACTAATAAGGGTATATGCAAGGAATTTGCCAAGTGTATGCAGAACGAGTTTGAGATGAGCATGATGGGGGAGCTCAACTACTTCCTTGGACTGTAAATCAAACAACTCTCACAAAGCGTCTTCATCAGTCAGTCGAAATATGTAAAGGACATGCTGAAAAAGTTTGAGCTTGACAGCATCAAACCGATTAGCACCCCTATGGCTACTACCACAAAGCTAGAACCTGATGAAAGCGGCAAACCGGTCGATCAACGTAAGTATCGAGGTATGATTGATAGTTTATTATATTTAACTGCTAGTCATCCCAATATTATGTTTAGTGTTTGCTTATGTACTAGATATTAAGCCAATCCTAAGAAATCACACATGATCGCAGTTAAGCATATCTTTAGATACCTTAAAGGAACTATTACGGTAGGCTTGTGGTATCCCAAAACCACTTTATTTGACTTAATCGGATATTTCGATACTGATTTTCGGGATGCAAAGTCGACCGTAAGAGTACCAGCGGCACGTGTCATTTGCTAGGAAAGGCGTTAGTCTCATGGTTTAGTAAGAAGCAGAACTTTGTCGCACTATCCACAGCAGAAGCTGAATACATCGCAACTGGTCATTGTTGTGCACAGATTCTGTGGATGAAGCAAACCCTTGAAGACTACAACTTATGTTTCTAGCACATACCTATTTTCTATGATAACACTAGTGCCATTAATCTGACCAAGAACCCAGTTTGTCACTCACGCTAAACACATAGAGATTAGACATCACTTTTTGCGTGATTATCAATAACAAGGCACAATTAATTTAGAGTTCATAGACACTGAACATTATCTAGCAGACTTCTTTACCAAATCACTGGCCAAAGAGCGCTTTAACTTTCTTTGTCATGAGTTAGGAATTTTGGATGAAACGATCATAAAATAAATTGGCCTACGTAAATAACAGTTACGACATATATCGTTATGGTGACTTTGCTATGGGTACAAGCCGAAAGGGTCCTTCTGACAACAAGGCGTATAAGCCTAAGCGACACGGTATACTAGTCTTCGGACTACCGCTAGCTGGGATCCGACCCCTACAGCTAACCCGTGGCAGTTTCATCGTAAGGATCGCTGTCTTAAATCATTATTTATTATATAGCTTAATTATATTTATGACTTATTTTATTCAAACTTTAAAATTGTATTCATTTTCAACAAAGCTTAGCCATTTTCAAAATTATAAGTGTTCTGGGCACATGGAGGCAGAGTTTGGGCCGAACTCTGCCCCACACAGAGTTCGGGCCGAACTCTGTGTCCATGTTAACATAACCTTCTTTGGTTCTCAGCCATCCATATTTTTGATCCGATGGTCAGGATTTAACCCGACTTGCAGCCCCCAAATCTCATAAACCGGGGAGAAAACCCTCTCTCTTCACCTTTTTTTTCCACCTCCATCCAAACATAATTTTCTCAAACCCTAACCCTAGAAACTCCACTTTTAAGGCTCATTTTCTTCCCAAACTCAAGATCTAAAGCTTTTTGGGGGATCTCTTCCATCCTTTTTCCTTTGGGTGAGGTAAAATTTCATATTCTTCTCTATTTCCTTTTCAAACTTCAAAATTCTCTATGGCTCCAAGACTCTTTGGTAGAGGCAAGAGAAGAAGGAGTGATGGTGCATCATCTTCCCATCCTCCTCCTCCAATCCATCATCTTTTTAATCCACCACCACCATAAGACCCCAACACCTTCAATGAATAACTTTTTATATCATTGGATGCTTCCAGCGAATGGTATGCCAATTTTCGTTCACGAAGTGTGTATACGGGTCATCCGATCAATTTTACTATCTTTTTGGCTTATGATTAATTGTTCCATGATTTGTGCTTAGATGAGTTAGTTACTACTTCATCTATAGTTTATTTGAATGCAATACAAATGTTCTATTGCAATCTAGCTTTTGACGACACACGGATCTACTCCCGTATCGTCGGTATCGATATTTCATTTGATGACTTTGAGCTTGCGGACTATTTTGAGCTCCCGGAACCCAATTCTTGGGAGAAACTTGTCAATGCCCGATAATTTCAATTTTTTGATGGATCTTTGCTTGAGGGCTTCAAGGATAACTTGTGTACTCCTAACACTCGTCCCCGCAAGCTACGAGCTAAATTTCTTAACCTATATTTTTATGAACATTATCGCATTATTTTCTCCACAATCTTGTCCAAAGCGGGATCGACCGATGATGTATCCTACCTTGAGATTTCTGCTCTTTACCATCTCTACTTCCATGTCCCATTCAATTTTCTGCCCACGATGATGGACTGGATGATTCGTGCACGGACGAGACCCCATTCATTGGCTATGCCATGTATTTGCCGATGATCATTCGTGCGTTCCATATTCTACTCGATGAGTGTCAGTTTCTCCCTGCCCCTGCTTATCTGTCTAAGGCATGGAGGCTTCTAGCTGCTGTTGAGTCCCCTGCTGAGTCTGAGAACTCTGAGTCTGATGTTCGAGCTGATCCTCCTGCTCTTGGCCACCCTGAGCCAGAGCCATCTGCTACCCTTGAGTCCATTCAGACTATGCTGAGAGATTGTTTCTGCTTGGAGGAAGATCGCTGGATTCAGATGGATTATTGCACTACCTTACAGATGACGGCCATCAGCAACACCCTGCATGACATCCAGTACTCCCAGGCTACTCATCCTATAGTGTCATACCCCATGGCACGAGACCCTTCTTGCGAAGGTTACCGTATCGACGATATTTGGGTCAGGAGATATCTGGATCCGGATGCAGCGTTTGTTGATCCATGTCGCTCTGCCAGTGGCCCATCTGATTCTGTTGGACCTTCCTATGCTCCGTGATGGCCGTGGTCCTCTTTATGATACTGCTGATGATGATTAGGATTCACTTTATTTGTACTTTGTAGTTTCATTTTGTTTTATGTAGTTGAACAATTACATGTACTTCTTAAATGCTTAGCTCTATTTCGATTATTACTTGCTAGTTATCTCTTACTTTGGATTTGAGCTGTGTTGTGTGATTGCATATTTTCTCTTTGATTATTTTTTATGGGGGAGCTTATATTTCATTTTGTTAAATGCCAAAGGAGGAGAATATGTGATATTTGCTTAAGCATTTTGGATAAATACATGTGCTATGGGTTATATTGTTTGGACTAGTACTTGTATCAGGACTTCTCTATTTACGGGGGAACCGAAATGTCCATCTACGGGAGAGCTATATATGTGTCCAGGTATGAATGTTGCGACACACAAATATCGTAATTTTGTCAATTATCAAAATGGAGGAGATTGTTGACCCAAACTGGATCGCAGTCAACCTAATCTTGATAATTAACAAATCGATATTTGGCATGATCCAATTCGACACATAAATCTCCATCAAGCTACGAATCAGACGACTATCACATATCAAGTCAGACAATCATCATCGACGACTGCTCGACAAATACTGCTGTAACTTGTAATCGAAAGTCTGTATTTTTTACACTTTTATTGAGTCTAGGCTATTGTACATTGAGTCACACTGAGTACCTCAACCATAGACTAGATAACCAAAAGCTCCACAAACAAAAAGCCAAACTTTCAAAGCCCTACAACTGCCCATGAGCATTCTGAATATTTTGGATATTTTCCAACGGCCAAAATTTTGAATATTTTGGACAGAGTTCTGGCCAACTCTGCCTCCCATAACTAGTATATATAGGCACCCATTTCTCTCATTTCAAATTATCCAATCTTCTCTTCTCTTCTACTCCTATAGCCTATACATCCTAAAGAGCTATACTCTTCTCATCTACTAGTCACAAAACTTTCTAAGCTTACAAGGTGCTCAGTGCGAGTCGATTAGAAGTTTGTGTGCAAGAGTCTTGAAGAAGTTACTTGGAAAATTCTAAGTTTTGCCTCAGTAATCTTTCAAGAAGTTGGCGTTCTCTTCTAAGTAAAGGCACGTGATTGTAAAGCTATTTTACAAATAGTGGATTTCAATCCTGAGCTAGAGTTCTCAGGCCTGGACTAGTCCTCCACGAGAAAAACCAGGTTAAAAACTGTTGTGTCTGCATATGCTCTCTGATCTTCATTTACTTTTCGTACTTATATTCTGATTAATCATTTGCTAGTTGGGATTGAATAGAGTTAATTTTTTAATTGATCATTATTGACACACATACTCTATTCACCCCCTCTAGAGTTGCCTATACGTACTTCAACCCAGTGCCAGAATCTTCCAAACTCTACGATGAAATCTCGGATGAAGTGGTTGAGTCTAACACTACAACTGAGGAAATCCCCATTTGGCGAATATTCTTTGACGGTGCGTCGAGAACAGGACCTAAAGTAAATATTATAGCCGGAGTAGGCATCGTGCTTGTGTCACCCGACCATCTGGTTATACACTGTGCGTATTCTCTCGTGGAACCTTGCACCAACAACGTGGCCGAATATAACACCCTACTGATCGGCCTTCAATTGGCAAAACAACATGGAGTTGACTATCTGGAAGCTTACGACGATTCTAAGCTAATAGTTAGTCAGGTCCGAGGGGATTATGAAGTTCATCACGAAGATCTCATCCTATATCATAAAGCAATGATCGAGTTGGCTTCTACCTTCGCTGGATTCTTCATCGAGCACGTGCATCGATTACAGAATATAGAAGCAGATTCTTTAGCCGGTATGGCTGCTTCCTTGACCGTTTCTATCAATACTCAGCATTTGATCACAGTGTCTTATCGAGAGTTATTCTGTGCGAAAGATGCCTTGCATATTCATCACAGTTACACAACAGAAACGAACGTTGACGTCAAAGACTGGAGATTTCCTTTCATAGATTCCGCCGTCTACGGAATCCTTCCTAAGGACCCAAAGGAAGCAGTGTCTATTGACACAAAGTCACAGTCAACCAAATATTTGTAGAATTGACTAAATAATACTTGTGATAATTCAATACGACACATGAAGACTACATCCAGCACAAGTCAGACGACAGCTCAGTTTTGCAATGCAAGTCATTTTTTAGTCTGTATTTTATAATTTTATTGAGTCTAGACTTATGTAAGCTGAGTTGTGCTGAGCATCTGAGACTTAACCTATACCCTACCCAAAATCCAAAATCTCCACATACATCCAAATAAGCCTATTGGACCAATGACCCATTCTGTGCCCTGGAGACAGAGTTCGGGCCGAACTCTGCCTCCACACAGAGTTCGGGCCGAACTCTGTCCCCTAAAAATTAGTACCTAATTTTTAGGGTTGGCTGGTTGCAAGTTGTCCAATGGCCAAGTTTTTGAAAATTCCAACCAGAATTTTGGCCGAATTCTGCCTACCTGATATCCTATAAATAGGCCATGAATTCTCTCATTTTCATTCATCCAATCTTCTCTTCTCTTCTCTCTAAAGCTCAATACAAGCCATACCCTTCTTCATCTACTAGCCACAAGCTCCCTAAGCCTCAAGTGCTCAGTATTTTTCAGTTAGGAGTTTGTGCAAGAGTTTAAAAAGTCGCTTGAAAAATTCCAAGCATCGCCACTGCGATCTTTGTAAAAAGTTGACGTGCTCATCTGAAGAAAAGGCACGGGGTGTAACTACTATTTCACAAATAGTGGATTTAATCCTGAGCTAGAGTTCTCAGGCCTGGACTAGTCCTCCACGAGGGAAACCAGGTTAAAATCGGCTGTGTTTGCGTATACTTTTTTGCTCCTTATTTATTTCCGCATTTACTCTGATTATTTTTACTTGTGAAAGAGTTTAAATTTTTAATTAGCTATTATCGCTATAAACTCTATTCACCCCCCTCTAGAGTTGCCATCTGTTCTTCAATTGGTATCAGAGCTCTGTTCTCTCAACAAGGACTAACATCCTAGAGCTGATCCATGGCTACCACACAATCCTTGATTTCCAATCACGGTGAAGGGCAGTCCACTCATAGGCCTCCCCTATTTGATGGAACTAACTACACCTATTGGAAAACAAGGATGAGCTTTTATCTCAAGTCGCTAGACTTCGACCTGTGGACCATCGTCACCGATGGTTACAAAAAGCTCGCCAGGATAGTTGTCAATGGTGATCTCGTTAAGAAACCACATGACAAATATTCTGACGATGAGAAGAAACAGACAAGTCTCGATGCGAGAGCTATTAATGCTTTATTCTGTGCTATAGACAGGAATGAGTTCAACAGGGTCTCAACATGCACCACCTCTCATGAAGTATGGAGACTTCTAGAAGTGACGCATGAAGGAACCACCCAAGTCAAGGAATCAAAGATAAGCCGTCTCATTCAAGAATATGAGGCTTTTAAGATGAAGCCAAATGAGACGATCACGCAAATGTTCACAAGATTCCTCGACATCATCAATCCCCTATCTTCGCTCGGCAAACAATATTCAAATTCACGAGAAGATTCGCAAGCTACTTAGGGGGCTACCAAAGATTTGGAACCCTAAGGTGACAGCCATCATAGAAGGAAATGATCTCACAACCATGTCCATGGAGACCTTGATGGGAAAGCTGATGACTCATGAGCTTGACCTCAAGGACTTCGAAGAGCCTGCTCCTAAGGCTAAGGAGATCGCCCTCAAAGCTCACAGACGAAGGACTGACTCCGAAGAGACGGATGACGACAACTCAGAAGGTGATAATCAAGCTCTCCTCATCCGCAACTTCAAGAAATTCCTTCGCTTCAACCGAAGAAAGAAGGAACCACAAGAAGACGACGAAGAAGAGCCAACCTGCTACGGTTGCAAGAAGACGGGACACGTCCGAAAAGACTGTCCATTCTTAAAGAAGAGCAACCGCTATGAGAAACCATACAAGAAGACTTCCTCAAAGAAATATGCCAACATGAGCATTTGGCATGAAAGCGAAGCTAGTGAATCCGAGAAAGAAAAGGACTCTCCTCAAGACGCTGCAAACGTGTGCCTAATGGCAACGTCCGACAAGGTATCAAACGAAACTCTTGATGACTTCACTTTTGATGAACTTGGCGATGCTTTTACCGATTTACTTGATGATCATAAAAAGGTCATTGGTAAATATAAACATGCCAAGGAAAAGATCAAAAGTCATGAAGTCGAAATTCAAAGACTTTCTTTACTGCTTAATAACATTAGAGATACTTCACCCACGGATGTTACAAATGAGGTATCTAAGCTTAAAATAAGCTTACATGATGTCGAAGCACGCATTGAACAACAAACACAAGAAATCACAGTACTCAACACGGAGCTTGCAGAAGAAAAGAGTAGACACAAGATTTCTATTGCTAAGATATATGGTTTGAATGCTAAGGTTACTGAACTGCAGGCTGTCTCCAAGAAATTAGAGACTAAATTGGAAAAACAGGTTGCTCAACCTCAAACCAATCACATGAGACACACACAAAGCATAACACTACTCATACTAGTCAACCACGTCATCCACCTGCAGCTTATAATCATGCTTACATATACACACTTTCATAAAGCACACAAACAACATGTACGTAGAAATAATTCTCATATGTCACAGAATCATCATGCTATACATAGGTACAACCATCACTATATTGCACAAAATCACCATCACTCTACATGTAGACATCATCACCATGCTATTCCATATAGACATTATCACCATACTGCTCCACATCACTCTACATATAGACATTATCACCATGCTAACTCTACATATCATCACGCTACTCCACATCACTCTACTCATAGACATCATATGCATGCTCCTAACATAAATAGGAATGCTATATGTACTTATTGTGGTTTACATGGACACATTTCACCATAATGTAGAATTAGAAGATTAGTAGATAGAAAGATATATTCATAGTTTCCGAAAACTAACTTTTCAGGACCCTCAAGAACTTGGGTACCAAAGGTCACATCTACTCTTGATGTAGGTGGACCTTTCCTCCTCAACTAAGAGTAAGTGGATTCTCGATAGTGGATGCTCGCGACATATGACGGGAGACGCAAATCTTTTCGCATCCGATGAAGAGAGAAGGATACGTATCCTTCGGTAACAACCTAAAAGGGTATATTATAGGTAATAGTATTATTGGTCATCCTCCCTCTCCCGTAATAAAGGATGTCTGCCTAGTGACCGAGTTAAAGCATAACCTGCTCAGCATTAGTCATCTTGCTGACCATGGATATGACATTAACTTTGGACAAAATAAATATTTTATTTATGATAGGTCAACGGGAGACATTGCTTTTGAAGGGGTAAGAGAGGATAATATTTATATTTTTTATCTGTCGAGAGATACTAACAATGCAGGTAGATGCCTATATGCTAATAAGGATGAAAGATTACTATGGCACCAGCGTCTTGGTCATGCCAACATGGATACTATATCCAGGCTGTCGACTAAGAAGCTAGTTAGAGGCTTGTCCGACATCACATTCAAAAAGGACACGGTTTGTGCCGAATGTGAATTGAATAAGGCAACTAAGTCCTCATTTCATTCAATAAACTCTGTAAGTACTACTAGACCTTTGTAACTTCTTCATATGGATTTATTTGGCCCTAGTAGAGTAGCCAGTCTTGGTGGAAAACTCTACGCTTTTGTCATTGTTGATGATTTTTCTAGATTTACATGGGTTTTTTCTTACAAATAAAAGCGATGTTGTTTCGGTTTTCAAGATTTTTGTTAAGAAAGTTCAAAACGAAAAAGGCTACATGATTACTCTAATCCGAAGTGATCATGGAGGCGAATTCGAAAATACAGATTTTGAAAAGTTTTGTGATTCTAATGGTTTTGATCATGAGTTTTCTTGTCCAAGAACTCCTCAACAAAATGGTGTTGTGGAGCGGAAGAATAGGACTCTTGGCGATATGGCTAGAGTCATGTTGAACAAGTTTTCACTTCCGAAATACTTTTGGGCTGAAGCTGTTAGTACAGCATGCCACATTTTAAATATGGTGCTTATTCATCCTATTACGAAGAAAACACCCTATGAGCTTTGGTTTGGGAGAACCCCAAATGTTTTTTATTTTAGAGTTTTTGGTTGTAGATGTTTTATCCTTAACACCAAAGACAACTTAGGCAAATTTGATGCCAAAGCTGACGATGGTATTTTCCTTGGCTATGCTGCCAAGAGCAAGGGATATAGAGTTTTTAACAAACGCTCATTAATTGTGGAAGAGTCTACAAATGTGACTTTTGATAAAGATAACAGTGCAGCAGCTACTCTTGATGATGATGTTGAGCCATCAACTTCTACTCCAATGAATACCACAACCGAAACCAATTCTCTGGAGGGCCTGCCAAAGAAATTCTCTTTCAAGCCGTCACATCCAAAAAATTTGGTAATAGGTGAGGTTTCACGTGGAGTAACTACTAGATCATCATTAAGAGACTCTATTGCTAGCACTGCCTTTATTTCACAAATTGAGCCGAAAAACATTTTAGAAGCTTTTAATGATGAATTTTGGATTTCTGCTATGCAAGAGGAACTCAACCAATTCGAGAGGAGCCAAGTATGGGAACTCGTTCCTAGACCGGCTAATCACTCGATCATTGGTACTAAATGGGTTTTTAGAAACAAAGTAAATGAAGATGGTTTAGTCACATGCAACAAAGCTCGTCTAGTAGCCCAAGGATACAACCAAGAGGAAGGTATCGACTACGATGAGACGTATGCTCCTGTTGCTAGATTGGAATCCATTCGGATGCTTTGTGCATTTCCAAATTTTTAAAATTTCAAATTATTTCAAATGGATGTTAAAAGTGCTTTCTTGAATGGATTTATTAAGGAGGAAGTTTATGTGAAACAACCTCCTGGCTTTGAAAATCACAAATTTCCCGACCATGTTTTCAAGCTGAAGAAAGCGCTATATGGCCTCAAATAAGCCCCTAGAGCTTGGTATGAACGGCTAAGCAATTTCTTGCTTGAAAAAGGTTTTTCTAAAGGAAAAATTGACACCATACTTTTCATAAAATCTTTTAAAGACACTATTCTCTTAGTCCAAATATATGTAGATGATATTATATTTGGTTCTACTGATGAAACCCTCTGTCAAGATTTTGCCAAGTGTATGCAGACCGAGTTTGAGATGAGCATGATGGGGGAGCTCAACTACTTTCTTGGACTGCAAGTCAAACAAATGTCAAATGGAACTTTCATCTGTCAGTCGAAGTATACAAAGGACATACTGAAGAAATTCGACCTTGACAACGTCAAACCAATCAGCACTCCAATGGCTACTACAACTAAACTAGAACCAGATGAAAGTGGCAAACCCGTAGACCAACGTAAGTATCGAGGTATGATAGGCAGTCTACTCTATTTAACTGCTAGTCGCCCTGATATTATGTTTAGCGTTTGCCTGTGTGCTAGATATCAAGCAAATCCTAAGGAATCACACATGACTGCTATTAAGCGTATCTTTCGATACCTTAAGGGTACGGTTACAGTGGGCCTATGGTATCCCAAGTCAACATCATTTGACCTCATTGGTTATTCTGATGCTGATTTCACCGGATGCAAGGTCGACCGTAAAAGTGCGAGCGGTACGTGTCATTTATTAGGAAAGGCTTTAGTCTCTTGGTTTAGCAAGAAGCAGAATTCTGTCGTACTATCCACAACAGAAGCTAAATACATCGCAGCTGGGCGTTGTTGTGCACAAATTCTGTGGATGAAGTAAATCCTTGAAGACTATAATTTATCTTTTATGCACATTCTAATCTTTTGTGACAACACTAGTGCTATAAATCTCACTAAGAACCCCATTTGTCACTCACGTACGAAGCACATTGAAATACGTCACCACTTTTTGCGTGATCATCAGCAAAATGGCACTATTAACTTAGAATTTATTGACACTGATCATCAGCTAGCAGATTTCTTCACAAAACTATTATCCGAAAAGCGCTTCAATTTTCTTTGTCGTGAACTTGGAATTTTGGATGAAGCTGCTATTAATTAAAATAAACCTGCATAAATATCGAGTATGTTTTGATTCTTTTATGATAAAATTGCTATGGGTACAAGCCGAAAGGGTCCTTCTGACAACAAGGCGTAAAAGCCTAAGCGACACGGTGCACTAGTCCTCAGGACTACCGCTAGCTGGGATCCGGCCCCTGCAGCTAACCCATGACAGCTTCAAAATATTGAATTATAACATAATTCCTTGTTTATTACATGGTTCATTTTTAATTTTTCACATGCTAAAATACAAATTTTCCAAACATCACTTAGCTTCAAAGTTAACCTTCTGTCACTCTCCACTTGAGTCTTCCTTATATTTGTCCTCACTTTCCTTTTCCTTTGGTCTCTCACACTTAACCATTTTTCTCTTCTTCTCAGCCTGATTCCTGTTCTGTCAACAGAATCTGGAATTTGGGCCGAACTCTGCCCTTACCAGAGTTCGGGCCGAATTTGGCCTTGATGTTCCAGAACCGGGAACAGTCTCAGCCGCTGATCATAACTAGATCCAATGGCTCATATTTGCTCCGACCAATTGGAACCCTTCACATATATTCGGGCTCTCCTCTCAACTCTCCTCCATTGCTACCTTTTCCACTTCTCCAAACACTTTTTATCAAAACCCTAACCCTAGTTCTTCCTTTCTAGAGATTATCTCTTCCCCAAACTCAAGGAGAAGGCCTATTTCACCATTCTCCTTCATTGTTCATCATCACTTTGAGGTATATCTCAACACTTTTCTATATCTCAATTTCTCTATTATCTTTATTGTTTCATGGCTCCACGTTTATTCAATTATGGGAAGAGACTTCGAACCGAGGGAGCGTCCTCTTCGAATGCTCCTCCTTGCGTTGAACCGCCCGTTGCACCACCCATTGAACAACAACCACCTATCCATCCTTTGTTCAATCCACCACGTCCACTTGACCCAAACACATATGAAGATCGAATATTTGTATCACTCAATGCATCTAATGATTGGTTTAGTAATTTTCGGACACGTTCGGTGTTTACGGGTCACCCTATCAATTTTACTATTTTTTCTCAATATGATGCACTTTTTCATGACCTTTGCCTTGACGAACTTGTCACCACCAACTCGGTCATTTATCGTAGTGCTATTCAAATGTTCTACTGCAACCTAACTCATGATGATACACATATTTATTCACGGATTACGGGCATTGACATCTCGTTTGATGATTTCGATTTGGCCGAACACCTTGAACTCCAAGAGCCAAACTCATGGGAAAAGCTTGTTGAAGCTCGATCGTTTCAATTTCCTGATGGGTCTTCACTTGAAAGCTTCAAGGACGACTTGTGTACCCCGAACACACGTCCTCGTAAGCTTTTGGCCAAGTATCTCAATTCCTATTTTTATGAACTTCATCGGATTATCTTTAACACCATTCTACCCAAAGCGGGATCCACCGATGAAGTCACCTACTTTGAAATCTCGGCCTTATATTACCTCCACATTTATGTACCATTTAATCTTCCACGTACAATGATGGATTGGATGATTAATTCTAGGAAGAAACCAAGATCCTTGGTTTATGCTTTGTATCTTCCTATGGTATTTCGTGCTTTTCGCATACCTCTTGATGAGTGTCCGTTCTTACCTGCCCCTGCCTTTCTTTCAAAGGCACGGAGGCTTCAGGCAGCCGTTGGCTCACCAGTCGTGTCTGAGCATTCTGATGATGAGCTAGATGCCCCTCCTTTGGGACAGGATCCTCCTCCTCCTCCTGCCACTCTCGAGTCTCTTCAGACCATGCTCCGCGATTGTTTCACCTTAGAGGATGATCGCTGGACTCAGCTGGATTACCGGACTACCTTGCAGATGAGTGCCATCAGCAACTCGCTGCACGATATTCGGTACTCCATGTCTCGCCATCCTTCCATGCCTATTCCTATGGAGCGGGACCCTGGTCGTGAGGGCTATCGTATCGATGACCCTTGGGTTATTCGCTACTTGGATCCGGATGCGGCCTTCGTGGACCCTCGTCGTTCCTTCACTGATCCATCAGACGACGCTGGGCCTTCACGAGCTCGATGATGGATATGGACTGCTACTTGCTGCTGCTACTGAGGATCATAGCTTATGTTTCTTTCTGCACTTTGGATTTTAGTTACTTTTATGCACTTTGATTGTATTAGACTTATTATGAGTTGTGACTTTTGAGATATTTAGTAGTTTTATCAGTTTCTATGCAGTTTCTTCTATTATCTTTTGGTGTGCTTGCTAGTTCTTATTTGATTATGGTTTATTGCTAAATGCCAAAAGGGGAAGATATTTGTATATTCCATATTCTTTTTGTCTCTATATCTGTGCTTTTGGGAGAATGTTCTTATCAGGCCAACAGGATTCAAAGCAATATTTACGGGGGAGCTATTTTTTAAGCTCGGCACTGATTACGGGAGAGCTATGCTTTTTGTCCTTAAATGTGTCCAGGTATGAATATTGAATATACAATTATTATTTTGTCAATTATCAATATGGGAGAGATTGTTGACACAAAGTCACAGTCAACCAAATATTAATAGAATTGACTAAATAATACTTGTGATAATTTAATACGATACATGAAGACTACATCCAACACAAGTCAGACGACAGCTCAGTTTTGCAATGCAAGTCATTTTTGAGTCTGTATTTTATAATTTTATTGAGTCTAGACTTATGTAAGCTGAGTTGTGCTGAGCATCTGAAACTTAAGCTATACCCTACCCAAAATCCAAAAGCTCCACATACATCCAAATAAGCCCATTGGACCAATGACCCATTTTGTGCCATGGAGACAGTTCGGGCCGAACTCTGCCTCCACACAGAGTTCGGGCCGAACTCTGTCCCCTAAAAATCAGCACCCTAATTTTTAGGGTTGGCTGGTTGCAAGTTGTCCAACGGCCAAATTTTTGAAAATTCCAACCAGAATTCTGGCCGAATTCTGCCTACCTGATATCCTATAAATAGGCCATAAATTCTCTCATTTTCATTCATCCAATCTTCTCTTCTCTTCTCTCTAAAGCTCAATACAAGCCATACCCTTCTTCATCTACTAGCCACAAGCTCCCTAAGCCTCAAGTGCTCAGCATTTTTCAGTTAGGAGTTTGTGCAAGAGTTCAAGAAGTCGCTTGGAAAATTTCAAGCATCTCCACTGTGATCTTTGTAAGAAGTTGACGTGCTCTTTTGAAGAAAAGGCACGGGGTGTAACTACTATTTCACAAATAGTGGATTTAATCCTGAGCTAGAGTTCTCAGGCCTGGACTAGTCCTCCATGAGGGAAACCAGGTTAAAATCGGCTGTGTTTGCGTATGCTTTTTTGCTCCTTATTTATTTCCGTATTTACTCTGATTATTTTTACTTGTGAAAGAGTTTAAATTTTTAATTGCCTATTATCGCTATAAACTCTATTCACCCCCCTCTAGAGTTGCCATCTGTTCTTCAGTGTCTATCCAACGGCGATCCCTCAGATTTTACTATGATATAGCTACCAAAATGCTGTACCGATATTCTTACGACGGGCTACTGTTACGATGTTTATCAGACACAGAAGCCAAACATGTACTTCATGAGGCTTACGACGAAATTTATGGTGTACACCAACCAGGCCCCAAATTACAAGATCGTCTCCGATGAATGGATTATTATTGGCCCACGATGATAGTAGATGCTATTGAATATGCAAAGCAGTGTAGGGCTTGTCAGTTCCATACCGATTTTATTTATTAACCTTCGGAGTTTCTACACCCGACAGCAGCATCTTGGCCTTTTGAAGCCTGGGGTATGGATGTCATCGGACCAATCAGTCCACCATCCTCCAGAGGACATCGGATTATTCTAGCTATAACCGATTACTTCTCCAAATGGGTGGAAGCTATACCGCTCATCGAAGTAAAGACGGCGAATGTGATCAGTTTCGTCAAACATCATGTCATCTACCGCTTCGACCTACCTCGCAGGATCATCCATGATAATGGTCCACAATTTGCGAGCCATGCAATCTATAGGTTCTGCAATAAGAATTGAATTCAGAATAAAGCCTCTACCGCTTACAATCCAGCAGCTAATGGATTAGCAGAAGTCTTCAATAAGATTATCATCAAACTTCTCAAGAAGTTCGCATCTTCAAACAAGCATGATTGGAATGAGAAGCTCGGTGAATGTCTTTGGGCCTATCGTACAACGGTCCAGACTCCAACAGACAGTATGCCATTCTCTCTGGTTTATAGGAGTGAAGCAGTTCTACTCCTAGAAATTCAGATTCCCTCTCTTCGAGTAGCCTTAGCCAGTGAGTTAACTGCAAATAAAGTTACCGTCTGCGACTACAAGAGCTGGAAGCGCTAGACGAAAAACGCTTATTAGCTCAATAGCGTATTGAGCTATACCAAGCATGCCTTTCTAGAGCCTTTAATAAAAAGGTGAAGAAAAGAATCTTTCAAGTTGGTGATCTGGTCTAAGCAGTAAGAAGACCAATGGTCATAACGCACAAGACAAAAGAAAATTTTTAGCCTAAATGGGAAGGTCCTTTCGTTATAGCATCGGTGTATTCTAACGGTGCGTATCGATTAACCAAGCATGATAGTGACTTGCTCAAGATGCCAATCAACGACAAGTTCTTGAAGAAATATTATGTGTAACCTTCATGTACAGCGTTTACATATACCCTATTTTAATCATGTAAATGTATAGTACAATATTTACGTGATTCAAAAAATCATCCAACTATTATCCGTATTTCAAGAGTCTTGGATACGCCATGGATAATAGGTCCTCTAAAAAAGCTTTCCCAGTGGAATTATCTTCGTTTTGGACTCTGTCCAAACTCGGTCTTATAAAAACGGTCACGTCCATATTACCTCTGAACTTTTTTTCGATAATTATTTCCCAGTGGAATAATTAAGAAATGTCTTGCCACGTCTATACAACCTCTGAGCAAAACATTCGTCAAAGATAATCACGTCCATATTACCTCTGAATTATCCACTTCTACCTAATGTCATATATCCGTCCATGTCCATATTACCTCTGGTCAGATATAGAACATCCTCTACTATTACGTCCTCATTACCTCTGTTAGCAGTTTCTTTCAACTTATTATCTATGTTCGAGAATCTTGAAAAAAAACAGATAACAATCCACATCAAATTCTCCAGCGGTATATCCACCAGAAATATCCTACTATGTCCACATTACCTCTACTTTTGATATTTCACAAACTTCATTCATGAGTTTTGAAAGCCAAAAGATTCTTTATTAAAAACGTCTCTAAAAAAGTAGAGAAAAGAAAAAGATACAAGAGTCTTTACGGTTAATTAAGCCTATTACAAAAGAAGATCTAAGGGATACACAACCGATTGATGCTATCCCTTAGTGCCGCAATCTTAGTCTGGGACTTGGCAGTAGCACGACGACGCGTTTCTTCCTGTCGAGCAGCTTCATCCCTGAAGGGGATCAGTTTCACGTGCTCTCCCTCCAACTTCACCAGCCGTTCTTTTAATTGGTCTAAAGTTATGGCAGTTATGGCAGCTTGAACCGAATAGTCCTCATGTTCAGTCACAACTGTCTTCAAGCTAGCCTCCAGTTGGGAAATCTCCTTGTGGATCTGTGCAATATGATTGTACTTTTCAGGGATTTGGAAAGCCAGCTTGTTCTTCGAAGCAATACGAGCCTCGCTCGCAGCGTTGAACTGTTCATACTGATAAGCCAATTCATTGACCTCTTTAGCAAGGGCACCCTTTCTTGCCTGGAAAGTAGCTTCCTCCTCCGCAAGAGCCACAAGTAAAGCCTCGTCTTCTTCAAAAAACAGCGAGGTTGGACTCTGTTGCTTGGCTTCCCGGAGTCTGGCCACCTAGTCCTCCAGATCATTCAGAACTTTTCTCAGACCATTAGCCCGCTCCTCGTAGTCGGCGATGCTCTCAAGGGCCGTCACTTGGCATTCAGCAATAGACTTTGCAGGTCCAAAGGCGGCATTCCGGTTTAGAACTCTAGGAAGCTTTACTTTTAAAATAGAATAGAAAGCTTTGACGACTTCCTGGGCCATCTCGTCATCTTCGGAAGAGGTTGTTGGGGAGGACGCCTGATGGGGATCTCCCACTCCAGGAAGAGATGCTTGACAAGAAACCGAACCTGACAAGGAAGTAATATATCTATCAGTGACGGAAAGGAAAAAAATCTAAAAGTGTGCGAAAGAGTTGTAATTTTGTACCTTCTGCTTGCTCAGCACCAACTTGAGCTAGGCCTTCAGCCCTGGTTACGAAGGAGCCAAGAGCAGGCCCAGGTTACTCGATGGTAACAATGTCAAGGACGTGCACATTTCTAACATCAGGCTGTATATCTTCTATGGCCCCAGCTGGACCTGGAGCAAATTCAGTAACAGCCCCCTTAGTGCGCTGTTCGACCTCTCTTTCTGCAGCCGATGCCGGCGTACCAACAAATTCCTCCGCGGCAGCAATACCAGAGGAACCAGGGATAACCTCTTGTCCTACCCCAGTGTCTTGAGCTACCTCTACATATTGTTCCCTCTTCTTATCTATAAGGAAATATACGATGGCAGTCAGCCTCACGAGGAGTACACAAAATCGAAGGCAAAAAATCTCGTCTGAGGTAAAATGCAAAGATAACATACCCGCGGGAGGGTGAGCCGATTGACCTTGATTCTCGTCCAACTTCTTCATTAAAGCCCCAAGCTCAGACATATCTCTTAAAGAGATATCATAAGAAGGAGTAGCTTCATCCGTCGATTGAGGACGAATGGGGGACGCTGTCGTCACGTCTACCTCTTCAGAAGAAGAGGCACCTACCTCGGCCGCGACTTCAACGTCTTGTGCAAAGGACAAACGAAAGGTAAGAGAACGTTATTTGAAGAATGCACGAGTATTGGTTTTTACCAAAACAGCTATGGAATCCAGAAAGGGATCTACCTCCGGGATAGTAATGGCCCGTGACGCCGTTTCACTCCTTTGAGTTTGTCGGAAATATCTTGTTGGAGGAGGCGAGCCGGCACCCACATCATTTAACTTCTTTACACCTCTGACAACAAGTTTCTTCTTCTTTTTAAAAGTCGACTGTTGAGCCAATTCAGTCGAAACTTTTCATTTTTGAGGAAGATCAGGGAGAGAAGTGTCCTCTTTAAAATCTTTCCTTTGTGGTGCTGTAACAGCCGGCTCTTCAAGAGCTGCCCTCCGTGTTAGTGCTGCAGCCGTCTCTGCTGCAGGTGTGGCACCTTCCTTTCTATGGCCCCTCATTGCTCGGACTTGTCCTATATCGGCAAGAGTGGGGGCAAGCTAAGTCCCCGATACTAAACTCTGCTCGTGGTCATACAGAGGATTAAGGGTATTGACTTGAGTATAAAACTTTGCAGCAGCAAAGAGCAGGTGAGTTTCAGGTTTATCTTTTGGAAAAGTAAAAGTTGCCCCTATGCATCCGACGTTGTAATAGCCCCATGCATATGCCCCGTCAATCAGGCTTCCTATCGACTGAAGATGAGGGCTAAGGTTGCCCAGAAGAAGCTGGCTATCCCAAACTTCTATACAAAATGACTTGGCAGATAAGGTTCTAGGAAAGTGTGGTTCCTATCCCTGAGCACCAGATGAGAAGGCCTGATAGACTGGAGCCGAAGGCATGCTCTAGGAGTGAAGCTCGTAGTGAGTGCTCCCTTATCTACTAAAGAATTGCCTGCACGGCCACTGCCAAATAGAAGGGACACTCTGAAGAACTCATAATTATGTAGGAAGCTCAAAGCCCTCCTACAAGCAGGCACAGCGGTAACGACCCAATCTGCATCATTGAACCTTCGAAGAAAGGTATCTCCTGCCAAAGAGTCTGCCATCAGCCCGACATTTATTAACCTGGGACAGTACGGCACTAGCCATCCTATTAAGTAATGAAAAGGAAGTTCAGTCTTGACAAAGTCCTTTCTACCATCAGGCGTCACCGTACTTGCAGTAAAGTCCCGCAAACCTCGTTGGATGGCGAAGACCATTGCAGGAAGCAGGACAATCCGGTATTCGAACACCAGTCTTACAGCCGGAAGAATCATACCCCGGCTCATCCTCTCGAAAGACCCTAAAATACCAGGGACTACACAGTCGCGAAGCCACGTCATCAGAAAGGCGGCCAGCACTGCCTTCTCTGACAACTTAAACTCAGCTTGCCGAAAGAAGTGATAAATCGGGGATTGTCCCTCAGGATCATCAATGTCGTTGGTGTCTGCTGCCCCGTGATCTGTCATCAGTTGTTCTATCTAAGATTTCGTTGAGGGCTTGCGAGTTGAGAAGAAGACCGAGCCGTCTTCTTCCTCTTTCTTAATGAAGACATAGTTAGTCTAACACCTCGTATGGGAAATGGCCCCTTCGGTCTTGCCCTTCTTTGTGATCCTGTGACAGATAAAGAAGTGACAGAGTAACTCTTTGTACACTCCCACCATCTCGGGGTTTTTCTTTTCCAGGTCTAAAAGCTCTTTATCACAAGGAACGTATTCCTCGTACGGCTCTGTTCCCCATGGCAGCTTTGATATTGCTTAGATCTCTTGTAGAGCCAAACCCATCTCTCCATCCAGAGTAAAGAAAGTACATGTGTAATGATTGTACAACTCCACCAATGCGATAAACATAGGCCAATTCACTTTTATGCCATATTGGGTGGCTCTAACGGTATAAAACATGCTGGCAGCTTTTATGGTGGCTTCATAGGTCGAAAGCACCCATTCAGTAAGGTCACTCTAGAATGGGACGGAGTACCTCCAACCTTCCATCTGTAGCTTCCCTTTCGGATATGACTCCGTCTTTGACAACATCAGATTGGAGAGGGTCTCAGCAGCATAATGATGATGATCAGTTGGAATGTCGTTTATTATGGCCCCAGGATACAGCTCCCTCATGGAATAGGATGTGGAGCCCTTGACACACTTGAAGGTATCTTTCTTCCGGTCACCAGAGTTAAATTGGATCTTGCCAAAGACGACTCCATGAAGTTCAGGGGTCAGATCCTATTTCATTTGTCTCCGGACAACTAAATCGATAAACGCTGACAGAGGGTATTGGCATTCCATAGTCGACAACCATATCCTCCGGTCGTTCAATCTGACCACCAGAGGGTCCCTTAGACGTTTCGGCTCATCACCCTCAAACTCCAGGCTGTCACCGAACAGAAAGTACGGTCTCTTGAAGCTCCGCGCCTCTTCGAGCATGAACTTCTCATTGTTCATCATCTGCTTTAGGAATGTATTGTCCTGTTCAAGGATAGCGATCATCCGTACCGAAGGATGGTTTTGGCTGATCTTAGCTTGAACGTTCCTGATCATGGCAGTGACGAGGCTTGAATCCAAAGCATGGCGGGCAGAGCTTAGAGGAATCCCACCAAAAGCTGGGACAACCATGTCAACTGCAAAAATAGAACAAAAAGTCAGAAAAAAGACTAAGTCCTGGAAAAACATTCTATGTGCCTGAATTCTATGCGCCCACATGGACTTTGGGCGCATAGGAGTCCTTCTTGAACATAAAGCGTTATGCGTGGGCGCATAACATACAAGAAAATGTGTGGGCACATACTTCTGTGGGCGCATAAGAATACTCACAGAAAGGTGTTGCTTTGGACGCATATCAATAGTTATGCGCCCAAGCAGAGAAAAGTCTGAGCGTCGCAAATTAACGCTCTGCACTTCGTTTTAAGGATATCATCTCACCCAGAATGGGGTCTTGGACCAGTGAAGACATGGCCGAAGGAGGAGAACCGCTCGCTGCAGCCTCTTTACTCTTCGCGGACCTTTTAGGAGTCGAAGTAGCCTTGGGAGACATGATCGCACAAAAAAGAGGAAACGAGAAAACTCTTGGACATTTCTGAAAAAAGGAGAGAATGAATTTTCTCTCTTATCGGGCCTATTTATAGGCAAAACAGGGTATTATGCGCCCACATGACCTATGCGCCCATATGGTCTATGCGCCCAAGCAGAGACTTGGTCTTTTGCACATTATACGCTTGCTACTTGCTAATGTGGACAATGCATAAACATCGCACGAAAGATTGACCTCTTCATATTCTGCTCCAATGAATCTGTCAGTTCAGATTTTCGAGGAAGATCTCAACAGCCATCTTTTGATAGCCTGGCAGCATCTATGCGCCCAAAGAGATAGTTTTGCTATGCGCCCACAGAGCCATAAGAAGACAGTCTCCCATGCTTCTTTCGAAGTATTTCGAACTCGTTTGAGTATTAAAAACTTTGAAGGGGGTCTTGTAGAAGCATAAAATTTTTAGCATTATACACCCAACCCAGAAGTAGCTATGCGCCCAAAGTCTGGAAGTAGCTATACGCCCAAGTCTGGAAGTAGCTATGCGCCCAAGACAAAAAGTAGCTATATGCCCAAGTCAAAAAGTGGCAAACACCCACAATGCAAATCTTATGCGCCCATATAGTTCCTCTAGAAGAGGACGCATAACCTTGTTCCCACACTATGCGCCCAAGACAGGACAGCTCCACGACTCGGTCAACATCCACGATTAGTCGTGCACCGAAGCATGCGGCCACGTCAGTCTCCACGAGCAGTCATACACCGAAGAATGCGGCCACGTCAACCCCACGATCTACCCATAATCATCCAGTCTTTATACGTCTACACCCTATGCGCCCAAAGGAAGACTATGGACCCACATGGAAATCAGTCTATTTTTCCCCTGTGTGCGCATACTAGTCGTTTCAGTGCAAAATGACTATAAATAGAGGTCACTTGCCTCTTCAAAAACACAGAACGGAGAGCATTTTAGAGCCAAATTGCTGCCCTTCTTGCCAGTGAGCCGAGAGTTAGCAATTTTCTTAGGTTTTCTCCTACTTTTGTAAATTGGAGTGTCAACGGAGTAAAGGAGCAACTGCCGTTCGATCTCCATCGTCCCATTTCTCAAAATTCTTTTTGTACTCGGGGATTCTCAGTGCAGGATCTCTCAGGTGTACTCGATTTGTGGTACTTTGCACCTATAAGAAAAGAAGGTGCTTCTTCTTCTTTTTTGTGTGTCCATAACACCACTCAGAAAAAGTTTCGTCCTCGAAACTAACTGAGTACACTTATCGACTTATAACTTGATTCAACATCCTCCGTTTCTCGCACATATTTCTCCTATGCATTCCCTCAATCTGAGCCACGCTCGTACTACCATCAATCTTTTCTTTGAAATAATATTTCAAAATCCTCGACACTTTTTCATTTATCTAGTGTCACTTGATTCAACGTATCCCTTAGTTGGATCGTGTACATATTTCAGACGTCCCTAAAATACATGCATTTCAGCCAAGCCTCGTGATAGCAAATTCTGCCATTACTACTCGAGTCAGATCATGCACATATTCAAGCGTTCCTGATATACATGCATGTCAGACGAGTCTCACGAGTGGTATTTTCATATTTCTGAATCATTCCATTCATCAATACCAATATTCCAACCAATTAATCCTCAAGATCACTCGCACCGATGCTAACCTTCGCAACATGGACATCTCACCTAACCGCTAGGCCATTTTTTCTAGGCTAAAGTCAATCCGTCAGTATTAAAATCATAGTTTCCAAACAATAATATCAACACTGACCCCATCCTAAGGTCAAACCAAAGTTGATAATACATGGTTTTCTACCCAAGCTTGCATCACTCTAATTTCTAAACCTGGAGCATAGATTCCTATTCACATCCAGACATTCGTCGTATGGTGTCTGAGTCATTTAGCAAAGCCATCCTATCGTAAATTTACTCAACCAAATCTTCGACACATCAATATCGCTCGACCAACAAGCCATTTCGCATAGTCTATCTCTTCGAACACGTTCGACATAATCTACCTATCAATCCTTCTCAAGTCAAGCACGCTACGACACGATTCATCGCTAAACCATAATTCATATTTCATACTCCCCAAGCCATTTATTTTAATTCACGTAATCGATCACAAAGTTGTCTGAATTAACAATATGCCACGCCCCGATCTCACGCGAGTCCGATTATGTACGGTAGGCATAAAATCACCATGCAATGCTCTCGCAAGATAATCATCCTCATCGGGACGTAACTCTTGTTTTGTGTCTAGACTAATTCATTCTCGATGCGTGGATTGTACCTACTCAATCCTCAAGTTTCATTCAATCGTCAATCTCAAGTCCGACTAATCTTCGAATCTACTTTCGCATCAAACCGCAAGTCGAGACAATCCAAATTGCCACGTCCTGATTTTTTGAGTTCGATCATTCCCGTGACATGAATCACCATGTCAGCGCTCACGCAGAATGATCACCCCAAATCCGATATGACGTATGTACGAGGTTAGAGTTGTGCTCGCATAAGACAAGATCATCGACGTTATGGTTATCAATGCAACCATCAAGACAATTCTGTTTTTATCCCAACATCCATTTCAATCAAAATCCTAAGTATAGCATCCATCAGAACGACAACACTTGTACGATCGTCATTCGCCGAGTCAGAGTACCCCCGAGTTATCGCATATCAATCTTTGATATACCTCAATTCCATCGATGACATGTGTAACCTGACGATCTTCCTTTGCAACAAATTCTGAGTCGTGCGACTGATGCTATCATCCAGCTGGATAATCTCCTCGACATTCAAAATAAATTTTGATCATTATCCCTCGAATTATTTACATCATCAATTTGTTCAAACCCAAAATTACGTATTTTTATCCGTCTATCTTAAGTCATCGACCAACGTATTCTTACAATTCGCATAATTCCTTTGTAAACTCAAATCATCGAGCAACATTCAATCAATCCTTAGAGTCATTTGCGTAACTTCAAAATTCAACTTTTTCATGCACGTTATCTTTCCATCGTGCTAACTTTTTCTATACGATCAACCTATCGATTTTCTTTATCAAGTCATCTGTTCGCTACACCTTAACTTTTCTTCGATTTGATTTGCCTCCTCTATCATTTTTACATTTCATACTTGTGGAATCTCAATCTCGTGCTTGTCATTTTTAACTTTTGTTCGAATCAACTTATCAAATCTCAAGACTACAATAACTTAATCAACCATACTCAATCTAAGGTTTTACGTACGTGTGACGCTCACTGATAGACTCATTAGCACCCCGCATCCTCAATCGATTGACATCCCTGAAGCTATCGCATACATCACTTAGGGATGAATTCATTCGACAAATCCTCAAACTATCATTCGAATCAAAATTAACTTCTTTAAATTTTCCGTTCGAACCAATCCTTGACTTCCAAGCACGCTCATCTATATCGCACCGACGTTATCGTCGCTCGATAGTACCCCTATCGATAGTCATCTTACTTTACTCAATCAAGTTCAGCTCATTCTTGTTCGACACATTTTCAATCCCACATACTACTTTTCTAAGGTCGACACAACTTTTGGTGTATATGCCTAGCCCGACTTAGCCAGTCGTGCTTACGCGAACCATCTTTTCGTTTCTTGCCAAAAACTGTTCTCCTACGTTTTGCAAATTACATAGACTTATTGTATGGACATCCCGTGGAACATTTGAGAGAGAGCGCACCAAAGAAATCAACTTACGGATGCAACATAGTTAAAGAATTCAATCGATAGTTCAAGGATGTAAAGCTGTGCTCTAATACCATTATGTCACGCCCCGCTCCCGTAGGAGCGATCATCCTTACTAAGGCGTGATGCCGCACGAGCCTAGATTGCGCTCATGTAAGGTGGGTTCCATAACGACCGATTACAGCGGTTGTGACGGGGTCGTCGTGCAGAAGTCCCAAACAGAGACATTGAATAATAGCAGCGGAAATTTAAAGCAGAACACAAGTCATTCAAAATACTCTTTAATGATATTGAAACAAAGATTATAAAGGGGGCACGAGGACAATATTATAATCACTCAAGCTCACTCTTCTCACATTACAATGTCACTCAGCTCTCTCTCTCATCTCTCAATACATGTCTTGGGTAGGCCGGTGGAAGCTTTAGATAGGCGATGTCCATACATTATGTCCCGTATAAGTCCAGACTCCACGCGATTGTATGCCTCGAATCACCAAGGAACTCTGTGCCTCGACGCATCCATGCGAGCTCCGCGCCATGAGATTCTACCTGTTCCTGCACATAAACACTGTGTGGGTGTCAGTACTCAACTGTACTGGTGGCGTGAGCTTCTCGCCCACCCATACAAAACCGACACGTTTATTTACTTTTGTGTAACATAGTCCCTTTATGATTATCTTTCTACTCCTGCCTTAGGATCAGTTTTAGGACAGATGCCTTAGCCTATTTTGTGTGTCTAGACCATCCCGTGCTTGTAACAACAACACCAATACATACTTTGCCTTTAGACCCTTCTCGTACCAACAACGTTAACCTATCATGTCGTGCTTGCCATTCGGCACATAATCAGAGACGCAACTACACAATAGTTATTTTCATGTGACCGTGCTACAAGTCCATTGTGCCGTGCCTCGAAAACTCAGTGTGACTTCACCATATTGCCGCTTCGCAGCCCTTGCTACTTTAATCACCAAATGACCCAATCAAGACTTGTGGACTAAGTGTCACTCGACCGACTTTGCCTTGCCGCATTTTCTGACTTAAACACAAGATGACTCAAATCCAACTTATGAAACTTATATGCCGACAACTTAAGACTTGACGCTTGTCACGACCCGCTACCCAAATTGTTGGGCCGGGCCGAGTCATGTCCAGCCTGCGCTTGAGATAAAGCGCAGTAAGCTGTTCTAGAGAAAACCAGATAAGACTAAATGTGCTAACAGTTCTATAAGTAAATAAGAGTCATAAATGCTCCAAACACAAAAGTTGTCTCATATAGTAATAATAAGTCCAAGTACAAGTCCGAAGTATAAAACTGGATAGATGTCCAGTTACAAAATACGTAGTCTAATACATGACTACACTAAATATCCCAAGCAACTACGCAAACTAGACGAGTTTCCCCGCAAGTACATCCTCGTAAGGCAAAGCCTGGTCATCGGTAGTAACTCCATAATATGAGTCACAGAGCAACTCCTCCTCAGTAAGAATACCTACAACGTTATCCTGTCAGGACGGGAGCAAGTACTGATTCTAGCAAACTAATATATGAAACATGAAATGAACATAAGAGGAATAAACCGGAAACATGGCATCTCATAATCTATCATGACAAGGACACATATGTCAAATAGACAGATGTATATGTAATGTTTAAAACTGTAGCAGGTATGTGATCGTCAATAGGTGTACAATGTACAGGGGCACATAATGAAATATACTTCTGAACAAGTGATAAGACGATAGATGTACATACGTACAAATCCGCTTTGAGATAAAGCCTACGACAAGGTATACATATAAAATGTCAACCTTGCTCGGTACATACGTACGGAGAAGGGGGCATGATCACGTACACTACTAACAGTTTTTCCATAAACCATATTCTAATCATGTGAGAGATACATAAAGACTGGTCTAAGCATGGTAGTGACTGAAAGTACAACATGTGAAGATTTAACTTGCTACCCCAAGGATCAGCATTTTACATGGTTGGATTTACAGTTCATTGTTGTAACAGTATGTAAAGTTTGTAGAAAGTACTTGCCTCTAGCAAAGCAAAGCAGCGATAAAAGTGCTATAGATGCCTGGTGACTCGTCACTGTAGAAATAAATACATAAACTTAGTTTTTATACTAAGTTAAACACTACGACACTAGTGGTGCAATACGATTTTCTGATTGGACACCTAGCCAAATGGTGACTTTAGCATAGGAGACCAATGTGGGATGACACAAAACTCCAACTAACTTTCTAGGATCTTTGCACTAGTGCGGGGTGAGGTTCATTACGGCTATAACTCAAAATAACACAAAAAGTTGCAAGACGTAATTTATTCAATAATTAAATCAACTGTACACTATGATCCAACAATTTTTGAGATAGACAAAAAGCTCCATTTTACATAAAATAAAGTACCAAAATGATTCTTGTTAATTATAGAAATTTATTATAATTTTTCTGGAATTTATTAACCAGTACATGTATTTAATAAAAATCAGTTTTCATAAGTACACAAAAAAGTGAGTTCTGGTTTCATATGTCAAGATAGTGGCAAAACTGTAAATTAAATACTGTAAAAATTATGCTAAATTAGCTAAATTAATATAGTATCTAAATACTATTTTTCTAGAATTTTAACAGTAATTAAAGTATTTTTAGAAATTCAAAAATAGCATGGTACACAATCTGAAATTAAATAATTAATTATCTGCGTATTTTGTCCATGTACATAACTTGAACCAAAGTTCAAATACAGGACCCAAGGCCATGAATCAAGTCCAATATAACTTGTACAGATCTTGAATGTGTGAAAACATATTGGAGCCCAAAAACCCATGCTAGGCTTGGACACCAAATGGTTGCAGTAATAAAATACAGGATTTTAAATAATAATAATATATATATATTCTTTTTAAAGTGGTAAAAATATACAAGTCATAATTTAAACAATAAAAATGACTTGGGAATTTATGCACAATAATATTTTTTACAAATTAGAATTTTGAAATACATACATAAAATAAATAACTACAACATTTATATATATACATATAAATATATAGATATTTATATGTTTTTTTTGGATATATATGTATACACATATACATATGTTAAATATATACATATGTTAAATATACATATATATATAAGAAATACTTAACTATAAAAATATATATATATATATATATATATATATATATATATACAAATATTGTATATATATATGTATATATAATACTATATATAATAATATATATACACATGAACATATATACATATATACATTTTTTTTTTTTTTACATATATACATATATACATATATATACATAAATACATATATATATATATATATATATATATATATATATATATATATATATATATATATATATATATATATATATATATATATATATATATATATATATATATATATATACACATATATAATATAATAAAGTACTAAATATAATAAAGTACTAAAAAAATATATATATATATAATAAAGTACTAAATATAAAAAAAATATATATACAAATACAGTATATATATACATATAATACAGTATATATAATAATAATAATAATAATAATAATATATATATATATATATATATATATATATATATATATATATATATATATATATATATATATATATATATATATATATATATATATATATATATATATATATATATATAGTAAAAAAAAAATAAAAAAAAATAGAAAATATATATATATATATATATATATATATATATATATATTATATATATATATTTATATATATATATACATTTTTTTATATTTTTTTTATATATTTATATATATATATATATATATATATATATATATATATATATATATATATACATAAATATATAAAAATAAAACAAAAGAAAACAAAAAAGAAAAAGGAAAAGTAAATAGAACAACATGGGGGTTCGAACTCGGCCCAGGGGGGTCGAGTTCTCAGGCGAAGTCGGGCTGGCCAGGGGGTCAGCCCGCTCTGTGTGTTAAGGGTAGGGTTTAGTTTAGATTTATTTAGGTTTTTAGTTAATATTATTAAAATCCGATAAAACTATCTCGGTGTCCTGACAGTTAAGGACACACGAGTCTCGTGTCCGTGCTATGCACGACACGTACGAGTCCTAAAACGCGTGTCCGAGCACAGCGTTGGGGTCATCGTGTCCGGGCGAACCACGTGTGTGAGTTCGAGACACATACGACACAGTTCGAACCACGTTTGTCGAGTGTTGGCGGCGGCTATGAGCGTCGGGGCGGTGGCGCTTGGGTGGCGCTGGACTCTCCTCAGCGCGACGAGTTGATCGGTGGTGGTTGTGGGCGGTGATGGTCGTTGTGGAGGCTGGATGGGGTTTCGTCGGAGCTAGGGTTACGACGAGTTTAAATGGTGAAGGAAGTGGGCGGAGCTGGACGGAGATGGGTCGTGGTGGTGGTGGTGGGTCGGGGAAAGTGTGGGGGTCGTTTTATAGGGGTTTTAGGTCGGTGTTAGGGTCTAGGTTGGCCGAAAATGGCGGGGAAGGGGGGCGCAGCTGGCCGGTCGTCGGCAGCTGGCCGGGTCGTCGGGGTGGGTAGGAATAGGTTTTTCAGTTAGGTCCCTAGGATTTTAGGTATTTGCAAATAGGTCCCAACCCTAACTAAATGCAATAATAAATTTGCATAACAGAATTAAAATAATTTACAATTTGCAAACTGCTATAATAACAAATTAATAAATTGCATAATGATATTAAAACAAATTTAAATATTATAAAATGATATTAAAACATTTCAAATAATTATAAAGTGATATATTTTGATTTAGAAACTATTTAAAAATTATTTAAAAATTCTAGAAAAATTCCTAAAATTATAATAAATTATTTTAAAGCTAATTAGGCCATTAGCAACTAATTAACACTAATTAATTCAATTTTGAAAAATAGGGGCTGACAACGCTACATCTTGTGCCGAAGCACGGTGTCTACGTTACAGCCAAATCTTAGGCCCAAACATTGTCCTTCGATCGTGCACGCATTCGACTCGACTCATTGATATAGTGCACACAATACTCGACTCAATCCAAAGGCATACACGCGGATCGTCGCCCATGCCGACTCATCTATATGAACTAGTCACTAGTACCCAGCGCTATCCTGAACACCATAGCTTTTGTTAGACGGACGCCCCTTGCCAGCGCGAGTAGCGAGCTCTGCTGCAAGTCCTCGCCTAACCCGTGCCGTCATCCAGCACTGCTAATCATGTCTTCATCGAAATGGTCCCCTTGGCCGCTTGGGTCGCCATTCGAGAAATATTATCTCACCTTGTACAAGTTGTCCAATGACCATGCAAGACTCGAATCGAACTAACGTCTCACACGGTCATTCTACTTCTAGTGTTACCATCTCTTTCAGGGCCAAGTCAATACTTCTCACATCTGAGACTGCCTCGACCACCCATAGTCACGAGCCTTCTTCTTTCTTGCCCTATCATTTCATTCAACTCAAGAACGACAATTCGAAAGCCCTTCTTTCCAAACTCCAAATGAATCAATCGTAACCCGTGCCTTAGAAACACTAAGTCCGTGACATCCTGCCTTACACCAATTGATGTTCTGGATGATACTATCGCCCAAGACATACATGTACAATGGGCCTTACGGTCGTGGAACCAAGTAATTTCGACAACCGCAGAAAACATGGGACAGTACTTAGAAAAGACTTCGATAGCCTATCATAACTCAGCCTAACTTAATCGTGCAACAACTTGACGAGCAAGGACTGCATCAAGCCTTGGACGATGGGACCATGCATGCTTTATGAAGCATTTATACGGGCGACGCCTATGACTTAGGCTAACTCTTAGCTTGTGGCGAAGACCAACTTTTCCTTCTTCCAAGCCACGGAACGAAGGACAAAGTGTCATTTTCAAAGCACGTCGTGCACCAACTCTAAGCTTACCGTTGGACCTTTTTATATTCTAACTCAATTCGACCCGTCGTGATTATTTCCTTAGCTATGTGGATTCGTCTCTTTTATTATGAAGCCTACTTGTGCAAGTTGAAAACATGCAATTTATTACATAAAGGCTAAGATGAGGCGAGTTCACCGAAACTACCCTACCTGAGCGAGGTGTCGCCTCGACCGAGTTGAACTTCGAGTCACCGTTGCAAGGCTAAGTCTGAAAGCTGTCGGTGTTTCGATTCCTCCGATTGACTGAGCGGGACGGGGCACTACAAGCAATATGGTTAAGTCATACTGAGTTACGAGGCACGGCCTCAATATGGACATACGAATAGGTCTCATGATACGACCATATTAACGGCACATTGGACTTATAACACGGTCACATGAAAATTGGGTACTATCGTGTAGTTGCGTCTCTGAGTATGGGCCAAAAGGCAAACACGACTTGATAAGTTGACATTGTTAAGGCACAGAATGGTCTAGAGACACAAAATAGGCCGAGTGTCTGTCCTAAAACTGATCCTAAGGCAAGAGTAGAAAGACAATCGTAAAGTAATTATGTTGCATAAGGTAAATGAATGTATTAGTTTTGTATGGGTGGGCGAGGAGCTCACACCACCAGAACAGTTGACTACTGACACCCACACAGTTTTCATGTACAGGAAACAGGTAGAAGCTCGTTGGCGTGGAGCTCGTTTGGATGTGTCGAGCCATGGAGTTCCTTGGCATTTCGAGGCGTACGGACGCATGCAGTTTGGACTTATACGGGATATATTGTATGGACATCACCTATCTAAAGCTTTCGCTGGCCTACTCAAATTGTATTGAGAGATGTGAGAGAGCAGAGTGACTTGAAATGTGAGAGCAGAGTGACTTGAAATATGAGAAGAGTGAGTTTGAGTGATTGTAATCTTGGCCTTGTGCTACATTGTAATTTTTGTTCCAACATCAATAAAAGAGTATTTCTGTATGACTTGTGTTTTGCTTCAAATTTCGGCTGCTGTATCAATGTTTTCGCTTGGGACTTCTATACGACGATCCTGTCGCTTAGCCTGTAATCGGTCGTTATGGAACCTGCCTTGCGTCAGTGCAATTTAGGCTCACACGGTATCACGCCTTAGCGAGGACGATCGCTCATACGGAAGCAGGGCGTGACATAATGGTATCAAAGCACGGCTTTACGTCCTTGGACTTTCGATTGAATTTATTAACTCTGTGTTGCTTCCATAAATTGATATCGTTGGTGCGCTCTCTCTCAAATATCCCACGGAATGTCCATACAATAAGTCTATATATTTTGTAAAACTGTATGAGAGAAAATTTGGTTGAACAAAAGTTAACTTCAATAAGCACGGTTGGCTAAGTCGGGCTGGGCAAATACACCAAAATTGCATCGGGAAAGAATGAGTTAGAATCGATTCAAAGAGTGTTGGGTAGTTTTGATAACGGTGCTATCGAACGATGATGTTATCGTCGATGTGATTTAGAAGAACGTGCTTGAAATTTGAAGAATGGTTCTGTAGAAGCATGAAAATTTCAGCAGACTGGACAACCATGCGCCCAAGTCACCAATGAAGACATATGCGCCCAAGTCATCAGTGAAGACATGTGCGTCCAAGTCACCAGAGTGGGCTATGCGCCCATGCGCCCACTCTAGGCTCCTTTAGAAGGGGGCACATAGCTCTGTTTCAGGCTATGCGCCCAAGCCAGAACAACCCACGACTCGGTCAAATCTACGATCAATCGTGTACCGAAGCATACGGTCACGTCAGTCTCCACGAGCAGTCGTGCACCGAAGCATGTGGCCACGTCAGCACCACGATCAACCAACGATCACACAATCTGCATGCGCCTACGTCATATGCGCCCAAAGCAGGACTATGCACCCACATAAAAATATGTGTTCTCTCATGTGGGCGCATAACTTCATTCCAGCTCAAGAACGATTATAAAAAGGGGTCTCATCCCTCTTCAAAACACAGAACGAAGAGTATTTTCAAGAGCCAAATTGCTGCACTTCTTGCCAGTGAGCCGAGAGTTAGCAATTTTCTTAGGTTTTCTCCCACTTTTGTAATTGGAGTGTCAACGGAGTAAAGGAGCAACTGTCGCTCAATCTCCATCGTCTTATTCCCCAGAATTCTTTTTGTACTCGGGGATCCTCAGCGCAGGATCTCTCAGGCGTACTCAATTTGTTGTGCATTGCACCAATAAAGAAAAGCCAGTATTTTTTCTTCTTTTTGTGTGTGTCCACAAAAATGGCAACTCTGCTGGTGACTACCTTTTCCTCTGACGAGAAGGTGATAACGTAATCCGATACCGACAAAGTGGGGAGCACTCAGAAGATGCTAATCGTGAAGTTCGACCAGCAGGCGTTCGAAGAGATGCTCTCGAGGGACGGCTCTACTCCGTCAAAATTAGTGAAGCCAAACAAGTCTCGCAAGACTTGGCTTTCGAAGTCTCGCAGTTCATATCCTGCCAGTGTCATAGCAAATATTCAACTGAAGGACTCTGTTACATGGGTGCATGGCTCTGCCTCAGAAGCTCTACAAATGAAAAAGGCTCACACCGTTCTGGGCTCTACTAGCTGAGCGACTTCTCTCTTGTGCAACCAACAACAGAGTGTTCAACGCTCGATACTTGGCAAAGAAAAATACTACGATGCCAAGAATCAGAGTATTCGATACTCTGGGCAAACCCAGCAAGGCTCACAAATGAAGGAGGCAAAGCCGGGAGAGAATAGCGCTGCTCCATCAAGCATGCGCTCAAAGCTATGCGCCCAAGAGGGTGTGTGGGCACATAACTCTGGCCAGAAGGCTTCTGTCTTCGACAGACTGTGCATCCAGGGTCATGCAACCAAGGCTATGCGCCCAGGCTCAACTGACCCATACTATGCGCCCACATCGAGGAACCTTAGACATGCTGCCAAGAAGCATGCACCCAAAGGCAGACTCCAGGGCCTATGCGCCCACAGCAAAAAGATAGGCCCCAACGCATAAAGCACGGGGCTGTCTTCAAGGTTATCACAGAACTTAGGTATGGGGGTTGCCCCTACACTTGAACTAAGTCTGGATGTGCCAACTCTCCTTACAAACCCATATGCAAAGTTCGGCGATGTATCTAACATGGGTTTTAAGGCAAGACTCCCTTCCGTTGACTTACGTGACATGATAAATCATAAGCGTAAAGCAAGGGAGGATACAACAATTCATGGTGTACATCCGTGCACCAGTATTGTTATTAACTGTTGCTGCTCCAAAGCAACGAGAGTACCTCAGAGGCAGTCCATGTTTTGTCGACTGTATTTCTCTGACAATGAAAAGCCTCTGTGTGTTTCATCCAACATGGCTTCATGGGGTCCCCCTTATGGAAGCCCCAATCAAAGACGGTGGACCACGAACCCAACTTTCTCTTTTAGTTCCACGAACAGAAGAAGAAAAAGTCTGCCAACAGATAGCCATCAGGCTGTCATATCTGAAGGAGTCTATATGGGTACTCGGTCGAAGGCGAGATTTCGTATAGATGACGAGGACTCCCAAGCTGGGGGTAGTATTCCTTCAGAGTATGAAGCAGATGACCTTCATACTAGGGGTAGCCTTCCAAACGATGATGACCTCTCCGAGTTTGACGACGACTATCTATCTCCCCTACCTGAAGCTGAGGGACTTGTCAACTCAGAGACAGACAGTATCAGCACCAGTTGTATAGTTTCCTCTGTTCGTCCTCGCTTGTTATCTACATACATGGCGGACGGAGAAAGACCTGAAGAAGCCAGTGATTAGACCAGCAAACGACTAGAGGGTCTTGAAACAGCATTTGCCAAGATCATTGATATGCTTACCAGTATCATGGTGGTCCAAGCTGCTGGGGCTGTTCCTCCACCTCAACAAAACGTGTAACTACCGTTCCCAAAATTTTTTTAATTTTATTTTCTACTTATCTTATTTTAGAATTAATTTTGCTTTAAAAATAAATATAAACGTTGTTTTGCGAATATTTTGTATTTCAAAAACTAGTTAAAAGTTATGATTCAAAATTTTAATCAGTTTTAATAAAACTACTTTCTTGAAATTTTGTTGTTTGGATTATAAACTATGTTATTACTTTGGATCCTTCAATAGTTCGATGTCAAAAGGGATTTTGATCATTTAGGGAGAGACAAGAGTATTTTATCCATAGAAAGAATTACTATTTTATTTTTGAATGATATTTTCAATTTATGAAAATATACTTTATAATAAACCGTTGGTATTGAATACTATCTTAACCATTATGATGATTTATTATTTGATTAATGTTGTTGAAATTATTTGATTGATTATCTCTACTAATAAAAGATTTATTTGGAGGTAAAGGTTTTAAAATCTATTATGGGATTAGATTACAAAAGGAGAAGATTCTTCTAGATTGATACTTTTAAATCCTAATTTATATTTGAATAGTTGTTTAGACTGATCTTGATTCAATTTGCTAATTCGATAGAAATCTATCCAGAAACACCTTATCCACCGGCTTATAAAGATCTTGTTCGAGCTTATCGTAAACCCCTGACTTTATATATTAGATGGGCATCATCCAACTCATATTAACACCGCTCCCACGCGACCATGACCACCATACTCTTCTCCGCCACCTAGCCTGAACTCCATGACCCCAACCATCCGCCTTCCCCACCATGGCCAGCCAACTCCGGCCACAACCCCAAACCACCCTGGACACTCCCCCACTCCACCATCGCACACGCCAGAATACTCATCACCACCCCGGTCCTCGGCCGCAAACACATTGCGCAACCGCAGCGGCCAACCCAGCCTTCGCCCCGCCTCCTCGAATTAACTCTCCATTGAGGGTCAGTCGACCGCGTCACCACCACATGAGTACTGCGAGGAGATGAGCGCCACCGTATCCGTGCCGAACGTCGACCGCCGGTGGGAGCCAAGCGCCGACCCGGGGAGAGCCCCCTCCGCCTGACGCGCGAGCCTCCGCCTCTTCTCCGCACAGAGTCGGACGACGCCAGCGTGCGGTGCTTCCGGCCGCCGACGCTTCTGTCCGACCCAGCCGTCGGCGAGCCCTTGCGCGGCGTCCGCGCCCGGAGCGTCGATCAAGCCGCACGCGCCCGCTCTGTGAGACCCCTCTCCATCCTCACTCCCTCCTTCGATTGTTTTCCTCCAAAGGAAACCCAAGGTGAGAGCTCTCTTTCTCTCTCTCTCCAATGTTCTTTACAAAGGGAAAGCTTCTTTTCGATTCCCAAAATAATAGAGACCCGTGAGAAGGAAGAAGTTATAACTATCAATATTTAATATTATAAATACGTTTTAAACATTTAACTAAATTATTTTCACTAGTAAAATACAGTCTTCAAGCCAGGGCTGGACCTTGATAAACCCCGGACTAGTATATATATATAAATAAATAAGTTTTTCCTTATATACAGTATTCATTTACGTATACGTATACATGTATTAGTTCCCCGAAAAATATTATCAGCATTATTATTATTTTTATAATTCTCTTATTAATATTTTGTTATTTATCATTAGTTTCTAAAATAGGTATATTTTTAGATCATTATATTATTATTTTTGGTATTTCAAATAAGGATTATAAAATATTATTATAATGTCCTTTTGTCTATATCATAGGTTGGCCTAAATATAATATATATATTATAGCTATTTCTCGAAATATAGCTTTACCTTAAAAACAATTTTGGATTTTGACCCATTTGACTAAATAGATATCAGACATATTGTGATTTCATAAATGTTGAGCTTATTAGTTTTGGATTTTTTGACAAATGGTTTCTCAAATTATTTATTAGCTTTATAAAATAAATGTTTTCTTAAAAAGGGCTAATATTAAATATGCTATAAATATTTTCTAAAGCATATATGTATTAAATAATTATATTAGAAAATCTCTTAGATCATTAGATTGTCATTAAACATAGCTAATTGTATTCATACTTCCTTATCAACCCTAGACAATCGGGCTATACTGGACCCAATGGAATTGTCGGTTTCACCAGCTAAGGACCACAGGCAAGTGCACTTTCTGATTGCTTTTCGATTCATAGTAGTCTTTTCATTTCATGTCTATACGTATATCTTGCTTCTTGTTGACACGCTCGTCACACGGAGTAGTCGGGAGGGAAAATATCTTAGTACACATGTGGACTACCCAGAACTATCCCATTATGTCTAATCTTGAAAGCTAGCCGCTGCGCACGACACGTGCAGTGTGCCTTATTTACCCCCTAGCCGTCCACATGTTGAAAAGGATATTTCACACCACCTAGATAGATGTCTTTTATTAGTTTTTCCTTATTTATTTCTCTATCGTGCTATGTCATCAGTTTTCTTACAGCTTTCATATCTCATATGCTATTTTCATGTCTTGTTAATTTTATTGTGTTATGCATTGTCGTCGATTTGTGTACTTGTTCTAATCCTGACTGGATAACCAATATTTTTCAGGTTTAGCCGCGATCACTCTTAGCATTGGAAAGACTTGGGTATGCTGAGGCCGACCTAGAAATAGAAAGCAATGGTCTCAATTTCATAAATTGTAAAACTTTGTATTTTTTCTTTAATTATAAATGTTGTAACTGTTGTAATAATTTAGAAATGTGAATGAGCAGCAAATGTGTATTTTGAGCATTTATTTTCTTGCGGGCTTGACAGCGTTCTACCGCCGACTCTGCGGTGTAGACTGGCTTGGACACGTCTCGTATTCGAAAACCGGGTACGGGTCGTGACAAGTTTTTGTGGTGCCTATGCAGGTCCGTCTTCGCAAAAGATTACGAACTCGTGATGGTACTTAAGTTAGTCGTACCATTGCGAGCCTGCGGCTTGAAAATGCTCATTCACAAACTAGGATTGAAATGATTTAGGATAATAACCAAGACTAGGAGTCCCTTGTTCAAATTGACCGATTGGGTAGTTAAGGTTGTTAGATAGGCCATGCTATTTAGGAATTATTGAATTCGGATAGCTTGCTAGATACCTTATTGCTTTTGATATGACGATATGCTTCAATGTTAGTCTATTATTCACTTGATTAGTTAGGCTTACCTAGAATTAAGACTTTGGTCTTGATGAACTATTTAATTTTCTGTTGCTTTAAGTAGATATAAATCTTATATCATAAGTTAGAACAGTCTATTTAAATTCTCTTTTGCTGTAAGTAGTTAGTTTATAATTTCTGATTCTGTTATTCGTGTACAAAATCTCGATTTAGATTTTGATTCTCACAAAACTCGAACTACTTGTACCTCCTTTCCAAAACTCTCGCGTACTTGTATTTTGACTATCTTGACCAACACTGCTATTACAGCCTAGTTTTTGTAAGCTTACTCTTTTATTGAGCTTGATTCGAGACATATGTTTATTGGGGACGCCCGCAAACATATTGTCAAATCAGAACCATTGTATTACGGTCTGATCAACCATGATACAATTGGTTCGCTCTTCATCTATTTATCCTACATGGATTGAGATGTAGATGTCTCTAGGATCTCATCCACGACTGCTTTGACAATTCTGTTTGAATTATACATTCGCCTTTAAATCACGTAATTGCATTCAGTGACATCTCTCTTGAGCTCTTTATTGTTTTTGCCTTTCACTAATTGGAAAGACGAAAACTCGTAATTGATAGATAGGAGAGGATCCTAGATGCCATGTGCCTAGATATCTGTTGGTAGAATTATTGGTCACTAGTAGAAGATTATAAGATTTTGGTGACCTGTGTTCCAATGGAGTAGTGTGACCAAAGGTGGGTAGAAGTCCTCGAGATTTCGTAAATACCAAATGACTAGAGAAGGTCATAGAAATATTTTGAGAAATGAAACTTGAGGAGATTAAGGTGATAGTAGACTTTGATTTTAAGAATAGTTACGAATTTGAAATTCGAGGACGAATTTATTTCTAAGGTGGGTAGATTTGTAACTACCGTTCCCAAAAATTTTTTAATTTTATTTTCTACTTATCTTATTTTAGAATTAATTTCGCTTTAAAAATAAATGTAAACGTTGTTTTGCGAATATTTTGTATTTCAAAAACTAGTTAAAAGTTATGATTCAAAATTTTAATCAGTTTTAATAAAACTACTTTCTTGAAATTTTGTTGTTTGGATTATAAACTATGTTATTACTTTGGATCCTTCAATAGTTCGATGTCAAAAGGGATTTTGATCATTTAGGGAGAGACAAGAGTATTTTATCCATAGAAAGAATTACTAATTTATTTTTGAATGATATTTTCAATTTATGAAAATATACTTTATAATAAACCGTTGGTATTGAATACTATCTTAACCATTATGATGATTTATTATTTGATTAATGTTGTTGAAATTATTTGATTGATTATCTCTACTAATAAATGATTTATTTGGAGGTAAAGGTTTTAAAATCCATTATGGGATTAGATTACAAAAGGAGAAGATTCTTCTAGATTGATACTTTTAAATCCTAATTTATATTTGAATAGTTGTTTAGACTGATCTTGATTCAATTTGCTAATTCGATAGAAATCTATCCAGAAACACCTTATCCACCGGCTTATAAAGATCTTGTTCGAGCTTATCGTAAACCCCTGACTTTATATATTAGATGGGCATCATCCAACTCATATTTACACCGCTCCCACGCGACCATGACCACCATACTCTTCTCTGCCACCTAGCCTGAACTCCATGACCCCAACCTTCCGCCATCCCCACCATGGCCAGCCAACTCCGGCCACAACCCCAAACCACCCTGGACACTCCCCCACTCCACCATCGCACACGTCGGAATCCTCATCACCACCCCGGTCCTCGGCCGCAAACACATTGCGCAACCGCAGCGGCCAACCCAGCCTTCGCCCCGTCTCCTCGAATTAACTCTCCATCGAGGGTCAGTCGACCGCATCACCACCACATGAGCACTGCGAGGAGATGAGCGCCACCGTATCCGTTCCGAACGTCGACCACCGGTGGGAGCCAAGCGCCGACCCGGGGAGAGCCCCCTCCGCCTGACGTGCGAGCCTCCGCCTCTTCTCCGCACAGAGTCGAACGACTCCAGCGTGCGGTGCTTCCGGCCGCCGACGCTTCTGCCCGACCCAGCCGTCGGCGAGCCCTTGCGCGGCGTCCGCGCCCGGAGCGTCGATCAAGCCGCATGCGCCCGCTCTGTGAGACCCCTGTCCATCCTCACTCCCTCCTTCGATTGTTTTCCTCCAAAGGAAACCCAAGGTGAGAGCTCTCTCTCTATCTCTCTCCAATGTTCTTTACAACGGGAAAGCTTCTTTTCGATTCCCAAAATAATAGAGACCCGTGAGAAGGAAGAAGTTATAACTATCAATATTTAATATTATAAATACATTTTAAACATTTAACTAAATTATTTTCACTAGTAAAATACAGTCTTCAAGCCAGGGCTGGACCTTGATAAACCCCGGACTAGTATATATATATAAATAAATAAGTTTTTCCTTATATACAGTATTCATTTACGTATACGTATACATGTATTAGTTCCCCGAAAAATATTATCAGCATTATTATTATTTTTATAATTCTCTTATTAATATTTTGTTATTTATCATTAGTTTCTAAAATGGGTATATTTTTAGATCATTATATTATTATTTTTGGTATTTCAAATAAGGATTATAAAATATTATTATAATGTCCTTTTGTTTATATCATAGGTTGGCCTAAATATAATATATATATTATAGCTATTTCTCGAAATATAGCTTTACCTTAAAAACAATTTCGGATTTTGACCCATTTGACTAAATAGATATCAGACATATTGTGATTTCATAAATGTTGAGCTTATTAGTTTTGAATTTTTTGACAAACGGTTTCTTAAATTATTTATTAGCTTTATAAAATAAATGTTTTCTTAAAAAGGGCTAATATTAAATATGCTATAAATATTTTCTAAAGCATATATGTATTAAATAATTATATTAGAAAATCTCTTAGATCGTTAGATTGTCATTAAACATAGCTAATTGTATTCATACTTCCTTATCAACCCTAGACAATCGGGCTATACTGGACCCAATAGAATTGTCGGTTTCACCAGCTAAGGACCACAGGCAAGTGCACTTTCTGATTGCTTTTCGATTCATAGTAGTCTTTTCATTTCATGTCTATACGTATATCTTGCTGCTTGTTGACACGCTCGTCACACGGAGTAGTCGGAAGGGAAAATATCTTAGTACACATGTGGACTACCCAGAACTATCCCATTATGTCTAATCTTGAAAGCTAGCCGTTGCGCACGACACGTGCAGTGTGCCTTATTTACCCCCTAGCCGTCCACATGTTGAAAATGATATTTCACACCACCTAGATAGATGTCTTTTATTAGTTTTTCCTTATTTATTTCTCTATCGTGCTATGTCATCAGTTTTCTTACAGCTTTCATATCTCATATGCTATTTTCATGTCTTGTTAATTCTATTGTGTTATGCATTATCGTCGGTTTGTGTACTTGTTCCAATCCTGACTGGATAACCAATATTTTTTCAGGTTTAGCCGCGATCACTCTTAGCATTGGGAAGACTTGGGTATGCTGAGGCCGACCTAGAAATAGAAAGCAATGGTCTCAATTTCATAAATTATAAAACTTTATATTTTTCCTTTAATTATAAATGTTGTAACTGTTGTAATAATTTAGAAATGTGAATGAGCAGCAAATGTGTATTTTGAGCATTTATTTTCTTGCGGGCTTGACAGCGTTCTACCGCCGACTCTGCGGTGTAGGCTGGCTTGGACACGTCTCGTATCCGAAAATCGGGTGCGGGTCGTGACAAGTTTTTGTGGTGGCCCATACAGGCCCGTCTTCGCAAAAGATTGCGAACTCGTGATGGTACTTAAGTTAGTCGTACCATTGCAAGCCTGCGGCTTGAAAATGCTCATTCACAAACTAGGATTGAAATGATTTAGTATAATAACCAAGACTAGGAGTCCCTTGTTCAAATTGACCGATTGGGTAGTTAAGGTTGTTAGATAGGCCATGCTATTTAGGAATTATTGAATTCGGATAGCTTGCTAGATACCTTATTGCTTTTGATATGACGATATGCTTCAATGTTAGTCTATTATTCACTTGATTAGTTAGGCTTACCTAGAATTAAGACTTTGGTCTTGATGAACTATTTAATTTTCTGTTGCTTTAAGTAGATATAAATCTTATATCATAAGTTAGAACAGTCTATTTAAATTCTCTTTTGCTATAAGTAGTTAGTTTATAATTTCTGATTCTGTTATTCGTGTACAAAATCTCGATTTAGATTTTGATTCTCACAAAACTCGAACTACTTGTACCTCCTTTCCAAAACTCTCGCGTACTTGTATTTTGACTATCTTGACCAACACTGCTATTACAGCCTAGTTTTTGCAAGCTTACTCTTTTATTGAGCTTGATTCGAGACATATGTTTATTGGGGACGCCCGCAAACATATTGTCAAATCAGAACCATTGTATTACGGTCTGATCAACCATGATACAATTGGTTCGCTCTTCATCTATTTATCCTACATGGATTGAGATGTAAATGTCTCTAGGAACTCATCCACGATTGCTTTGACAATTTCGTTTGAATTATACATTCGCCTTTGAATCACGTAATTGTATTCAGTGACATCTCTCTTGAGCTCTTTATTGTTTTTGCCTTTCACTAATTGGAAAGACGAAAACTCGTAATTGATAGATAGGAGAGGATCCTAGATGCCATGTGCCTAGATATCTGTTGGTAGAATTATTGGTCACTAGTAGAAGATTATAAGATTTTGGTGACCTGTGTTCCAAGGGAGTAGTGTGACCAAAGGTGGGTAGAAGTCCTCGAGATTTCGTAAATACCAAATGACTAGAGAAGGTCATAGAAATATTTTGAGAAATTAAACTTGAGGAGATTAAGGTGATAGTAGACTTTGATTTTAAGAATAGTTACGAATTTGAAATTCGAGGACGAATTTATTTCTAAGGTGGGTAGATTTGTAACTACCGTTCCCAAAAATTTTTTAATTTTATTTTCTACTTATCTTATTTTAGAATTAATTTCCCTTTAAAAATAAATGTAAACGTTGTTTTGCGAATATTTTGTATTTCGAAAACTAGTTAAAAGTTATGATTCAAAATTTTAATCAGTTTTAATAAAACTACTTTCTTGAAATTTTGTTGTTTGGATTATAAACTATGTTATTACTTTGGATCCTTCAATAGTTCGACGTCAAAAGGGATTTTGATCATTTAGGGAGAGACAAGAGTATTTTATCCATAGAAAGAATTACTAATTTATTTTTGAATGGTATTTTCAATTTATGAAAATATACTTTATAATAAACCGTTGGTATTGAATACTATCTTAACCATTATGATGATTTATTATTTGATTAATGTTGTTGAAATTATTTGATTGATTATCTCTACTAATAAAAGATTTATTTGGAGGTAAAGGTTTTAAAATCCATTATGGGATTAGATTACAAAAGGAGAAGATTCTTCTAGATTGATACTTTTAAATCCTAATTTATATTTGAATAGTTGTTTAGACTGATCTTGATTCAATTTGCTAATTCGATAGAAATCTATCCAGAAACACCTTATCCACCGGCTTATAAAGATCTTGTTCGAGCTTATCGTAAACCCCTGACTTTATATATTAGATGGCATCATCCAACATATTAACACCGCTCCCACGCGACCATGACCACCATACTCTTCTCCGCCACCTAGCCTGAACTCCATGACCCCAACCTTCCGCCTTCCCCACCATGGCCAGCCAACTCCGGCCACAACCCCAAACCACCCTGGACACTCCCCCACTCCACCATCGCACACGCCGGAATCCTCATCACCACCCCGGTCCTCGACCACAAACACATTGCGCAACCGCAGCGGCCAACCCAGCCTTCGCCCCGCCTCCTCGAATTAACTCTCCATCGAGGGTCAGTCGACCGCGTCACCACCACATGAGCACTGCGAGGAGATGAGCGCCACCGTATCCGTGCCGAACGTCGACCGCCGGTGGAAGCCAAGCGCCGACCCGGGGAGAGCCCCCTCCGCCTGACGCGCGAGCCTCCGCCTCTTCTCCGCACAGAGTTGGACGACGCCAGCGTGCGGTGCTTCCGGCCGCCGACGCTTCTGCCCGACCCAGCCGTCGGCGAGCCCTTGCGCGGCGTCCGCGCCCGGAGCGTCGATCAAGCCGCACGCGCCCGCTCTGTGAGACCCCTCTCCTTCCTCACTCCCTCCTTCGATTGTTTTCCTCCAAAGGAAACCCAAGGTGAGAGCTCTCTCTCTCTCTCTCCAATGTTCTTTACAACGGGAAAGCTTCTTTTCGATTCCCAAAATAATAGAAACCCGTGAGAAGGAAGAAGTTATAACTATCAATATTTAATATTATAAATACGTTTTAAACATTTAACTAAATTATTTTCACTAGTAAAATACAGTCTTCAAGCCAGGGCTGGACCTTGATAAACCCCGGACTAGTATATATATATAAATAAATAAGTTTTTCCTTATATACAGTATTCATTTACGTATACGTATACATGTATTAGTTCCCCGAAAAATATTATCAGCATTATTATTATTTTATAATTCTCTTATTAATATTTTGTTATTTATCATTAGTTTCTAAAATGGGTATATTTTTAGATCATTATATTATTATTTTTGGTATTTCAAATAAGGATTATAAAATATTATTATAATGTCCTTTTGTCTATATCATAGGTTGGCCTAAATATAATATATATATTATAGCTATTTCTCGAAATATAGCTTTACCTTAAAAACAATTTTGGATTTTGACCCAGTTGACTAAATAGATATCAGACATATTGTGATTTCATAAATGTTGAGCTTATTAGTTTTGGATTTTTTGACAAATGGTTTCTCAAATTATTTATTAGCTTTATAAAATAAATGTTTTCTTAAAAAGGGCTAATATTAAATATGCTATAAATATTTTCTAAAGCATATATGTTTTAAATAATTATATTAGAAAATCTCTTAGATCATTAGATTGTCATTAAACATAGCTAATTGTATTCATACTTCCTTATCAACCCTAGACAATCGGGCTATACTGGACCCAATGGAATTGTCGGTTTCACCAGCTAAGGACCACAGGCAAGTGCACTTTCTGATTGCTTTTCGATTCATAGTAGTCTTTTCATTTCATGTCTATACGTATATCTTGCTTCTTGTTGACACGCTCGTCACACGGAGTAGTCGGGAGGGAAAATATCTTAGTACACATGTGGACTACCCAGAACTATCCCATTATGTCTAATCTTGAAAGCTAGCCGCTGCGCACGACACGTGCAGTGTGCCTTATTTACCCCCTAGCCGTCCACATGTTGAAAAGGATATTTCACACCACCTAGATAGATGTCTTTTATTAGTTTTTCCTTATTTATTTCTCTATCGTGCTATGTCATCAGTTTTCTTACAGCTTTCATATCTCATATGCTATTTTCATGTCTTGTTAATTCTATTGTGTTATGTATTATCGTCGGTTTGTGTACTTGTTCCAATCCTGACTGGATAACCAATATTTTTTCAGGTTTAGCCGCGATCACTCTTAGCATTGGAAAGACTTGGGTATGCTGAGGCCGACCTAGAAATAGAAAGCAATGGTCTCAATTTCATAAATTATAAAACTTTGTATTTTTCCTTTAATTATAAATGTTGTAACTGTTGTAATAATTTAGAAATGTGAATGAGCAGCAAATGTGTATTTTGAGCATTTATTTTCTTGCGGGCTTGACAGCGTTCTACCGCCGACTCTGCGGTGTAGGCTGGCTTGGACACGTCTCGTATCCGAAAACCGGGTGCGGGTCGTGACAAGTTTTTGTGGTGGCCCATACAGGCCCGTCTTCGCAAAAGATTGCGAACTCGTGATGGTACTTAAGTTAGTCGTACCATTGCAAGCCTGCGGCTTGAAAATGCTCATTCATAAACTAGGATTGAAATGATTTAGTATAATAACCAAGACTAGGAGTCCCTTGTTCAAATTGACCGATTGGGTAGTTAAGGTTGTTAGATAGGCCATGCTATTTAGGAATTATTGAATTCGGATAGCTTGCTAGATACCTTATTGCTTTTGATATGACGATATGCTTCAATGTTAGTCTATTATTCACTTGATTAGTTAGGCTTACCTAGAATTAAGACTTTGGTCTTGATGAACTATTTAATTTTCTGTTGCTTTAAGTAGATATAAATCTTATATCATAAGTTAGAACAGTCTATTTAAATTCTCTTTTGCTATAAGTAGTTAGTTTATAATTTCTGATTCTGTTATTCGTGTACAAAATCTCGATTTAGATTTTGATTCTCACAAAACTCGAACTACTTGTACCTCCTTTCCAAAACTCTCGCGTACTTGTATTTTGACTATCTTGACCAACACTGCTATTACAGCCTAGTTTTTGCAAGCTTACTCTTTTATTGAGCTTGATTCGAGACATATGTTTATTGGGGACGCCCGCAAACATATTGTCAAATCAGAACCATTGTATTACGGTCTGATCAACCATGATACAATTGGTTCGCTCTTCATCTATTTATCCTACATGGATTGAGATGTAAATGTCTCTAGGATCTCATCCACGATTGCTTTGACAATTTCGTTTGAATTATACATTCGCCTTTGAATCACGTAATTGTATTCAGTGACATCTCTCTTGAGCTCTTTATTGTTTTTGCCTTTCACTAATTGGAAAGACGAAAACTCGTAATTGATAGATAGGAGAGGATCCTAGATGCCATGTGCCTAGATATCTGTTGGTAGAATTATTGGTCACTAGTAGAAGATTATAAGATTTTGGTGACCTGTGTTCCAAGGGAGTAGTGTGACCAAAGGTGGGTAGAAGTCCTCGAGATTTCGTAAATACCAAATGACTAGAGAAGGTCATAGAAATATTTTGAGAAATTAAACTTAAGGAGATTAAGGTGATAGTAGACTTTGATTTTAAGAATAGTTACGAATTTGAAATTCGAGGACGAATTTATTTCTAAGGTGGGTAGATTTGTAACTACCGTTCCCAAAAAATTTTTAATTTTATTTTCTACTTATCTTATTTTAGAATTAATTTCCCTTTAAAAATAAATGTAAACGTTGTTTTGCGAATATTTTGTATTTCAAAAACTAGTTAAAAGTTATGATTCAAAATTTTAATCAGTTTTAATAAAACTACTTTCTTGAAATTTTGTTGTTTGGATTATAAACTATGTTATTACTTTGGATCCTTCAATAGTTCGATGTCAAAAGGGATTTTGATCATTTAGGGAGAGACAAGAGTATTTTATCCATAGAAAGAATTACTAATTTATTTTTGAATGATATTTTCAATTTATGAAAATATACTTTATAATAAACCGTTGGTATTGAATACTATCTTAACCATTATGATGATTTATTATTTGATTAATGTTGTTGAAATTATTTGATTGATTATCTCTACTAATAAAAGATTTATTTGGAGGTAAAGGTTTTAAAATCCATTATGGGATTAGATTACAAAAGGAGAAGATTCTTCTAGATTGATACTTTTAAATCCTAATTTATATTTGAATAGTTGTTTAGACTGATCTTGATTCAATTTGCTAATTCGATAGAAATCTATCCAGAAACACCTTATCCACCGGCTTATAAAGATCTTGTTCGAGCTTATCGTAAACCCCTGACTTTATATATTAGATGGGCATCATCCAACTCATATTAACACCGCTCCCACGCGACCATGACCACCATACTCTTCTCCGCCACCTAGCCTGAACTCCATGACCCCAACCTTCCGCCTTCCCCACCATGGCCAGCCAACTCCGGCCACAACCCCAAACCACCCTGGACACTCCCCCACTCCACCATCGCACACGCCGAAATCCTCATCACCACCCCGGTCCTCGGCCGCAAACACATTGCGCAACCGCAGCGGCCAACCCAGCCTTCGCCCCGCCTCCTCGAATTAACTCTCCATCGAGGGTCAGTCGACCGCGTCACCACCACATGAGCACTGCGAGGAGATGAGTGCCACCGTATCCGTGCCGAACGTCGACCGCCGGTGGGAGCCAAGCGCCGACCCGGGGAGAGCCCCCTCTGCCTGACGCGCGAGCCTCCGTCTTTTCACCGCACAGAGTCGGACGACGCCAGCGTGCGGTACTTCCGGCCGCCGACGCTTCTGCCCGATCCAGCCGTCGGCGAGCCCTTGCGCGACATCCGTGCCCGGAGCGTCGATCAAGCCGCACGCGCCCGCTCTGTGAGACCCCTCTCCATCCTCACTCCCTCCTTCGATTGTTTTCCTCCAAAGGAAACCCAAGGTGAGAGCTCTCTCTCTCTCTCTCTCCAATGTTCTTTACAACGGGAAAGCTTCTTTTCGATTCCCAAAATAATAGAGACCCGTGAGAAGGAAGAAGTTATAACTATCAATATTTAATATTATAAATACGTTTTAAACATTTAACTAAATTATTTTCACTAGTAAAATACAGTCTTCAAGCCAGGGCTGGACCTTGATAAACCCCGGACTAGTATATATATATAAATAAATAAGTTTTTCCTTATATACAGTATTCATTTACGTATACGTATACATGTATTAGTTCCCCAAAAAATATTATCAGCATTATTATTATTTTTATAATTCTCTTATTAATATTTTGTTATTTATCATTAGTTTCTAAAATGGGTATATTTTTAGATCATTATATTATTATTTTTGGTATTTCAAATAAGGATTATAAAATATTATTATAATGTCCTTTTGTCTATATCATAGGTTGGCCTAAATATAATATATATATTATAGCTATTTCTCGAAATATAGCTTTACCTTAAAAACAATTTCGGATTTTGACCCATTTGACTAAATAGATATCAGACATATTGTGATTTCATAAATGTTGAGCTTATTAGTTTTGGATTTTTTGACAAATGGTTTCTCAAATTATTTATTAGCTTTATAAAATAAATGTTTTCTTAAAAAGGGCTAATATTAAATATGCTATAAATATTTTCTAAAGCATATATGTATTAAATAATTATATTAGAAAATCTCTTAGATCGTTAGATTGTCATTAAACATAGCTAATTGTATTCATACTTCCTTATCAACCCTAGACAATCGGATTATACTGGACCCAATGGAATTGTCGGTTTCACCAGCTAAGGACCACAGGCAAGTGCACTTTCTGATTGCTTTTCGATTCATAGTAGTCTTTTCATTTCATGTCTATACGTATATCTTGCTGCTTGTTGACACGCTCGTCACACGGAGTAGTCGGGAGGGGAAATATCTTAGTACACATGTGGACTACCCAGAACTATCCCATTATGTTTAATCTTGAAAGCTAGCCGCTGCGCACGACACGTGCAGTGTGCCTTATTTACCCCTAGCCGTCCACATGTTGAAAAGGATATTTCACACCACCTAGATAGATGTCTTTTATTAGTTTTTCCTTATTTATTTCTCTATCGTGCTATGTCATCAGTTTTTTTACAGCTTTCATATCTCATATGCTATTTTCATGTCTTGTTAATTCTATTGTGTTATGCATTGTCGTCGGTTTATGTACTTGTTCCAATCCTGACTGGATAACCAACATTTTTCAGGTTTAGCCGCGATCACTCTTAGCATTGGGAAGACTTGGGTATGCTGAGGCCGACCTAGAAATAGAAAGCAATGGTCTCAATTTCATAAATTGTAAAACTTTGTATTTTTCCTTTAATTATAAATGTTGTAACTGTTGTAATAATTTAGAAATGTGAATGAGCAGCAAATGTGTATTTTGAGCATTTATTTTCTTGCGGGCTTGACAGCGTTCTACCGCCGACTCTGCGGTGTAGGCTGGCTTGGACACGTCTCGTATCCGAAAACCGGGTGCGGGTCGTAACAAAACGTCTCGGCTCACGTTAGTCCGGTTCATAGCAACAACCCTCTTTCACTATAAAAGGATTATCATTCCGTTGTGCCTCCTCTAAATCTTGCAAATGCTGGGGGTGGTCCTTCACCAACGATGCCTGACAACCATACAGCAGCCGTTTCCCAATACCTGCTCAATCAACAGGATGCAATTGATTCTCTGGTTACCCGTCTCGACACCATCTCACACAAAGACGAGCTTTAGAAGATGGGGATTTCTCAACCTTATCCTCCTGAATGGAAGAATGCTACTTGCCCTCCTAACTACAAGTCGTTGACGCTAAATTCATTTGACGGGATGACTTCTCATCGTCAACACAGGACATACTTCAACACGCAGACTCTACACTTACCCAGGGATGATCCGTTCTTGTCAAAGTTGTTTATTAGCACCTTACAGGGGATAGCTTTTGAATGGTTCTGTAGTCTGCCTGACGGTTGTATCAATTCTTTTCAGGACTTGGAGAAGTTATTCCTCAACAGGTTTTACGAGAGTGGCATGCATGTTAGTATGTCCACCCTCATCGAGACCAAGCAAAGGAGGACTGAGTCTGTCATTGGTTTCATCGAACGCTTCAGGCGGCTAGCGTTGAAGATGCGCTTCGGCATACCTGACTCAAAACTTATGGATACTTGTCGACATAACTTCCTTCCTATAAGTTATGTTTGGGTATACATAAGTATGATACATTGCCCGCTTACATTGGGGCCGCTGATGCTGCTGAAAATGACGTCCCTAATTTGGAATTAATGGGGTTGAAAACACCCAAATCTGAAGACAAAGGCAAGCATCCTCAAACTATCCCTGTTCGTGGGGGTAAAGGGAAAGTAGTCTTGAAGGTCAACACTTCCAAGGGAGCTTCCAATTCTCAGGGTGCCTCTGACAAGCCTAAGGAGACCTTCTCATTTGACGAAGATGATGTCATTATCATTTTTCACACATTGACAAAGGGTAATAAACTGACATTGCCTCCACCACGACGTCCTGCAGAGGAGAACCAACTTAATGATCCCAATTATTATCTTTATCATCAGTACATGCATCACTCTACCAAGGATTGCATCATCCTAAAGAAGAAGATACAATAGCTTATCGACAGCCAAGTGATCAACCTCGAAGCTGAAGACAAGGTCGTATCTTCTAACATGATCTCTCTTTAGTTTGGTAACTTTTCTCCCACAGAGGTCCCAGACGGCGTGGTCCCGATCCCCAAGGCAATAATGGAAGTCGTCAACCTGCCGCCAGCTCGTAACTCAATCTTGATGCCTCTTACGACTGAATATTATGGTGAGATCATGTTGGTCCATCCAGACCTCGTACAAGAGATGACGTAGGGGGTGGTATATTCCAAAGTAAAAAAGGGCCAGAAATACAAATCATGTCATATGGTGTCTTCTCCTATTTACGAAGTTCTATCCGGCGAGACGCGATCTGGGAAGGCTTACCAACGAACTTATGATCCTGCCCAAGAAGAAGCAGTACCTTCTCAAGCTCCTGCTGCCCCCACAAGTTCAAAAATCGGCCCGTCTAAGCCTTCAACTACTGACAAAGCCAAGCAGAAGAAGACACGATTTGACAAGTCTCTGAAGGCGCCAGCTCCCGAAGGCATGGATCGGCCTTACAACTTTGACATACTGGCACAGCTGGCCAATACACCTGCCAGGTTGTCTCTGTTCGATCTATTGCGACTCTCCAAAGAAACGCAGTAGGTCTTAAGTGAGGCGTTACTACATGCCGACTCTTATCTCGCTGAAGTCAAAGCCCCCGCTGAAGACCCTGTCTCCTGTCCCCACTGTCGCAGTACTATGGAAGTGGTGCCCAACATCACCTTTTTACAGGAGGATATGCTTCTAAAAAATAATTGTCATGATAGACCTCTGTACTATACAGGGTACATCTGGGCAATTAAGGTAGATCGGATGCACATCAATCCAGGTTCCTCCCTCAACATCATTCCTAGAAGTTTGCTTCAAATTCTAGAAATTCGTCTGTACAAGTTATCTGCAACCAATACAATAATCATGTCTTTCAATGCTGGGAGAAGCCACGCGCTGGGCAAGATCCATCTCAAGTGCCAGATCGGTGATCTCCGAACAGAGGTTTCTTGCTACGTGATCGATGCCAATGTATCCTACAACGTCCTATTGGGACATTCGTGGATACACGAGAACATGATCGTTCCTTCCAAACTTCACCTGTAATGCCTCAGTCCCAAAATACGTAGGACTAGGAACGTAGACATGCCAGCCGTATAATAAATATATGTAAGCTGTAAAATACAGTAGAACCATAACTAATCTCATCCACACAAAAATAAATGAATAAAAGATATCATATAATCAACTATGAATTGTCATTGGTATATGTAGTTGGGCGAAGACAAATCCACTATCAACTATGAAAAGAAATACATGATATACAAAAGAATAATTTTGGCGAGCGAAGCAAAGACGATCCAAGTGCAATCATCCTCGAAAAAATAGAGAGGATCATGGCTAGAGCTAGAATAACCGCAAAAGACAAGAGCACACACCTGGCGAGATAACCAGGTCCTCAGAGGGACGTAACATGACACATAATATCATGCCATATAAACTGAATAAATATTGCTCAAATAAATAAGTCAATTGAATTATAACATGGTCCAAAACACACCTATTGAACTAGCTTACCATCCCCCCAACCAAACAAGGACATGAGATGGTAAACTAATTCATGGTGACGTATCTTCCCATGCTATGAATCCAATATGGTATTCGGACCCCAACAAGGTTCAATACCTTCTCATCGAAGTAGTAAGTCACACCTACAACCAAACAAGGACAAGATGTGACGAACTAATCCGCGATAAATTATTGTTCCAAGCCACGGTCAGATACAAGTACCAAACCAAAAGTACTCGTACCTAACGGATAAAGGTGCCTAACCATTCTAAGTGAAATATAGTTAAGAACAATCCTTCCTACGCATGGGCCCTGGCTAAATGGGATCGGCATAGTCCCCCCTTGGGACACTAGAGGCCCAATCAATAAGAGTATAACGTTCCGCAGAACGTCAGTGGCCGTCAGTAATCATTGTTCATCAACCCCGTATCTCCAGCGGAGCTTCCGGGTCATAAGGAAAAGTGCATCGAAGCCCATACGCTAAGGAATTGTCCTCCCCGTTCAATGCCTACTATGTTGTATCTACAACAGAAAACCTCTATAACCGCTAAGTCAAACTAAGCATGCAACCTCTATTAGCGATTATTCCTATCGTACGACTTATACGTACCGGTGGCCAGCCAGTCACGCATGTCCGTGTTCTACATGCGACACACAACTTTGTGGTACAACGTGTCAAGGCCAATGAATGCAACACACAAGGTGGTCTCTTAAATCTAGGTTTAATGTGTAAGAAAAATAATACATAGCAGGAAATATAACTGAACAGTAAGTTCTAACAAGTTATGCCATGTATCACAGTTTATTTTGCATAAAGAAAATAATGAACAATGCATAAAATACGAGCTAAATAAATAAACAGCAAATGGCAAGGTATTTTGCCTGGTAGGACACCTGGTGTGCTACGATAATCAAGGTGGCACGATCTGCGACTTCGGTATAACAACTACATAAGGTGACCTCTGATGGTGGCACGGACAGTTCCATTAGGTCCAGAAGGGTCAAATTAGTTAGGTTCGACATAAGGTAGTCTTGAATTGGCGAGGGAACATGAATAATAGAAATAGTTATGGGAAAGAGGATGATCAAAGAAAATGGATAAATAATAAGATATAGAAAACTATTTATAATACTTGAAAATGATATATTATTAGTTAATATTTGTTAAAAAAATATGTTTGAAAATCTAGTAACTCATTTAAGGCAAATCCTTAATTTATCAAAATACCTTTGGCTAGCAAAAACTAGATGTAAACATACCCCAAAATATTTTATATTGACTCATACTTAAAAATTAAAATCGTTTTTAAGCATGAACTCAAAGTTTGTCAAAATATAATTTGATAAGAAATATTTTATTAGCAAAAAAAATTAGAATAATACTAGAGATTTCAAAAAAGAATTATTGCAGGACTTCTAGACCATAATAAACATATGGAAGCCAAATATTTAAAAACCTATAATATTTAAAATTATTTATCCTATACATTTTGCTTGGTAATAACAATAATAAAATAATAAAAATGTTTGAATATACACACCCTCTTAATAACAAAACAATAATCATAAAATATGACAAAAACAAAATAAAGTAATAATAATAATAATAATAATAATAATAATAATAATAATAATAATAATAATAATAATATAATCAAATGAACACAAAAGCAAAGAAAAAAATAATAATAATAAAAATAATATGTAAGCGGCTGCTCTCCTCTTAAAGAGGACAAGAGTGCAGAGAGAAAAAGATTAAGTAACACCAGGAGGAGGAGAGGAAGAGGGAAGAAGGAGTAGAGAGTGATAGAGAGAGAAAGAGGCGGTCGGGAGAGATCGGAGGGGCGGCCAAGGCGAGGAGGAAAGGAGATCGGGAGAGGAAAGGAAGGCGGAGGGAAGTGAGAGACCGGTGGCTCGAGGCTAAGACGGAGGAACGGGGAGGAGTCTCCGTCGGCTGGAGACGAGGCCGAGCGCGGTGCGGGAGTGAGAGGAAGAGGGCGGAGCTGTGCGCGGCGGCTGCGTCTAGGTGCGGGCACAGCGGCGGAGGGTGGCCGACGAGCCGGAGGTCGAGAGCGACAGAGAGCAGTGACTCTCTCGAGGACATCGACGCAGGGGCTTAGGCGGTCGGGACAGACGTCGTCGGTCAGTCGTTGGAAGAGCACGAGAGTAGCTAGATCTGGGAAGAAATCGAGGAGGCGATGGGCGAATCAACCTGGCGGATGGAAAGGAGGAAGGGCGCGGGGCTAGGCGATGATGGCGGGGAGCAGTGGTGCGCGCGCGGAGGGAGGCGGCGCACACGCGGGCTACAACCTGAGGTATGGCGATGGCGTATTTTAATTTGGGTTTTGGTGGGTTTTGGTGGTGGCTCCGACGATGGCCGTGGTGGTTTGGGTGGTGACGGATGTGGCGGTGGTTGTGTTGGTGGGGACGGTTGTGTTGGCCGGAGTGGTGAGTGGTCGGCCGGTCTGGCCAGGTGGTGGGTTGGTTGTGTTGATGGAGACGGGCGCCTGGTGATGGGGGTTGGCTGAGTTGTGTTGTTAATGGTGCGGTGGTGATGACGGTGACGGTGGTGGTCGTGAAGTCGACGGGGCGGCTGTGAATCAGCTGGTGTTGGTGGTCGGTTGTCGAGTGGCCAGGATTGGTGGTGTTGGCCAGGTTCTTGGCCAGCAGGGGTTCGGGAGGACGGTGGACCTGACTAGAATATGTTAGATTAGAAATTTGATTTTTGTCGGGGGTGTCCGACACGGAAGAGACGAAAAATGTATGTGTACAAACTTGGAATAAGATATTGGAAAGACACCCGGGGTCGGACCCGAGGCCGTCACGGCTGACACGAGGATGGATGGAACACCGACACGAGGCACTCCTAATTGTGGTAGAAAATCTGTAAAATATTTGTGGTGAAAAACAATATGGATGCTCCCCTATTTATAGGGTTGAGGAAAATCTTAGTAGATAAGGATTAGGAGTATTTAAACCCAAAAATAGATAATTCGCTACTTAATTTAAATAATTTTTAAAACAATTCAAATCAATTCCAAATTCAATCCAATTTAAATAAAGATGAATTTAAATACATACATTCAAATTTGTAAATCATCATAATTAATTTTAACCAATATCAACCATTTTAAAATATATTTTTATGAACACTAAAATTTTAATAATAATTAATTTCGAAAATTATATTATTATTGAAAAATAAACTAATAAAATATTTATAAAATATATATGTATGCACGAAAAATATTATTTATTATCAATAATTGTTATAAACGAAAGGCCTTGTATAAATAAAATAATGAACTTGGAAATTTTGGTACGATAGCTAAAATAATTATTATATATATTATTTTGAAACTATAAAAATAGAAAAAATATTTTTCTAAAATATGTACGCTCGTACATATCCACACTCGTCGAGCAATTACGAAAAACAAAATTTCGCACACGACGAACAATGCAACTACGCGACGTACAAATACAAATATAAAAAAATCAGTACCAAATTTATAAAAACATATAGTAAAAATTTAGGAGTTTTACATCACCAGTGCTTCAAGTACGTCAACAGCGATGGCGTCGTGAAGACGGAGTTTGTCGATGTCGATCCTTTCAAGGGCATCGAAGCCTACTATGGAGATTCGGTACTTTACCAATCTCAGCCCTCCAAGGATGACGGCAACGAAGCTGACGATGAAGCTGAAGCAAGTTCATCCTCCAATAATGGTCCTCTGATTATCCGAGTCAAAGAACGTCCTACTCCAAAAAAAGTACTCTGAAGCCTCTCACAATCTGGGTGAAAAAGAAGAACCCTGATAAGGTCAAACCATTGACCATCATTCTCCGCAAGACACCTCGGGTGGAACCAGTGAAGTCCGTCCTCCTATTCCTGAAGAATTACCCTATGTGGTGAATTTGGCCAAGACTGTGGCTGCTCTTCCAGATGAAGATCCCCTCAATGAGTATATCAATACTCATAATAATATACCTTCAGTAGATGATGTTTTCCCTGAAGAAGAACTTGCATATTTTATTAGTAAAGATTTATCTTTGAATTACTCCCATGTCTATCAATCTGTAAACCACTACATAGATGTGGTATACGCTCTGGAGCATGGCATAGGACCACACCTCTGCATGTCGGTCACGACGCCTCATCTGCGAAAAAAAGTTTACCCAGAAGATATCCACCACTTCATCGTTCCATCCAGAAAGAAGGGTGAAGAACTAATCATCTTCGGTCGAATAATTGGCGAAAGAAAGTTCATTCCGGACTCTACTTCTCCCAATCACGACACGGAAGCTGACTATGACTCTGGAAAAATATAACTTTTTTGATATAGTTGGCAGGCCAAGAATATCATCCAGAACATGGGATATGACATAAAAAGCGACCAGGGGCTAAACTACGGCCGGGGACGACGGTTGCCAATACGTCACTTTACTCCACCCGGCAAACCCGAGAACTATTATCAACAAAACGATGTTGGTTTGGGTTATGTCACTCCTCCAACAACTCCTGAAACATCAGATGATGAAGCAGATCGTTGTTCTCATTCTTCTGATTCCTACCTCTGGGATTCAAACTCCAGCATTTGGGACATGTTCAAAGCAACTTTGTCCGTCAACATGGTATAAGTTAACCAAATTACAGACGATGTCCAATCGATTGAGCTTGAACAATGGGCTCAAAAAATAGATACTATATGGGAGCTGCATTTCGAATAACGTGAACCACCTACCAAAGATGAAGTCATCCAAGTCAATTTAGGAGATGATTCATCTTTTTAAACCAATCTTCATCAGCAAAAGTATGTCTGGCGATGAAAAATAATCTCTTATACAACTTATAAGAGAATACATTGATGTCTTTGCATGGAGCTATGAAGACATGCCAGGCTTGGACCCTAAAGTTGTTATGCACCGCCTAAATATCTCGTCTAAAGCTAAACTAGTGAAGCAGCAGCAACGACGATTTTGACCAGATATTATGGAGGCCATCGAGAATAAAGTCAAGAAGCTTATTGCAAGTGGATTCATTCACGAAGAACAACACCCTGACTGGGTCACTAACATCGTGCCAGTCATGAAAAAGAATGGTTAAGTTCGAGTTTGTATCGATTATCGTAAATTGAACTCTGCATACCCGAAAGATGAGTTTCCTCTACCGATCACCGACGTAATGATCGACAATACTTGCGGCTTCGAGCGGATGTACTTTATAGATGGTATCTCAGGCTATAACCAGATCAAGATGTTCTTCGATAATGAGAAGCACACATCTTTTCGAACACCGTTGGGGTATACTGCTAAATGGTGATGTCCTAAGGATTGAAAAATATAGGGGCGACATACCAGCGAGCTATGAACACAATTTTTTACGATCATTTACACAAAACAGTAGAATGCTACGTAGACGATATCGCAATTAAAAGTCATCTTAAGGGCAACCACCTCCAAGACTTGAGAATGGTGTTCGAACTAATGTGTGCACACCAACTCAAGATGAATCCAACCAAGTCTTTTCTGGGAGTCTCCAGCAGCAAGTTCCTTGGTTTTGTCATCACTTCAAAGGGTATACATCTTGACCCGGAGAAAGTGAAGACTATCCTCGATATGCATCCTCCAAGAAACCTTAAAGAGCTACGCAGACTGCAAGGAAGGCTGGCCTACATAAGACGATTCATTTTAAACCTTTCTGGAAGATGTCAACCATTCACTCAGCTCATGAAAAAAGGCGTATCTTTCGTCTGGACTAAACAATGTCAACGCACATTTGACGACATCAAGAAGTATCTCACAAGCCCCCCAGTATTGGTAGATCTAATAATGGGGAAGCCCTTCTTACTATATATCCGTGCTATGGACCATTCTCTTGGTGCCCTATTATCTCAGAAGAATGAAGGCGGCCATGAACAGGCAATCTACTACCTCAGCCGCACAATGGTGGGAGCCGAGCATAGATACACACCTGTGGAAAAAGAATACCTTGTACTGGTATTTGTTATCCAGAAGACACGCCACTATGTGTCTGGACAGACTATCCACATCATATCTAAAGTCAATCCTCTTAGAATACTCATGACTAAACTGGGTTCTCTCAATTCCCGTTTAGCTACATGGGCAATGCTGTTGACTCTATATGATATGTTATTCGTTCCTCAGAAGGCAGAAAAAGGCCAGGCGTTAGTTGATTTCCTAGCAGCTCATCCGGTGCCAGAATCTTCCAAACTCTACGACAAAATCCCCGATGAAGTAGTGGAGTCGAATATCGCAACTGAAGAAATCCATATTTGGCGAATGTTCTTTGACGGTGCATCAAGAACAGGACCTAAAAGAAATATCGTGGCCGGAGTAGGCGTCGTGCTCGTGTCACCCGACCATCTGGTTATACATCGTGCATATTCTCTTGTGGAACCCTGCACCAACAACATGGCCGAATATAATATCCTATTGATCGGCCTACAACTGGCAAAATAACTGGGAGTTGACTATCTAGAAGCTTACGGTGATTCTAAGCTAATAGTTAGTCAAGTCCGAGGGGATTATGAAGTTTGTCACGAAGATCTCATCGCTATCATAAAGCGACAATTGAGTTGGCGTCTACTTTCGTTGAATTCTTCATCGAGCATGTGCCTCGACTACAAAATATAGAAGCAGATGCTCTACCCGGTCTCGCTGCTTCCTTAACCGTCCCTACCAATACTCAACAGTCGATCACAGTGTCTAGTCGAGAGCTATTCTGTGTAAAAGATGCCTTGCATATTCATCACAGTTATACAACGGAAACAAACATCGACGTTAAAGATTGGAGATTTCCTTTTATAGACTATGCCATCTATGGAATCCTTTCCGAGGACCCAAAGGAAGCAGTGTCTATCCAAAGACAATCCTTCATATTTTACTACGACGCAGCTACCAAGATGTTGTACCCACGCTCTTACGACGGGCTACTGTTACGATGTTTATCAGACACAGAAGCCAAACATGCGCTCCGGAAGGCTCACGGCAGAGTTTGTGGTGCACATAAACCAGGCCCCAAATTACAAGATCGTCTCTGACGAATGGGTTATTATTGGCCCAAGATGATAGCAGATGCTGTTGAATATGCAAAGAAGTGTAGGGCTTGTCAATTTTATGCCAATTTCATTCATCAACCTTCGGAGTTTCTACACCCGACGGTAACATCTTGGCCTTTTGAAGCCCGGGGCATGGACGTCATAGGCCCAATCAGTCCGCCATCTTTCAGAGGACATCGGTTCATCCTAGCCATAACTGATTACTTCTCAAAATAGGCGGAAGCTATACCGCTCACCGAAGTGAAGGCGTCGAACGTGATCATTTTCATCAAACATCACGTTATCTATCGCTTCGACCTACCTCGCAGGATCATCTATGATAATGGTCCATAATTCACAAGCTATGCACTCTATCGGTTCTGCGATAGGAATCGAATCCAGAATGTAGCCTCTACTGCCTACAATCTAGCGGCTAACGGGCTAGCAGAAGCCTTCAATAAAACCATCATTAAACTTTTCAAGAAGTTCGTGTCTTCAAACAAGTGCGATTGGAATGAGAAGCTCGGCGAATGTCTATGGGCCTATCGTACAACGGTCCGAACTCCAACATGCAATAAGCCATTCTCTCTAGTTTATAAAAGCGAAGCAGTTCTTCTTCTAGAAATCCAGATTCCTTCTCTTCGGGTAGCCTTAGTCAGTGAGTTGACTACCGAAGAAAGCTACCGCCTGCGACTACAGGAGCTCGAAGCACTAGACGAAAAATGCTTGTTAGCTCATCAGCGCATTGAGCTATACCAAGCACGCCTTTCCAGAGCATTCAATAGAAAGGTGAAAGAAAGAATCTTCCAAGTTGGTGATCTAGTCTTAGCAGTGAGAAGACCAATGGTCATGACGCACAAAACAAAAAGAAAATTCTAGCCTAAATGGGAAGGCCCTTTTGTTATAGAATCAGTGTATTCTAACGGTGCGTACCGACTAACCAAGCCTGATGGTGACTTGCTCATGATACCTATCAACGACAAGTTCCTAAAAAAATATTATGAGTAACATTTTGTAAATAATGTTCACATATGTTCAGTCATGTAAATGTACAGTGTGATGTTTATGTGATTCAAAAAATTATCTAACTATTATCTGTGTTTCAAGAGTCTTGAATACGCCTTGGATAATAGGTCCTCTAAAATATTTCTCAGTAGAATCATTCCCATTTTTGACTCTGTCCAAACTCGGTTTGACGAAAACAAGTCACGTCCCTATTACCCCTGAATTGTTCTCCGATAATTATTTCTCCAGTGGAATGATTAAGGAATATTTTGTCATATCCATATAACCTCTGAGCAAAGCGTTTATCAAGGATAATCACATCCATATTACCTTTGAATTATCCACTCCTATCTAATGTTATATATCTTTCCACGTCCATATTACCTCTGGTCAAATATAGAACATCCTCTGCTATTACATCAATATTACCTCTATTAGCAGCTTCGTTCAACTTATTATCTATATTAAAAAAACTTGAATATAAATGGATAATAGGTCCACATCAAATTCTCCAGCGGGATACCCACCAAAAATATCCCTACTACGTCCACATTACCTCTAGTTTCAATATTTCGCAAAACCACATTCATGAATTTTGAAAGCCAAAAGATTCTTTATTCTTTATTTGAACGTTTATCAAGAGACGGAAAAAAAGGGTACAAGAGCCGTGACGGCTGGAAGAACAGTTCCAAACAAAAAATCTAAGGGATACATAGTCGATTGATATTGTCCCTTAGAGCCGCGATTTCGGCTTCAGACTTCGTGGTAGCTCGACGGCGTGTCTCTTCTTGACGAGCAGCTTTATCCTCAAAAAGGATCAGACTCATGTGCTCTCCCTCCAACTTCACCAGTAGTTATTTTAAATGGGCGAAAGTGGTGGCAGTTTTGGCAGCCTGAGCCAAGTAGTCCTCCTACTCAGATGTTGCTGTCCTCAAGTTGAATTCATGTTGAGCAATCTTGATTTGGATCTTTGCGATGTGATTATACTTCTCGGTAATCTGTGCAGCCAGTTTATTCTTCGAGGCAGCACGTGCCTCACTTGCAGCGTTGAACTGACCATACTGATCAGCCAATTCACTGATCTCTTGAACGAGAGAATCCTTCCTCGCCTGGAAAGTGGCCTTCTCCTCTACGAGAGCCGTGATCAAAGCCTCGTCCTCTGCACGAAACAGCGATGTCGGGCTCCGTTGTTTGGCATCCCGAAATCTGGCCACCTGACCCTCTAGATCATTCAGAATTTTCCTTAGAGTATTAGCCCGCTCCTCATAGCCGGCAATGCTCTCAAGGGCCGCCACTTGGCATTTGGCAACAGCCTTCACAGGGCCAAAGGCGGCATTCCGATTCAGGACTACAGAAAGCTTTACTTTCAGCACATAGTAGAAAGCTTTGACGACTTCCTGGGCCATCTCGTCGTCTTCAGTGGAGGTCGTCGAGGAGGATGCTTGGAGAGTTTCTTTCGCTCCAGGAAGGGATACCTAACAAGAATTCAAACCTGACAAGAAAATAATATATACATCAGTAACAAAAAAAAGGAAAATGTGAATGAGTTGTAATTTTGTATCTTCGACATGCTCAGCGCCAACCTGGGCTACATCATCAGTCTTGGCTTCAGGCAAATCGAGAGCAGGCCCAGGCTGTTCAAGAAGAACAATATCAAGGCCTCGAGCGGCATCAGGCCTGGTATCTTCCGTAATTCTAGCTGGAATGGGAGCAGATTCAGCAACAGCCCCCTCAGTAGGCTGTTCAACCTCTCCTCCTGCAGCCGATACCGGCTCACTAACAGCACCTCCGCACCAGCAAATTCAGAGCAGGCGGGAACAACTTATGTTCCTTCTCCAATGCCTGGGGCTATCTTCATGAATGGTTCCTTCTCCTTGTCTACAAGGGAACATACAGTCGTGGTCAGCCTCACGAGGAGCACGCAAAATTAAAGTCAAAAAATTTCATCTGAAAAGAGGCACAAAGATAACATACCCGCAGGAGGATGAACCGATTGGACTTGATTTTCATCCAAGTCCCTCATCACAGCTCCTATCGCAGACATAACCTCCAAAGAAATGTCATAGGAGGGACTGATCTTTTGATTGTCGTTATGGTCTGAGCCTTTGCCCTAATCATCCCGTCGCTCAAATCTTACATCTGAAGAAGACCCGCCATCATCTATCGGTCGAAGACGAGCAGAGGACACTGTCGTCACGTCCACCTCCTCCGACAAGGAGGCACCTGCCTTAGGTACAACTTCAGGGTCCTGTGTAAAAGACAAACGCAAGGATGAGAAAGCTTCTAAAGGCTTGACCAAAACGGCTATGGAGTCTAGGAAGGGATCTACCTCCCGAATGGTAACAGCCTACAACGTCGTCTGCCGAGAAGATCTTCTGGGAGGAGGCGAGCTGGCACCCACGTCCGCGACCTTCTTTCTCCCCCAAGAAACAACAACCTTCTTCCTTTTGGGGCGTGGAACCAGCTCGGTGGAAGCTTTCCTCTTATGAGGAATGTCAGGAAGAGGTTCTTCAGTATCCTCTCTCCGAGGCGATGTAACGATAGGCTCCTCAACAACAACTCTCTACTGCGGTACTGCAGCCGATTCAACTGTGGGTGCGGTGCCTTCCTTTCTGTTACCCCTCATTGCGCACACTCATCATATATCAGCAAGAGTAGGGGCAAACGTAGTCCCTGATATAAAACTCTGCTCACGGTCATACCGAGAAGGAAGGGTATTGACCTGAATATAGAACATCGCAGCAGCAAAGAGCATGTAGGTGTCAGGTTTATCATTTAGCAAGGTAAAAACTGCCTCCATACATCCAGTATTGTAGTAGCCACATGCACGTGCCCCGTCAATCAGACTCTCAATCGACTGGAGATGAGGACTGGGATTGTCCAAAAGAAGCTGGTTGTAGTCGAATTGTCGTACAAAGCGGCTGGACAAATAAGGTTCCAGGAAAGTGGGGTTCCTATTCCTAAATATTAGATGGGACGGCCTAATGGATTGGAGCCAACGAAATGCCCCAATAGGAAGGCTAGTAGTGAGTGCTCCCTCATCTACTAGGGTGTCTTCTGTGCGACCACTACCAGACGGAGGCGATACTCTGAAGAATTTATAGTTCTGCAAAAAACTCAAAGCCCTCCTGCAAACAGGCACCCCTGTAACGGTCTAATCCGTATCTCTGAATCTCCGAAGGAAGGCATCCCCCGCCAAGGAGTCTGCCATCTGCCCGACATTTATAAATCTGGTACAATGCAGCACCAGCCATCCCATCAGATAGTGAAAGGGAAACTCAGTCCTAGCAAAGTCCTTTCTGCCATCGGGTGTTATCGCGTTCACAAAAAAATGTCGCAAACCCCGTTGGATGGTACAGACCGTCGCTGGAAGCAGAGCAAGTTGGCATCCAAAGGCCAGCTTTACAGCCAGAAGTATCATACCCCGGCTTATTCTCTCAATAGACCCTGAACCACCAGGGACTACGCAATCACGAAGCCATATCATCATGAAAGTAGCTAGCACCGCCTTTTCTGACATCTTAAACTCGGCCTACCTGAAGAAATAATAAATCGGGAAGTTTTCCTCAGGATCATCACTATCCTTGGCATCCACAGCTCCGTGATCTGCCATCAACTGCTCTATCTCAGAGCTCGTCAAGGGCTTACGAGACGAAAAGGAGACTGGGCCATCCCCCTCTTCTCTGGTGAAAACATAGTTAGTCCAGGCCCTCGTATGCAGAAGGGACCCCTCAGTCTTACCCTTATTCGCAATCTGGTGACAAATAAAAAAGTGACAGAGTAACTCTTTGTACACCTCCATTATCTTGGAGTTCTCCTTCTCCAGATCCAAGAGCTCTGTATCACAGGGGACGTATTCTGCATATGGCTCCGTTCTCCAAGGAAGTTTGGATATCGCCTACATCTCGTAAAGAGCCAAATCCATCTCCCCACCCGGAGTGAAGAAGGTGCATGTGTGATGGTTGTATAACTCTGCCAAGGAGATAAACACTGGACAGTTAACCTTAATGCCATATTGGATGGCTCTAAAGACATAAACAAGACTGACAGCTTTTAGGATGGCCTCATAAGTCGAGAGCACCCATCCAGTAAGGTCACTCCAGAATGGGACAGAATGTCTCCAACCTTTCATCCGCAGCTTCCCTTTCGGGTACGACTCCCTCTTTGATAACATCAAATTGGAGAGAGTCTCAACAGCATAGGGGTAAAGATCAGTCGGGACATCGTTCATTATAACACCAGGTTGCAGCTCCCTCATAGAGTAGGACGTGGAACCCTTGACACACTTGAACGTGTCCATCTTTCGGTCACCAGAGTTGAATTGGATCCTGCCAGAAACAACCCCATATAGTTCAGAGGTCAGATCCCACTTCATCTGCCTCTGCACAGCCAGATCAACAAATGCTGACAAAGGGTATTGGCGCTTCATCGATGGCAACCCTATTCTTTGGTCATTTAACTTAACTACCAGAGGGTCTTCTTGTAATACCTGTGGTTCGTATTACATATCTTGGTATACGTGTACGTATTCTTGACTCGTATTGCGTATTTTTCTGCAAGGTTATTTTGGCATTTTCTTTTTGGTTCGGTTCAACTTGTTGCTGGTTCGGCTTGACTTAATTTTAGGTGGACCGAACCCCCACCTACCACCACCACCCTCATTTATATTTTCACCTAACTCTCTCTCTCTTCATTTATTCTTCTCCTTCACTTCTTCTTCTCCACCATTACTCTTCTACCTACCAGGAAAGAGAGCTAGGCAAGTGCAAACTTGCTTCATGATGGATCTCATGTTTTATTATTTCATTCTCTTCCTTACTTGATTCTAAGCCTCTTTAGAACTTGACATTTTTGGATTTGATGGATGGATTCTTGTAGATCTAAGTTTATAACTTTTCGGTTTTCTTGATTTTGATCTCTAAAGCTTGGTTATTTTCGAAAACTAATGATTCTATGTTGTAGAGAATTCAATTTCATTCGGTTTTGGCTTTTGTTTCGCTTGATTTCGACTTCGGATGAGGAAGTTATGGCCATGGCAAGTTTTTGAAACTTTCATGGCTGAACTTGCTGTTTGGGGACGATGACCCCCATGCGCCCGGGAGGCCATGCGCTGTGAAGTCCCGGCAATGCATCCCTTAACTCCGAGCGTGTCATGCACGTAGGTTCCCTACGCGCATGTACTGAAGACGCAACGTGAGTTTTCCACGCGCCGATGGTGCAGGAATCCCATACGCCAATGGTGCAGGAATTCCACGTGCCGATTGTGCAGGAAACCTACGCGCCAATGGTGCAGGAATCCTATGCGCCGATTGTGCAGGAATCTCACGTGCCAATGGTGCAGGATGTTGGCCCATTCCATGGTCACACCCGATTTCGATAATCAACATGCACTTAAGTCAACACACAAAATATACAAACTGCTGCTAATCATTTCAGGATATATGAAATCAATTTCAACGGACGTTGTACTGCATCAACGAAGCATCAACATCATCAAATCTGAAGATGACTCATTTTATATTTTATTCTGTATTTTACATTTTATTGAGTCTAGGATTTATTTTGTAAAATCAGTTTTGGTAATACTGGCTTAAGGTTATCTCAGTTCACATTCTAAAAAGCCTACCCATTACCACTCATATATCTTTTTACAAAATATTCCAAAATATCTTTGAAAATAATTTCTGATAAAATATTTCGAAAATCTCCTAACAGAACTCATAACCGAGTTCGGCCCGAGTTCGGACCGAACTCTGTCCGAGTTCGGTCAGTTTGTATTCAAACTTCTGTTGCCTCCAAATCTGCGAGCAACGTCTATTTGTGAGATATCTGCATCCGAACTCTGCCCGAACTCTGTCCGAGTTCGGTCCCAGAAAACACCTATAAATAGAGAAGAACTTTTCATTTCAAATCATTCATTCACTCTTCATCTTCTCTTCTCTACTATTCAAGTGTTTTCAAACGATCCAAGATTTTCAAATCATACCTATACACCTCTTAGCCAAAAGCCAGTAATATCAGAGTTGATTTAGAGTCTTTTGGTATTCCAAGAGTTGTAAAGAGGTCGTTCCAATTTCAGCAACTTTTCTTGTTGTGGAGCTGGTCGTGCGCTCGTCACCAAGCACGGTGTTGTGAAGTCGGTCATGCACTTATCACCAAGCACGGTGTTGTAAGAGACTGCAAGCTCTCAGTTAACGCTTGTGCCATAGTGGATTAACATCGAGCAAGAGTACTCGAGACTGGATTAGTCCTCTAAGAGGGATACCAGTATATATCGCTGTGTCGCTGAGTTTGAATTCTCTATCTCTTGCTGCATTATATTTACTGTCTCTTATTTCACTGCCATAGTTTAAAGTTTTTAATTGGTGATTATTTTCTGCTGCACACACACACTTTATTCACCCCCCCTCTAGAGGTGCTCAACGGTCCTACAATTGGTATCAGAGCAGGTTATATTTTTATATAACAAACCTCAGAGAGTATATATGGCAGCCGTGAAATCAATATTCAACGGTGAAGGGCAATCCACAAATAGACCTCCCCTATTTGATGGAACAAATTATACCTATTGGAAAACACGAATGACTTTCTTCTTAAAATCTCTTGACTTTGATCTGTGGTCTATAGTCATTGATGGTTATAAGAAACCATCACCCACAGTGGTTGAAGGCCAGCTTGTAGACAAGCCTCATGACAAATACACTGAAGCTGAAAAAGCTAAGGCTAGTCTAGATGCTCGTGCCATCAATGCACTATTCTATACAATTGACAAAACGGAGTTCAACAGAGTTTCAACCTGTAAGACGTCTCACGAAATTTGAAAACTTCTTGAGGTAACTTATGAAGGTACTTTCCAAGTGAAGGAATCCAAAATTAGTAGACCGACACAGGAATATAAATCTTTCAAGATAAAACCCGGTGAGTCAATTACACAGATGTTTACTCGTTTCCTTGATATAACTAATCTTTTTCAATCTCTTGGTAAGGATTACAGCAATCATGAGAAGATCAGAAAAGTACTGCGGGTTCTAACCAAGAACTGGAATCCAAAAGCCACAGCAATTATTGAAGGAAACGATCTCACCACTATGTCCTTGGAAACACTGATGGGGAAGCTGATGACCCATGAGCTTGATTTGCAAGAGTTTGAAGAAGCAACACCAAAAAAAAAAATCTATTGCTTTCAAAGCTCAAGCAAGAAAATCAACATACAATGACTCTGATGAAGAATCATCAAGTGGTGATGAACAGGCCCTACTTGTGAAGAACTTCCGAAGATTCCTAAAGTTTGAGAAATCAAGCAGAAGAAAGAGAGATGTACAAGAAAGCAATGAAGATGAAACCATTTGCTTTGGATGCAAGAAGATAGGACACATGAAGAAGGACTGTCCAACTTCAAAGAAAAGCAGTCCATATGACAGATCAAGATCAAGCAGAAAAGCAACATCCGGTCGAAAGTATGCCAACACAAGTATCTGGCATGAAAGTGATGCCAGTGATACAGAAGAAGAGGATAGACCCTGCGACAATGCAAATGTCTGTCTTATGGCATTTGATAAGGTATCTTCAAACCCTCTATATGATGATTTTACTTTCGATGAATTAGAAAATGCCTTTAACGAATTACTTGAAGATCACAAAACTGTGCTCGACAAGTATAAGCAATCTCGAAAAGAGATTAAGGCATACACAATCGAGTTAGCTAGACTGTCCAATCTTATTAAAGATATTAGAGAGACGTCTACTACCGATAACACGGAAGAGATAGCCAAACTCAAGGTAGACTATTATGAGGCTATCCTCAAAATTGAAAAGAAAGAAAGAGACTATGTCAAGATGCAAAACTATATGACATAGAGAAGAAGAAGCACCTAGTAACAGAACAAAGACTCTCAGATATGACTGCTAGATATGAAGAGTCTATTACGATTTCTAAAAAGTTAGAAATCAAGTTAGGCAAACAGGCAATACCTGTGACACAGCCTAAATTTAGTCCTAATGCTAAGCATACACCTAAGAGGACTAAAAATAAAAAAGCACAGAAGAAACACGAATATCATCATGCTTTCACTTATAGGTTCTCCAAACCAAACAAGCATGTAAACACAGTTTCAACCACATCTGGTTCTAAACTGACTTGCACTTATTGTGGCACGCACAGACACATATCACAGTATTGTTTTGCAAGAAAGCTTGTTGACAATCACACTTTAATCTGGAGACCTAAAGCTAATCAGAATGGACCCTTCAGAGAATGGGTACCAAAGGATTCATCTACTTGTCTTGTAGGTGGACCCTCAACCCTCTCATGCTAGAAGCAAATGGATCCTCGATAGCGAATGTTCGCGACACATGACTGGTGATGCATCTTTGTTCGCTATGCTATCGATGAAGAAAGAAGGATATGTCTCCTTCGGAAATAATTTGAGAGGTAATATAATTGGTAATGGTACTGTAGGTATTTCTCCCTATCCAGTAATAAAGGATGTTTGTCTAGTAACAGAATTGAAACATAACCTATTAAGCATAAGTCATTTGGCAGATAATGGTTATGGTATCAATTTTGTGAAAGATAAATGTACCATATATGATATGTCATCTGGTGATCCCATATATAAAGGGATCAGAGAAGACAATATTTATGTTTTCTTTCTGGAGAATACTAATAATACAGGTAGGTGCCTAGTAGCCAATCAAGATGAAAGCTGGCTATGGCACATGAGAATAGGACATGCAAACATGGATACTATCTCACGACCAAGTACAAAGAAGTTGGTAAGAGGACTCCCTGAGATTCCATTCAAGAGAGATATGGTATGTGCTGACTGTGAAAAGAACAAAGCACATAGGTCTACTTTTAAATCCATCAACGCTGTAAGTACTTCTAGACCTTTGCAGTTAATTCACATGGATTTATTTGGTCCTAGTAGAGTCGCTAGTCTTGGTGGTAAGTTCTACGCTTTTGTTCATGTTGATGATTTCTCTTATTTTACTTGGGTTTATTTTCTATCAAACAAAAGTGATATAATTTTTGAATTTCAGATATTTTGCAAAAAGGTACAAAACGAAAAAGGCTTCATGATTACTCGTATACGAAGTGATCATGGTGGCGAATTCGAAAATTCTGATTTCAAAAAATTTTGTGATGATAGTGGATATTACCACGAATTTTCTTGTCCTAGAACTCCCCAACAGAATGGTGTCATGGAACGGAAGAATCGTACTCTAAGCAAAATGGCTGGAGTCATGCTGAATCAGTATAATCTTCCTAAATATTTTTGGGCAGAAGCTGTTAGTACAGCCTGTCATATTTTGAATAAGGTGTTAATTCGACCAATCTCGAAGAAAACACCATATGAGCTTTGGTTTGGAAGAATTCCAAACATTTCTTACTTTAAAGTTTTTGGATGTCGCTGTTTTATCCTGAACACCAAGGATAACTTGGGAAAGTTCGACTCCAAAGTAGATGACGGGATATTTCTCGAATATGCTGCTAAGAGTAAGGGATATAGAATTTTCAATAAAAGATCTATGATTGTTGAAGAAACTATTAATGCTACTTTTGATGAGTTAAATAGTCACAGATCTAGCGACAGTGATGACGAAGATACACATGCAAGGACTGAGAAGAGTTCTGTGGAAGATCTGACCCAAAATGCAAGGACTGAGAAGAGTGTTGTAAAAGATCTGACCCAAAAGTATGAATCATTAAAATTCATGCCAGATCATCCAGAAACACTCATCATAGGTGATGTATCTAAAGGTGTAAGTACACGTTCATCTCTTAAAGATTCTAATATAGCAGCAAATGTAGCATTCATTTCTCAAATAGAACCTAAGAATGTAGATGATGCTTTTACTGATGAGTTTTGGATTCATGCCATGTAAGAGGAACTAAATCAATTTGAGAGAAACCAAGTTTGGGAACTCGTTCCTAAACCTATTGGTCAATCGATAATTGGTACCAAATGGGTGTTCCAAAATAAACTCAGTAAAGATGGACAAGTTCTACGCAACAAAGCATGTCTAGTGGCACAAGGTTATAATCAAGAAGAAGGAATTGATTATGATGAGACCTATGCTCCTGTTGCTAGACTAGAAGCCATCCGCATGTTTTATGCATTTGTATATTTTAATAATTTTAAATTATTTCAAATGGACGTAAAAAGCATATTTTTAAATAGATTTTTAAAAGAGGAAGTTTTTGTGAAACAACCCCCTGGTTTTGAAGATTTTCAAAAACCTGATCACGTCTTCAAGCTTAAGAAAGTCCTTTATGGACTCAAACAAGCACCTCGTGCTTGGTATGAACGCCTAAGTGCCTTCTTACTTGATAATAGATTTTCAAAAGGAAAGGTTGATACTACTTTATTTATAAAATCCTTGAATGATGATATCCTCCTTGTGCAAATTTATGTAGATGACATAATATTCGGTTCTACTAACAAAAAACTCTGTCAAGATTTTGCTAAGAGTATGCAGAGTGAATTTGAGATGAGTATGATGGGAGAGCTAAACTTCTTCCTAGGACTTCAAATCAAACAGCACTCAGAAGGAACATTCATCAACCAAGCTAAGTACACGAAGGACATACTGAAAAAGTACGACTTCGAGAATGTAAAGCCAATCGGGACTCCTATGGCTACATCTACAAAGCTTGACGCTGATGAAAGTGGCAAACCTGTCGATCAGCATAAGTATCGAGGTATGATTGGTAGTTTATTATATTTAACTGCTAGTCGTCCTAATATTATGTTTAGTTTTGCATTTGTGCACGTTATCAGGCAAATCCTAAGGAATTACATCTTAGTGCCGTTAAGCGTATCTTCCGATACCTTAAAGGAACTTCTACAGTCGACTTATGGTATCCTAAAACCAAATCCTTTGACCTGATAGGTTACTCGGATGCGGATTTTGCAGGATGCAAAGTGGACCGTAAAAGTACCAGCGGCACATGTCATTTTCTAGGAAAGGCCTTAGTCTCTTGGTTTAGCAAGAAACAAAATTCAGTAGCATTATCAACAACTAAGGCTGAGTATATCATCGCAGGATGTTGTTGTGCTCAGATTTTATGGATGAAGCAAACCTTAGAAGACTATAATCTGTACTACACTAAAGTTCCTATTTATTGTGACAACACTAGCACTATTAATCTGACTAAGAACCCTATCTGTCATTCACGCACAAAGCACATAGAGATAAGACATCATTTTCTTCGTGATCATCAACAACACGGGGATATCTGCTTAGAATTTATTGACACAGATCATCAACTAGCAGACATATTCACAAAACCATTGGCTGAAGACCGTTTTAACATAATGAGGCGTGAGCTCGGTATACTTGAATTTTCAGATTCATAATATAATATGGTAATTAAAATTAATTTTATGACTTACAACTTTGAAATTTATTTAACGGAAATTATTTTTGGGTACAAACCTAAAAAGGGTATGTCTGCCACCACGACTACGGTCGAAGCGAAGCGGTACTTAAAAGTTCCCCGGTGAACCTCCGTTAGCTGGGACAACCCCTACAGTTAACCCATAAATAAAGTACGTTATTAAATACTAGAGTCAAAAGTCATAAAATTACTTTTTAACCAACCAGAACTGATTGTCTCGGGAATACAAGTGACCGAACTCGGGCCGAACTCTGACCGAGTTCGGACCGAATTCGGACCGAGTTCGGTCGGCGCTGTATTGATTCCAGAACCGAACAGCCGGCCTAAACCCTATATATTCAACTCTATCAACCATCTTTTCCACACACCAACTCGTGGAAACATCTCCTTCCTCCCTAAAATTTCTTCCTCCTCCATCCTAACAAGGAATCTAAGAGATCTGGTGGACGTATTCTCATCTTCCTCCTTTCTCAAAAAGGTATTCCTTTTTCTCTTCTACTTTCTCCATGGCTCCTAAACGTCATAGAGGATCATCTTCCCAAGGTGCCTCCTCCTCTTCGGATTATACACCTGCTAGTCTATTCAGTCCAACACGACCAATAGATGCAGAAGACTAAGATTCTACTTTGTTTCCGGACAAAGAGTTTTCTGATCTTTTGTTCGATTCTTTTTCTGGCCGTAAGATTTGCAATGGAGCTTTTGTTAACTTTACCATATTTTCTGAATATGCTCATACTTTTGATCACTTAGGCTAACGAAATTTTTTCGAGGTAGCAGAAAATATTTTTGATAATGTTGTCCGAATGTTTTACTGCAACTTGCAAGTAAAACCTAACGGAAACTTCTATTCTTGCGTTGCTGGACAAGAATTAGAATTTTGTGCTACCGATATCAGTGAATTTTTTCATGTTCCTGATCTTGGTGAAGCATTGGTTGACATTACCCATGTCCAATTCCCTGCTGATGTTACCCTTGCCTCTTTTAGGGAACTCATTTGTCATCCAAACCCTGTTCCTCGTAGGGTTTATTCAAAGCATTTGAACCAATCTTTTTATGAACTTCATCGCATGATTTTCTCTGTACTCCTTCCAAAGAAAGGATCCACAGATGAAGTGACCTTCTTGGAACTCTCTGCTTTATACCACATTCATTTTCGTATTCCATTCTCTATTCCAAAGACCATGATGTCCTGGATGCTGAACTGCAGAAATACAGGAAGGAATCTGGTATATCCTATGCACTTGGCGTCTATCTTTCGCCGTTTTGAGATTGATCTTCAGACTTGTGCATTCTCCTCCACTCCTATCGAGCTTACCAGATCCCGCCGATTTCCTGCTCCACCTCTGTCTTCTGGAGCTCAGCCTGCTCCAGCTGCTGACGCTGAGGTTCCTGATGCTGCTCCTGCTCCAGCCCCTGTCCCGGGTTTTGATCCGGCTTTTTATCAGCGCTTTGATGATTTTGTTGCTATATTTGTGCAACGTCATCAAGGTTATCTTGATTCGGAGTTCCGACGCATCACTCAGGCTCAGGTACTGAGAAATGGGATTGCTGACCTCCACTACAGCCTAGCCCATGATCCAGTCCATCCGATCACCATCCTGCCTCACCCAGGCTTTCTGGGTCCTCGGTTCACAGATGAGGCTTCCTTCCAGCACTTCGACCCCACTGCAGCCTACTTTCCTCCAGAGGCTCCTGGTACTGACGACCCTACTATGTGACGCGGGTTCAGCTTTTGGATAGTGGATACTTGTTAGATGATGATCTTTATGCTTTGATGTAGTTTTTTTTTTCTTTTTCTGTCTAAACTCATTAGTTAGACATTTTCTGATGATTGTACTCAGCACTTTTTAGTATGACATTTTCAGTACTTTATTTCCAACATTTTCTTTCCATAGTAGTTGTTTTATGCTGTGATCATGTCTCTTTTACTTCACTTTGTCTTTTGTTTTCTATTGTTGGCTTCACACATTACGGGGGAGCCAAGTCATTTTATTAAGTGACAAAGGGGGAGAAAAAGAGTACATACCAAAAAGAGTACATACAAATCCAAAAACAAAATCAACCATCTCTTTTTCAGGTACTTGTATGTTTTTTATAAAGATATATTTTGGTATAGATATTTTGGTATAGACTCAAGTTTGTCAATTATCAAAATGGGGGAGATTGTTGGCCCATTCCATGGTCACACCCGATTTTGATAATCAACATGCACTTAAGTCAATACACAAAATATACAAACTGCTGCTAATCATTTCAGGATATATGAAATCAATTTCAACGGACGTTGTACTGCATCAACGAAGCATCAACATCATCAAATCTGAAGATAACTCATTTTATATTTTATTCTGTATTTTACATTTTATTGAGTCTAGAATTTATTTTGTAAAATCAGTTTTGGTAATACTAGCTTAAGGTTATCTCAGTCCACATTCTAAAAAGCCTATCCATTACCACTCATATATCTTTTTACAAAATATTCCAAAATATCTTTGAAAACAATTTCTGATAAAATATTTCGAAAATCTCCTAACAGAACTCATAACCGAGGTCGGCCCGAGTTCGGACCGAACTCTGTCCGAGTTCGGTCAGTTTGTATTCAAACTTCTGTTGCCTCCAAATCTGCGAGCAACGTCTATTTGCGAGATATCTGCATCCGAACTCTGCCCGAACTCTGTCCGAGTTCGGTCCCAGAAAACACCTATAAATAGAGAATAACTTTTTATTTCAAATCATTCATTCACTCTTCATCTTCTCTTCTCTACTATTCAAGTGCCTTCAAACGATCCAAGATTTTCAAATCATACCTATACACCTCTTAGCCAAAAGCCAGTAATATCAGAGTTGATTTAGAGTCTTTTGGTATTCCAAGAGTTGTAAAGAGGTCGTTCCAAGTTCAGCAACTTTTCTTGTTGTGGAGCTGGTCGTGCGCTCGTCACCAAGCACGGTGTTGTGAAGTCGGTCGTGTACTTGTCACCAAGCATGGTATTGTAAGAGACTGCAAGCTCTCAGTTAAAGCTTGTGCCATAGTGGATTAACATCGAGCAAGAGTACTCGAGACTGGATTAGTCCTCTCAGAGGGATACCAGTATATATCGCTGTGTCGCTGAGTTTGAATTCTCTATCTCTTGCTGCATTATATTTACTGTCTCTTATTTCACTGCCATAGTTTAAAGTTTTTAATTGGTGATTATTTTCTGCTGCACACACACACTCTATTCACCCCCCCTCTAGAGGTGCTCAACGATCCTACACAGGAATCCTACGCGCCGATGGTGCAGGAATCCCACGCACCGATGGTGCAGGAATCCTACGCGCCAATTGTGCAGGAATCCCACACGCCGATGGTGCAGGAATCCCACGCACCGATTGTGCAGGAATCCTACGTGCCGATTGTGCAGGAATCCCACGCACCGATTGTGCAAGAATCCCATACACCGATTGTACAGGAATCTCACGCGCTAATGGTGGAGGAATCCCACGTGCCGATTGTGCAGGAATTCTATGCGCCGGAATTGTTCTATTTCACTGTTTTTGTCTGTTTAAGTTGTTTTGTAGCTAGAATCTTGAAAACCTCAAAACATGAAAGTTGTAGAACTTTTCCTTGGCTTCAAGAATATGTTACTAGTTATTTTATGCAAGTTTCTCTTATTCATGATAAGGTAAGAATAGAACACGATAATGGCCCGTTGTGGCGCACTCTTGACAAGCAACAGACATGATATGTCATGACATGCTGTTACGACAGCTAGCTTGACATGACAAGTATAAAAGACCTGGACATCGTGGACGATTATGTTTGTACAAATAAACTGGTACTGTCTTGCATCATGTCTAGGATGGGGATCCCTGAGTACCACGGTCAGGGTACCTACTGAAATTGACTAAGGCTAATTAACTAGAATGATTCAGTAGTCATGAAGAGATTCCCAGCTATAGACAATCCCGTTATCTGGGCGTATTCAGTGGACTTGTAGCCTACCGACTAGTATGGCACATTTACAGCACACAGTCACGAGTTGCATTCTTTATAAACGAACATTCGACCTGGATAACCAGATGGTCTGCAGGGCTTGTGGCTGTTGGGATAATCTCATTGCATCTTGCTAGTAACTAGGTCTGTGATAACCCTAGTTAGTTAAAAGTATCAAGCCGTACTCTTGATTGGCCATAATTGATTGGATGGAGTTTATTCCAGCTTAGTCTTCTCCTGATCCTGTGCAAGATTTTGACATGACATGATTATTGATGCTTGTCTTAACAATAACGATCGGGGGTCCAGTTCTGTTCAGGCAAAGGGTTACAACCCCGGTCCTTGTTTGGTTTAAGGGTTGTAACCTAGCTCCCGGAGCAGTTCTGTGTCCTTTTTTCGTTTATTGTCTTATTGTAACCCCATGCCATGCTCGTCATGTTTTACCTTACTTCAATAGCATGATTATCTATGCTTGCCTTAACAATAACGATCGGGGGTCCAGTTCTGTTCAGGTGAAGGGTTACAACCCCGGTCCTTGTTTGGTTTAAGGGTTGTAACCTGGATCCCGGAGCAGTTCAGTGACTTCTCTTCGTTTATTGTCTTATCGCGCCCCCTGCCATGCTTGTCATGTTTTGTCTTACCTCAGTAACAGGATTATTTATACTGGCCTTAACAATAAAGATCAGGGGTCCAGTTTTTTTTCAGGCGAAGGGTTACAACCCCGGTCCTTGTTTGGTTTAAGGGTTGTAACCTGGCTCCCCGAGCAGTTCTGTGTCCTCTCTTCGTTTATTGTCTTGTTACCTTACCTATAGTATTTGAGACGGGTTTCTATTCAGGTGAAGGGCTGCAACCCCGGTCCTTGTTTGGTTTAAGGGTTGCAGTCTGGCTACTTGAATGGTTTCTTCGTGCTCAATATATTATTGTTATCTCAGTTATTATCAGTATCTTTTAATTATCTTTACTATTTATTTATGATTTGCTGGTTTTAGTTCCTAAGTGAAGCCTCCTTTGTGGCAGTTGCTCTTTCTGGGGTCTGACCCAGCTGGTTTTGTGTAGCCAGATATCGGAGCAGCACCAGAGGATCTACCGACCTTCCAGCCAGATGGTGACCACCAGACGTAATCCTGGCAACGAGTAGGTTTCTTTTGTTTTCCCACTTTATTATAAAATTATTCTTTTGAGGCGTTTAGCCGACGAGCACTTGTTAGCTCTATTGCACCTTTATTTACTGTCTGCCTACGGGCTGTAACATGATTGACAGATCCTAGGATTGATCATGTATGACTGAACTCTTGCTAGTCTTGACATTTTGTACGACTAGCTTCATGATCATCCAATATGTAATGTATGGGACGCCTTTCTATTATATATTTGGTGCTCTGACATCTTGTAATATTTACTTACTTGCTTGTGATTGAGACAATAGGCTTGTTCTTGACCATAGGAGACTGATGGCTTGTAGTTAAACCGTCATGTATCTAGACAGCCGTGACCGTATAGCGAGGTGGGTTGTACTTTAATATACGTAGCTAGCTATGTCTGCCCCCGCTCTCCAGTATTCTGGTTCTGGGGCATGATACTTCTAGACAGATTGTCTCGTCATCCTCGAATCCTACACTGTCACCGAATAGGAAGTACAACTTTTTCAAACAACGTGTCCTTCCGAGCAAGAGCTTCTCATCATTAATCATCTACTTCAAAAAGGTTTTGTCCTGTTCAATTATGGCGATCGTCCATTCCGTAGGTTGGTCATGACTAATCTTGGCCTGAATATTGCTGACCATGTTGGTTATGAGGCTTGTGCCGAGGACGTGGCAAGCAGAGCCGAAAGGGATACCACCAAGTTCTGGGACAAACATGTTAACTGCAAGGACAGAAGAGAAAGTCAGACTCAGAATCTGCAGGAAAAACTAAGTGCTGAAGGAATCTTATGCGCCCAAAAAGATATACGTCCAAAGTAGTATGCGCCCAAAGGCTTATGCGCCCAAAACAGTATGTGGGCGCATAACGTACAGCAGTATATGGGCGCATAACATGCAGCAGCATATGGGCGCATAACATAGCAACATGTGGGCATATAACATAGCAACATGTGGGCGCATAACGTACAGCAGTATGTGGGCGCATAACATGCAGCAGCATGTGGGTGCATAACATAGCAACATGTGGGCGCATAACACACCACAGTGTTGGCGTATGCTTCTGTGGATGCATATGAATGCTCACAAAAGCATGTTGCTTTGGGCACATACGCCCAGGCAGAAGAAAAGTCTGAGCGTCACAAATTAACGCTCAAGACTTTATTTTGACGCACAGCCTCACCCAAGATCGGGTCATGGACTAGCGAGGACGATGTCGCAGGAGGAGAGCCACTCGGTGCAGCTCCCTTGCCCTTCACAAATCTCTTGGCGGTCTTGGGAGACATGGTTCGTGCAGAGAGGAGATGAAAATTCTTTTTGAAAAATTCTAAGAGAAAAGAGAATAATAAACTTTCTCTCTCTTCAAAAGCCTATCTATAGGCATAGGCCATATGCTATGCGCCCACTACTCCTATGCGCCTATGCGCCCACCGAGCACTATAAGCCCACTACGACTTATGCGCCCACATGAAGATCCAGTCTCTTGCACATTATGCGACTGCCACGTGCTGACATGAACAACGTATGAAGGATAGACCTCTTCAAATTTCACCCTGATGAATCTGTCAGTTCAAATTTTCGAGGAAGATCTCAACAGCCATTTCTCTGACAAACTGGCCAAACTCTATGCGGCCAAAAGGGAGAGCCATGTTATGCGCCCACTGTATCACGAGAAGACGGTCCATGCTTCTTTTAAAGTATTTTAAACTCGTTCAAGTATCGAAAACTTTGAAGGGGTCTTGTAGAAGCATAAAAATTTTAGCACACTGGACAACCATGCGCCCAAGTCACCAGAGTGGGCTATGCGCCCACTCTAGGCTCCTCCAGAAGGTGGCGCATAGCTCTATTTCAAGCTATGCGCCCAAGCCAGAACAGCCCCCGACTTGGTCAAACCTACGATCAATCGTGCACCGAAGCATACGGCCACGTCAATCTCCACGAGCAGTCGTGCATCGAAGCATGCGGCCATGTCAGCACCACGATCAAACTACGATCACACATTCTGCATGCGCCTACGTCCTATGCACCCAAAGTAGGACTATGCGCCCACATGAAAACTAATGTGTTCCCTCATGTGGGCGCATAACATCATTTTAGCTCAAGAACGACTATAAAAAGGGGTCTCATCCCTCTTCAAAACACAGAACGGAGAGCATTTTCAAGAGCCAAATTGCTGCACTTCTTGCCAGTGAGCCAAGAGTTAGCAATTTTCTTAGGTTTTCTCCCACTTTTGTAATCAGAGTGTCAACGGAGTAAAGGAGCAACTACCGTTCGATCTCCATCGTCCCATTTCCCAGAATTCTTTTTGTACTCGGGGATCATCAGCGTAGGATCTCTCAGGCGTATTCGATTTGTGGTGCCTTGTGCCAATAAAGAAAATATAGCGTTTCTTCTTCTTTTTGTGTGGGTCTACAGGTTTGAACGGAGATTCGAAGTAGTTGATTGCGAATTAAAAGATAGTTTTGAGGATTTATCGAATGACTTCATCCCTGAGTGGTGTAGCCTTGGGGATATTAGTCGATTGAGGATGCGGGGTGCCAATGAGTCTGTCAGCAAGCGTCGCATATATGCAAAGCCTTAGATTGAGTATCACTGTGTAAGTTATGATCTTGAAGATTTGGATGAGTTGATTCAAACAAAACTAGAGATGACACACACGAGATTAGGATTGTACAAGTACGAAATACAGAAATGGTTGAGTAGATAGATTGAATCGAGAAAAAGTTAAGGTAACAAATGGATGACTCGATCAAAAAAATTGATATGTGAATTATAAACAAAAAGTTAGCACGATCGGATGATAGCATGCATGGGAGTGATTCGAATATTGAGAATGACTATATAGAATTGGGATAGATGTTGCTCGATGATTTGAGTTAGTATATAATGGTACGACTTGAGGAAATATGTTGCTCGATGACTTAAGATAGTCGGATAAACATACGTGATCTTGGATTTTGAACGAATTGAATATGTGACTAGTTTGGAAGATAATGATCGAACTTGATCTTGAATATTGAGGAGAGTACCCAGTTCGGATGATAGCATCAGTTGTACAACTCGAAATTCGTTGCAAAAGAAGATCGTCAGGTTATACATATCATCGATGGTATTGAGGTATATCAAGGATCGATATACGATAACTCGGGGGTATTCTAAGTCGAGAAATGACGATCATGCAAAGTGTTATTATTTTGATGGATGCTATACTTAGGATTTTGATTGAAATGAATGTTGGATGAAAATGATCGTGTCTTGATGGTTGCGTTGATAACCACTACGTCGATGATGTTGTCTTGCGTGAGCGCAACTCCAACTTCGCACATGCGTCACGTCGGATTTGGGATGATCGTTCCGCGTGAGCGCTGACATGGTGATTCATGTAGCGGGAATGATCGAACTCGAAAAATTAGGACGCGACAATTTGGATTACTTCGACTTATGGTTTAATGGAAATGTGAATTCGAGGATTGGTCTGACTTATGATTGATGATTAAGTAAACGTGAGGATTGAGTAGATCCAATCTGCGTATCGAGAATGAATTAGTCTAGACTCAAGCAAGAGTTACGTCCCGATGAAGATGGTTATCTCGTGGGAGTGTCGCATGGTGATTTCATGCCCAACGTGGATAATCGGACTCGCGTGAGATTGGGGCGTGACATAGTGTTAAGTCAGACGACCTTATGATCGAATGTGAATTGTGATAGAACGACTTAGAAAATATGGAAAGAGGATTATGGTTTAGCGACAAGTTGTGTCATAGCGTGCTTGACTTGGAAAGAATGGACAGGTAAATTATATCGAACATGTTTGAAGAGATAGACTATGTAAATTATAAATTTGGACGAGCGATAGTGATAGACAAGAAACTTGGTTGAGTAGAACTTGAAGTATGATGGCTTTGCTGAATGACTCGGACCCCTGGACTGAATCTATGCTCGAAGTTTATAAATCAGAGTGATGCGAGCTTGGGTAGAAAAACCCCGTACTATCAACTTTGGTTTGACCTTAGGATGGGGTCAGTATTGATATTATTGTTTGGGAACTATGATTCCAATACTGATAATTGACTTTAGTCTAGAGAGATGGCCTAGTGGTTAGACGAGACGTCCATATTGCGAGAGTTAGCATCGATTCGAGTGATCTTGAGGATTGATTAGTTTGGATGTTGGTGTTGATGAATGGAATGATTCAAGAGTATGAAAATACCACTCATGAGCCTCGACTGAAATGCATATATATCAAGGATGCCCGAATATATGTACGACCGACTCGAGTAGAAATGGCAAAATTCTCTATCATGAAGCTTGGTTGAAATGTATATATTTGGGGACGCCTAAAATATGTGCACGATCCAACTAAATAATAAATTAAATTCAAGGTGAGACTAAAGAAATGGAAGGGTATTGAGGGTTTCAAGGAAAAGATTGAGGGTAGTGTGATCGTTGCTCGGATTGAAGAAACACATCGGATTAGTGTGTGCGAAAGTTATTGAATGTTGGATAAGGTGATAAGTTTATAAGTTAGTACACAGTTAGTTTTGAGGACGAAACTTTTTTTGAGTGGTGTATGATGTAATGCCCCTTCCCACTCAGTCAATCGGAGTAATCGAAAAGTCGATAGCATTCGGACTTAGCCATGCAACGGCGGCTCGAAGTCCTGCTCGGTCGAGGCGACTCCTCGCTTAGGTGGGTAGCTTCGGTGAAATTGCCTCAGCTTGGCCTTCGTAATAATAAAATGAAAGTTTTCAAATGCACAAGTAGGTTTGATAATAAAAGAGATGAATCCACATAGCTAAGGGAGTAATCCCAAGTCGGGTCGATTGAGTTAGAATATGGAAAAAGGTCCCACGGTCGGCTTAGAAGTGTTGCACCATGGCTTTCAAAATTGATACTTGGTCCTTCTTCCCGTGGCTTGGGAGAAGGAAAAAGTTGGTCTTCGCCACCAAGCTAAGAGTTAGCCTAAGTTATAGGCGTCGCCCGCATAATGCTTGATTGAGCATGCACGGTCCCATCTTCCAAGGCTTGGCATAGTCTTTACTCGCCCGATGGGTTAAGTGGTATAGCACAGCTTGTGACATAAGTCTAGGCACACAAAGAACTTGGTTGTTCAAAGTCGAATGCGTGCACGACACGTTCCCATGATGCAAGGCTTGACGCAGTCTTTGCTCGTCAAGTTGTTGCACGATTAAGTTAGACAAAGTTATGGTAGGCTATCGGAGTAGTAGTAAGCACGGTCCCACGAGTTCTATGGCAGGGTATAGCCACGAAGTCCTACGGTCTCAAAGCTAGTCATATGGAGTATGAGTTGGGTGTTAGTGTCGCACAGAACACAAGTTGGCGTAAAGCACGATGTCACGGACTTAGTGTTTAAGGCACGAACCACGGTAGGTTCATGATGAGTTGGAAAAAAAGGGCTATTACATAGGCGTTCCTGAGTTGAGTAAAATGATAGGGCAACAAGGAAGAATGCTCGCGACCATGGATCGTCGAGGCGGTCTCAAATGTTAGAAGTCTTGAACTTGGTCCTGAAAGGATGGTAATATTGAAAAAAGAATGACTGTGTGAGACGACAGTTCGAGTCGATGTAACGCCCGAGTCCCAAAATACTTAGGACTAAGTACGTCGACATGCCAGCTGCATACATACAAAGTATACTCCAATATATGGAACTTTCGCATGTATACATAAGCTGTAGAATGCAGTAAATAATAAAACTAATCTCATCCACAAATAAAGAAGAAATAATTTATAATAAACTTATGAATTGTTATTTACACAAGTCGTTGGACGGAGACAAATCTGCTACCAACAAAAAGAGGGAAATACATAATAAAGAAATTTGTGGAGCGATACGAAGATGATCCAAGTACAATCATCCTCGAAGAAATAGAGATGATCACGGCCACGACTCGAATACCTGTGAATGACAATAGCACACACCTGGAGAGATAACCAGGTCCTCAGAGGAACGTAACAAGATACAAAAAATACCATGTCGTATAAAATGTGATATATAACAGAAAAATAAAGGATGTATGCAATAGGGTGTCTAACCGTAATATAGTAAATATGCAATAAAGAACAATCCTTCACATATGGGCACTCGGGCTGTATAGTAGTAGCATCGTCCCTTCCTTCGGGAACTAGTCGTCTCCGTCCATAACGCTCGGTGAACGTTAGAGGGAATCAGTAAGAAAAAGTCCATAACGCTCTATGAACGTCAGAGGGAATCAGTAATAGTAAGGTGAACCTGCATCTCCAGCGCAGCTTCAGGTACAATAGCAATGAATATATGGCCCATACATCAAGGAACTATTCTTTCCACCCCATGCCTAGTGGAGTCATATCCATGAATCATATGAACCTCTAGTAACTGCCAAGTCTACTAGCATGCAATTCTATTGGCAGTTACTTCTAACCGTCGCACGCCTCATACGTATCGGTGGCCGGTCGACTACGCGAGTACGTGTCCTATATATGACTCACAATACGTGGTAAAGTAGGTGTCAAGGCCGTATGAGATATACCAATACCTCATCATCAAATGTATGGTCACTAGACTAAGTCAATGCAAGAGAATAAAATAAAAATAAGAAAATGACCGATAGAGTCGCTTGCACCCAAGTGTGACTTGGATGCACATTTTATAATAACAACAAATAAGAAATATTAAAAATAACAACATAAAATAAGTGTAATATTCCTATTTTAAAGCATGTATTTGACTGTATTTCTGTATTTGGAGGATTTAATTTTGGGATGTTTTTAAAATTTTTATTATTTTAATTGGAGGTGAATTTTTCCTATTATTATTATGGTTACCATTTATTTGTTGTTCCTAATCTACCCCTCCCAAAATATCCTTACCTACCCCCCACCCTCTCTCTTTTCTCTCTCACTCTCTCCTTCCTGGAGAAGCCTCCCCTCCCCCAAAACCCCTCTCTCTGCTCTCCCTCTCTCCTCCCGATCCCCTCTCTCCCGGCCTCCCTCTCCTTCCCAACCTCCTCCGCCGCGGCCACCACCCTCGCCGCCATCTCCTCCACCAGCCCCTCTCTCCCTCGAGCTCCCTCTCCATCTATCCCCCGCGTCTCGCCCGGCCAGCTCCGTCGTGGCCACCACCACTCCCGGCGACCACCACCTCGTCGTCGTCTCCTCCTCCAGCCACCACAGCTGGCCCCGCCTCCAGCCACCACCACTGCCTCCCTCCATCTTCGGGCGTCGCCGCCTCTACCTCGTCGTCGTCTCCTCTACCACTTCTAGCGACTGCCACCACCACCGCTCTCCTCTCTCTCGGACCTCCCCTCCGCCGGCGGTCGACCACCTAGCCGAGCCCCGCCAGGACCTCCCGACTCCTCCGCCACCCTCATCCCTTTCCTCCGGTCGTCGTGCTCGGGGATAGTGCGAGCCTCGAGCAGCGGGACGCCCTTGGGCCCCGCGCTGCTCGAGCAGCGAGCCCCCCCGGGCCGCGTGCCATTCTCGAGCCGTGTGCTCCTCGGGCCACGTGCCTCGGTACACGCGCTGTCTCGAGCAGTGTGCTGTTCGGTCCACGTACGCCTCGTTTTACGCACCTTGGTTTATGTGCGCCTCGATTTGTGTGCCTCCTCGGTCTACGTGCTGCCTTGGGCAGCGGGACGCCTCGAGCCCCGCGTTGCCTCAGGCACCGTGCCACATCGGTTTGCGCACCGCCTCATTTTTTGTGCCTCGGCCTTTGTGCCTTTCTTGATTTTTGTGCCAAACCGATTTACGTGCACGCATCGATTTGTGTGCCGCCTCGGCTTGCGCGCCGTATTGGACTCCGTACCGCATCGATTTGCGTGCACACATCGATTTGTGTGCCGTATCGATTTATGTGCTCCTTGGACTTTGGGTCGTCTCGATTTACGTGCTTGCCTCGATTTGCGTATCGCATAATTCGTGCGCCGTTTTGATATTCGTGATTTCTCGATCTACGTGCATGTCTCGATTTACGTGCACGTATTTTCCGCTCATCTCGATATTCGTGCTACCTCGATTCTCGTGCGCGTCTCGATATACGTGCGCGTCTCGGGTTGCGTGCCCGTATCGGTCTGCGTGCCTCAGTTTTCGTGCCAGATTCCTGCACTGCTTGCGGGACCCGTACGGTATAGCCTCCTGCCATCCTCCGTACTTCCTGTTATTATTTTATTATTTAATTCTAATGATTGTTTATTATGTGTTCTGAGGACCTCGATGGACGTGCTAGCTTGGATCCAGATCGCCGAAGACTTGCTTACCTAGCCGAGCCCTCTAGGCAAGTATCCCTTGCTCATCGACGGCTCTTGCCCTCTCTCCTGGAATTTATTTCATTTAATTAATTTGTACTTGTAAATTTTATAACCATGATTAGTGTAGCCTAGCAGTAGATCTGCCATGATGATAACTTAGGATAGCTTGGTCCGATGTCGGGATAGACCGTATCGGACAACTCGGATGGGTCATCCACACCTCCGAGGACACGAGCACGACTCACATGTATGGATTGTCCCTGTATGCCTCGTGTCCGACTCGCGATCGGGTAACGGCTTGGCGAACTATTCTTGTGGCTGTGATTGCGCTTGGGTTAGAATTATGAGCATGTGCTGTGATGCGCCCTGCGAGGCAGTTATTTTATTATTATGCATGTTGGCTTGGCGCCCAGTATGCATTGTAGCGCTGCTGGAGGCTGAGACTTAGTGGTCTCGGGTTCGATTGATTTTCCAGTACGCATCGTAGTGCTGCTGGAGGCCGAGACTTAGTGTTCTCGGCTATCGACTTGTTCCCAGTACGTATCATAGTGCTGCTGGTAGCTGAGACTTAGTGTTCTCAGCCTGCGATTCTGTGATTCTGCGGCGGATTGCGCCGAGTGGTTTTAGCCCCAATTCGTTGGGAGCTCATGTCCAGAATACAGAGGAGACTCTGCCGGATTCTTCCAAAATTCCCGATCGGGAATTTGGTTCGAAGGACTGGGCAGAACCATTCCTTTGGTTTGCTGGACTGGGCTCGTGCCTGTTCACCTTGGTATAGTATACCTGATCCCCTTGCCTGCTAGGTAGACTCCATACTAGATTAGTCGCCTAGCTCCTGACCTGTCTTGTCCGTCGGATAGCGTAAGGAGAGCGGTTCCACTCGGGAGACGGTCTGCAACCCTGGTCCTTGTTTGGTTCAAGGGTTATGGATTTGCTCCAGAGCGGTCCATGTAATCCTTGCCACTTCCGACGGCATTTATTATCGAACTCTTGTCCCCTGACCCTTCATCCTAGGGGTTGTCCTAGTCTGTCAGATAGAGCTGACAGTTGTCCTATGTATTGGAAGATGTGACTTGTGGATATGACTGAGGATTGAGTATTATGGAGAGTACGATCTTGGGATATTGACTTGGTGGATCTATGTGGATTCTTGGATTTTGGTGATTTCGAATATTTCGTAGAACGAAGAGAATATCGAGGGTATTATTATATGATTTTTACTCGACTTCCCAAACGCCCAAACCTGGTACCTTTGTGTATTCCGGTAGTTGAGGAACCTGGTTTGATTGCTGTGTCTTGGTAGTTGAGGGGCTTGTTTTCTAATGGCTTGTGATTATTGACTTGGAGGATTCTTGTGAGTCAGAGGGCCTAGCATTGTTAGGGGGATGAGCTTGGTATTTGGTGGTTGTCTTTATTGACGTGATATTCACTCCATCATGGATGGGTGACTTTTGCTAGATTGATCTAGTGGATGGACCGACTTGATGATTTAAGCTGTAGGTTCCTATGTGTACTTGACAGGCTATTATAGTGGAGATTTTGATCTTGTACCCGACTTGATATCCATGTCACGATTTGGGCATGTGACTTCTTGTGACTGATAGGTTTGACCTTGTTCCTGGTATTACACGATGACCTGGACCTATCTTAATTTTTGATTAATGGCCCATAGAGGTGCACTCCTGACTAGCACTCTGGACTTGACAGTAAACCTGGCATGTATACTATTGATTCTTGATAGTGGCCCGTGGTGGCGCACTCCTGACTAGTACTCTTGATATGACATGTTTACTCTTGACCGCTGTTGCGACAGCCAGTCCTGACTTGCTAGGCATGACCCCGTCTTGACACCGTGGTTGATTTCTCTTGATTATGCTTGTATAAGCCACCAGTCCAGTCTTGTCTTGCATCATGTCTAGGACATGGATCCCTGAGTACCACGGTCAGGGATCCATAATGAAACTGACTAGGCTAATAACTAGATTAATCATGTAGTTCATGGGGACTTCCCAGTGACCTGTTGCTTGTCTGGCCCCGGCCCTATGTATCTATATATATACTAGGGATTGTTGCTATCCGTCGAGATGAGCGCATTCCTAGCCCTCCGTCGAGTGTGGCACTTCTTTAGGGCACATGTATCTTACTGCAGTGTGCCTGCTATATCTATCTTTTTCTTTTGCTGGGGCCATTCGGGTAGTAGCAAGCAGGAGCTGGACTTTAAAGTCTCATTGCATCTTGTTAGTAATTAGGCCTGTGATAACCCTAGTTAGCTAATAATAGCAAGCCGTAGGCATTGTGTGGCCGCTTGTCCTTCTGTGTCATTTGGCTTGTTGCCTGTTAGCCAGCTGATATTGATTTCCAGCTGGCAATGCAGGTGTTAGTGGATGCTAGGAAGATTGTGATTGTATTAGCTTCACTATACTTATGGATTGTTATCGTGCATTGGTACCGCACGATCCCTTACCTTTATTTACTGTTTTTAGATGTTATTCTGGTCATATTTTATCATGCTGGTTTTCTTCGCCCGTCCTTGAGCCTTCCTTTCTGGTACTTGCTACGGTTGGCCTGACCAACCCTGGATTGTTCCCAGATTGTCTGAGACCGACCCGGTGGATCTTCCAGACTTAACTTGGAGGGTGTGCTTCAGTTCCAGACCATGCTAGGAACTGTGGGAAGGTATACTTGTCTACATTATTATCCTGTACTGTAGATTCCAGATTTTTATATGAGTATTTCCTGTTTTTCATATGACTATCTCTCTTGATATTGTTTCATTGTGATTTACATGTGGATATGAGATCGAATTTAGGCCATAGATTGATTGCATGCTAGAATACCCAACCAGACTGGACAGCCGTCATCACCGTATAGCATATTCGTACCTTATACGATGTAGCTGGCCGTGTACGTCCCCGTATTCCAGAACTGGGGCGTTACATGGTTTTAGTGGTGGCCCATGCAGGTCTCGTTTTGAGATTTTGTTGGGTATCACATGATTATTGATCTCATTCCACTATTCCTTGGTATTCCTACTGGTTACACTTGTCCTTCGCTCCTTTGAACTTGTGAACTGGTCCCCATCTCTACCTGGACCTATCTTGCATTGTCCTGTCTTATTCGTTGTCATTTACCATTATTCCTTGTTTTGAGAGGCATGGTCCTGTAGTTGGTCATGTCGATCACTTTATCAGGTAAGACGATGTCTGGTCTTATCTTTGGGTTACTATATTATTTATCTTGGGTTCTGGACTCTCTACCGGTGTTTCGCCTTGTTTGATTTCCTGTTATCCCTTTCGTGCGTTGACTTTGTGTTGACTTAGTATCCTTATCACCCTCTTCGAGCGTTGGCTTGATCGCTGTAGCATAAAGATTTCACCAGGACTCAGAGATGGGATGTTTCAGCATTTGTGGAGTATCCAGTGGATTTTCTTGTATCATTTCAGCTCCCTTGATTCCGGACAATTCCACAATCATGATTGTTTCCTTCAGATATTATTTTGGATTATATACATATATTCTCTATAGAATATGTTTTGGCATAGATTTCTGGATTTGGAGTTTCCTAGAAAACTATCTTGTGATTATTAGTGAAGCTGTTTTTGGATGCATATTACGATTTGACATAGATTATGAGTTATTATTTTGTAGAATTATTATGTTATATTGGTTAGATATTTTCTGATTTTAGTGACTTGGACATTTGAGTTGTAGATTTGATTTATTTTGGGTATTTGTCAAGAGTGACTGGATGACCCTAGTATACATTGACGGCGAGGTAAAGAAAGTTGCAGCCGCTCGATTATAGTGCCCTGGTGCATCTTTTGCAGCCATTCCGGATGGCGTGGCAGGGATGATCATGACACACTTTTTCGGATATTCGGAAACTACGGTCGTCGGTTTGAGACAAGTATCCTTTATTTTATGATTTTGTTGATTTTCGTGTAGTGGGGATTTTAGGTTTTGGTATTGTTTTCGGTGCTTTGTACTTGTTTTGATTTATGGAGTTATTACGTGCATGTGAGATTTTGACCTTCGAGATTCCTTGGTATTTTGGATTTACCCTGAGAGTTGACTTGTGTAGCTAGACATTGTTTTCTTGATGTTTTCACAGTAGGATTTTGTTCATTTCTTGTTATCTTACTTGATTTCTGTAAGGTGGGTAGAGTTTTCATGGTATATATATATATATATATATATATATATATATATATATATATATATATTATATATATATATATATATATATATATATATATATATATATATATATATATATATATATATATATATATATATATATATATATATATATTTATATATATATATTTATATATATATATATTTTTTATATATATATATATATATATATATATATATATATATATATATATATATATTAAAAATATATATATATATATATATATTTTATATATATATATATATATATATATATATAATATATATATATATATATATATATATTTTTAATATATATATATATATATATATATATATATATATATATATATATATATATATATATATATATATATATATGTACTAGTTTTGAAAACCCTACTTGATAATTTTGAAATTTCGAGGACGAAATTTTTGTAAGGTGGGTAGGATGTAATATTCCTATTTTAAAGCATGTATTTGACTGTATTTCTGTATTTGGAGGATTTAATTTTGGGATGTTTTTAAAAATTTTATTATTTTAATTGGAGGTGAATTTTCCCTATTATTATTATGGTTACCATTTATTTGTTGTTCCTAATCTACCCCTCCCAAAATATCCTTACCAACCCCCCACCCTCTCTCTTTCCTCTCTCACTCTCTCCTTCCTGGAGAAGCCTCCCCTCCCCCAAAACCCCTCTCTCTGCTCTCCCTCTCTCCTCCCGATCCCCAATCTCCCGGCCTCCCTCTCCTTCCCAACCTCCTCCGCCGCGACCACCACCCTCGCCGCTATCTCCTCCACCAGCCCCTCTCTCCCTCGAGCTCCCTCTCCATCTATCCCCCGCGTCTCGCCCGGCCAGCTCCGTCGTGGCCACCACCACTCCCGGCGACCACCACCTCGTCGTCGTCTCCTCCTCCAGCCACCACAGCTGGCCCCGCCTCCAGCCACCACCACTGCCTCTCTCCATCTCCGGGCGCCGCCGCCTCCACCTCGTCGTCGTCTCCTCCACCACTTCTAGCGACTGCCACCACCACCGCTCTCCTCTCTCTCTGACCTCCCCTCCGCCGGCGGCCGACCACCTAGCCGAGCCCCGCCAGGACCTCCCGACTCCTCCGCCACCCTCATTCCTTTCCTCCGGTCGTCGTGCTCGGGGACAGTGCGAGCCTCGAGCAGCGGGACGCCCTTGGGCCCCGTACTGCTCGAGCAGCGAGCCCCCCCGGGCCGCGTGCCATTCTCGAGCCGTGTGCTCCTCGGGCCACGTGCCTCGGTGCGCGCGCTGCCTCGAGCAGTACGCTGCTCGGTCCGTGTGCGCCTCGTTTTGCGCACCTTGGTTTATATGCGCCTCGATTTGTGCGCCTCCTCGGTCTACGTGCTGCCTTGGGCAGCGGGACGCCTCGAGCCCCGTGCTGCCTCGGGCACCGTGCCACATCGGTTTGCGTACCGCCTCGTTTTCCGTGCCTCGGCCTTTGTGCATTTCTTGATTTTTGTGCCACACCGATTTGCGTACACGCATCGATTTGCGTGCCGCCTCGGCTTGCGTGTCGTATTGGACTCCGTGCCGTATCGATTTGCGTGCACACATCGATTTGTGTGCCGTATCGATTTACGTGCTCCTTGGACTTTGGGTCGCCTCGATTTACGTGCTCGCCTCGATTTGCGTGTCGCGTAATTCGTGCGCCGTTTTGATATTCGTGATTTCTCGATCTACGTGCATGTCTCGATTTACATGCACGTGTTTTCTGCTCGTCTCGATATTCGTGCCACCTCGATTCTCGTGTGCATCTCGATATACGTGCGCGTCTCGGGTTACGTACCCGTATCGGTCTGCGTGCCTCAGTTTCTGTGCCAGATTCCTGTGCTGCTTGCGGGACCCGCACGGTATAGCCTCCTGCCATCCTCTGTGCTTCCTGTTATTATTTTATTATTTAATTCTAATGATTGTTTATTATGTGTTCTGAGGACCTCGATGGACGTGCTAGCTTGGATCCAGATCGCCGAAGACTTGCTTACCTAGCCGAGCCCTCTAGGCAAGTATCTCTTGCTCATCGACGGCTCTTGCCCTCTCTCCTGGAATTTATTTCATTTAATTAATTTGTACTTGTAAATTTTATAACCATGATTAGTGTAGCCTAGCAGTAGATCTGCCATGATGATAACTTAGGATAGCTTGGTCCGATGCCGGGATAGACCGTATCGGACAACTCGGATGGGTCATCCACACCTCCGAGGACACGAGCACGACTCACATGTATGGATTGTCCCTGTATGCCTCGTGTCCGACTCGCGGTCGGGTAACGGCTTGGCAAACTATTCTTGTGGCTGTGATTGCGCTTGGGTTAGAATTATGAGCATGTGCTGTGATGCACCCTGCGAGGCGGTTATTTTATTATTATGCATGTTGGCTTGGCGCCCAGTACGCATTGTAGCGCTGCTGGAGGCCGGGACTTAGTGGTCTCGGGTTCGATTGATTTTCCAGTACGCATCGTAGTGCTGCTGGAGGCCGAGACTTAGTGTTCTCGGCTATCGACTTGTTCCCAGTACGCATCATAGTGCTGCTGGTAGCTGAGACTTAGTGTTCTCAGCCTGCGATTCTGTGATTCTACGGCGGGTTGCGCCGAGTAGTTTTAGCCCCAATTCGCTGGGAGCTCCTGTGCAGAATACAGAGGAGACTCTGCCGGATTCTTCCAAAATTCCCGATCGGGAATTTGGTTCGAAGGACTGGGCAGAACCATTCCTTTGGTTGGCTGGACTGGGCTCGTGCCTGTTCACCTTGGTATAGTATACCTGATCCCCTTGCCTGCTAGGTAGACTCCATACTAGATTAGTCGCCTAGCTCCTGACCTGTCTTGTCCGTCGGATAGCGTAAGGAGAGCGGTTCCACTCGGGAGACGGTCTGCAACCCTGGTCCTTGTTTGGTTTAAGGGTTGTCGATTTGCTCCAGAGTGGTTCATGTAATCCTTGCCACTTCCGGCGGCATTTATTACCGAACTCTTGTCCCCTGACCCTTCATCCTAGGGGTTGTCCTAGTCTGTCAGATAGAGCTGACAGTTGTCCTATGTATTGGGAGATGTGACTTGTGGATATGACTGAGGATTGAGTATTATAGAGAGTACGATCTTGGGATATTGACTTGGTGGATCTATGTGGATTCTTGGATTTTGGTGATTTCGAATATTTCGTGGAACGAGGAGAATATCGAGGGTATTATTATATAATTTTTACTCGACTTCCCAAACGCCCAAACCTGGTACCTTTGTGTATTCCGGTAGTTGAGGAACCTGGTTTGATTGCTGTGTCTTGGTAGTTGAGGGGCTTGTTTTCTAGTGGCTTGTGATCATTGACTTGGAGGATTCTTGTGAGTCAGAGGGCCTAGCATTGTTAGGGGGATGAGCTTGGTATTTGGTGGTTGTCTTTATTGACGTGATATTCACTCCATCATGGATGGGAGACTTTTGCTAGATTGATCTGGTGGATGGACCGACTTGATGATTTGAGCTGTAGGTTCCTATGTGTACTTGACAGGCTATTATAGTGGAGATTTTGATCTTGTACCCGACTTGATATCCATGTCACGATTTGGGCATGTGACTTCTTGTGACTGATAGGTTTGACCTTGTTCCTGGTATTACACGATGACCTGGACCTGTCTTAATTTTTGATTAGTGGCCCGTGGAGGTGCACTCCTGACTAGCACTCTGGACTTGACAGTAAACCTGGCATGTATACTCTTGATTCTTGATAGTGGCCCGTGGTGGCGCACTCCTGACTAGTACTCTTGATATGACATGTTTACTCTTGACCGCTGTTGCGACAGCCAGTCCTGACTTGCTAGGCATGACCCCGTCTTGACACCGTGGTTGATTTCTCTTGATTATGCTTGTATAAGCCACCAGTCCAGTCTTGTCTTGCATCATGTCTAGGACATGGATCCCTGAGTACCACGGTCAGGGATCCATAATGAAACTGACTAGGCTAATAACTAGATTAATCATGTAGTTCATGGGGACTTCCCAGCGACCTGTTGCTTGTCTGGCCCCGGCCCTATGTATCTATATATATACTAGGGATTGTTGCTATCCGTCGAGATGAGCGTATTCCCAGCCCTCCGTCGAGTGTGGCACTTCTTTAGGGCACATGTATCTTACTGCAGTGTGCCTGCTATATCTATCTTTTTCTTTTGCTGGGGCCATTCGGGTAGTAGCAAGCAGTAGCTGGACTTTGAAGTCTCATTGCATCTTGTTAGTAATTAGGCCTGTGATAACCCTAGTTAGCTAATAATAGCAAGCCGTAGGCATTGTGTGGCCGCTTGTCCTTCTGTGTTATTTGGCTTGTTGCCTGTTAGCCAGCTGATATTGATTTCCAGCTGGCAATGCAGGTGTTAGTGGATGCTAGGAAGATTGTGATTGTATTAGCTTCACTATACTTGTGGATTGTTATCGTGCGTTGGTACCGCACGATCCCTTACCTTTATTTACTGTTTTTAGATGTTATTCTGGTCATATTTTATCATGCTAGTTTTCTTCGCCCGTCCTTGAGCCTTCCTTTCTGGTACTTGCTGCGGTTGGCCTGACCAACCCTGGATTGTTTCCAGATTGTCTGAGACCGACCCGGTGGATCTTCCAGACTTGACTTGGAGGGTGTGCTTCAGTTCCAGACCATGCTAGGAACTGTGGGAAGGTATACTTGTCTACATTATTATCCTGTACTGTAGATTCCAGATTTTCATATGAGTATTTCCTGTTTTTCATATGACTATCTCTCTTGATATTGTTTCATTGTGATTTACCTGTGGATATGAGATCGGATTTAGGCCATTGATTGATTGCATGCTAGGATACCCAACCAGACTGGACAGCCGTCATCACCGTATAGCGTATTCGTACCTTATACGGTGTAGCTGGCCGTGTACGTCCCCGTATTCTGGAACTGGGGCGTTACAATAAGAATATGTAAATCATAGAGTAAGGTTGCAAGGTATCTTGCCTGATATCCGGAGTGAGGTAAGATGATGTCCTGGCGACAAATCAACAACAACGCACAAAGGGGAAGGTGTAGGAACAACTTCGGATGCTGAAAATAGTCTATTATCTAATTATAATTAATAATACACTTATTACATTTATTTAATAAATTCTGAAATTAGGATATGGCATAGGTTTTCGTATCAGCTTCCAAAAAACTAAACGATCGCATTTTTGTTTTCGGAATCTCCCGAAATCGCAAAAATACTGAAACACGTTTATTTTTAGGACACTAGATACTCAAACAGTTTTGCAGAAATCTATAGAATGAATTTTGTCTACTAAAATATGTTTCTGAAAAGCTTACCTCGATACGCTTCTTTTAAAAAAAAAAACTGGAGACAAAACAGTGTTCGAAGGTAGGAGATATCGTCGTTCCAAGTTGCTCTTGCTACTAAAAAAACGGGGCTGAATTCTGATGACGAATTTTGAGTTCCTATTGGACTAAAAATAATTTCAAATTATGGTTGCTATGAAGGGAATGTATTTGGTATATATAGGTACTTATTTCATATTTACCTCCTAAATTAGATAGGATTTGATTTAAATTGATAGGAGTTACTTTGTTATGATATAATATAGATAGGAATGCTTTCCTATTAGACTTAGGATTATGATTAACTTAAAATATAGTTCATATTTATCTAAATTATCTATAACATTATTTTAAATTACTATAGATAATAAATAGAGTTAATATTTATTTAAACAACCTTCATCTAATCTCATTTATACAAGTTGAAATATTTAATACTAAATTGACATTTACTCTATATTATGTAAATAGTGTACAATATAAGTAACATGTAAAAAGTAATAAAAGTTATGAAATAAATCCTAAAATTTTAAGAAAAATTTTATACTATAGTTTAGATCCTTAATGTACTAAAAAAATAGCTTTATATATTTTTATACTAAATTCACTAATAAGCACTATACTAAATATATGTAAAATAATACAAATTATATAATAAGTCAATAAATAGTTATTTAAAAATCTAAAAATTCCACAAATATTTATTTTGAAAAATCTGGGGGTTTACAAAAGTCTTATTTAGATAAGGACTAAGAAGAGTTTTAATTTCCCTTAGATTTTCAACTATTTAATTCAAATTGATTTAAAAGTAACTCAATCAAATATAATCCAATGTAGATAGATTATACCACTAATTTAAACAGTATTTAAATAACTTAATAATTTTTTTTCCAACTTAAATCACCATAATTAATTACATATTAAATCAATCCATATTTAATATACCTTTTTTGAAATAATATATTAATGATAATAATTAATTTCAAAAATACAAATATATATACACTCGCATGTAAAAATAATACTTAGATAAAATACAAGTTTTTTCTAAATTACTAGTTATACTAGTACCATAAAATAAAATGGCCTTTTTTTAAATAAAAATAAAGTTTGGCAACCCTCGGCGCGACGTTTTTACAACTTCAAGCAATGCAAAATATTTATCGTCTATTATTTTGAAATATATTCTACATCTAAATAATTAAAATGTTTTATAAAAATATGTACTTCGCACTTATTCGCACTTGACGAGAAATTTACGAAACGTAAACTCGTACGCGACGTACAAATACGAAGTACAAAAATCAATATCATATTTATTAAAAAAATCATAGTAGAAATTTAGGAATTTTACATCCTACCCAACTTACAAGAATTTTGTCCTCGAAATTTAGGAATAGATAGGGTAGGGGTGATAGAAAGAGTTCATCAATACCGAAATACGATTAAATTTTTGGATGAGGCGAAGAAACGACGTTCGATACAAACATGCATTGGAAGATCGTGATTTTGATATCTGCAAAAATACATCATGGTTATAAAATTGAAGAAGGGTCGCTAGTTAAGGTAATAAAATTATGATAACATGAATTAGAGAATAGAAAGGAATTGAGTAGGTCAATGAGAATAATTTAGACATTTAGGAGAGATGGTTTCTTGAGCAAATATAGTCGTCTAGGTTTAAGGTATGGTTAAGGAAATGATTTGAATCATTTTCAAGTTTCAAGAACGATTAGAAGGTTGCGATAATGAATCTAGGGTAGAGAAAAAAGGTAACTCAAGACGGGGATATAGTCACATTGGTTGGTCAGTGGTTAACTATCTTGTCAATAGATGGTGGGCAACTAAGGGAATATCAAGTACGAGTGTTTGTCTTTCTAATACAGGCGAAAGACAAAAATAATAAAGAGTTCGAAGAAGATATTATCGAATACGAATAAGTGGTTCAAAGACGATTCAAAATTTTCAAAAAGAATTGCCAAGGCAGTCTCGGATGGAATTCTAGAGGCCAAGTTTAACTATGTCTCCATCCACGTCGAACAATATATGAAAAGCGAACCAAAGTGCACTAGGTTGATCAGACCATCATGCACCGATTCTGATTAGACAATGTATTAGTGGGCATCCCCAATAATACATATGTCGTGAACAAGCTCGATAAAAGAATAAGCTTGCAAAACTAAGACTAAATTAGCATCATAAGATAGTCAAAATATAAGTAAGGAATACTAATGAAGAAAATTAAATAGTCGAAGATCCATTAAAATCTAAGTCTTGCCCAAAATTTGGGCTTATGCAATCGTCCTAGTATTTTCTTATCTATGGCTTGGTTGACTAGATAAGTTAGGGTCCTCTGAATTCTATAGTCTAAGTAAACTTATCAATATGGGTCACAAGGACAAAGGTTTGTTAGGTCATGAGGTATCCTACCCAACTTACAAGAGTTAAACTAGTAGTGTGATGGGACAATGGGTCAACCAATCAAGATAAAGCACAAAGTTAAGCATTTAAAGAATTAAGCAGAACAAAATCACATATCGGATCGAAAGAATTGAGTCGAGGTTGAGTCCTTATCTTTGGTCGAAAAATATATCGGTATCATGGTAAAGGTTATAGTCTAGTCTTTATGACCCGAAAGTCATATCATAAAAATAGAGTACCAAGGGACGTGTTTGAGTGGGACATGATATACCTACATGAAGGTGAGCTCGTCTAGGTCTTACATATAAAATTTGTTGGAAGGTAACAGCTAGTATTATACTCCAAATATCAAAGTCACGATAAAGGACACAAAAAGATCTAAAATAGAAAGTGGGAGTTCATGAAGTGAAAATTAATGCACAAACATTAAAGAAGATCAAGTTGAAGCATGAAATAAAATGAATTAAGGAATCTAGTAAAATAATTTAGGGACACAGTTTTCAGAGAGAAGATAGTCTCATAGGTGGATACAGTCAAGGAACGATTAAATCATTTCTCAAATTTCAAACGGTTAGAAGGTCACAATAAAAGATCTGGATTTGGAAAAAAGGTCGTGTAACTCAAAATTGAGATATAGTCACATGGTTTGGTCGAAGACTAACTATACTTGTGTATATACAACTATCTTGGTCATGGATGGAATGTAGAGTACCTCTATCTCATTAGGGTGACCTTGCCTGCTTCTTGGTTCTCTATCAAGATAAGATTTAATCCTAAAATTTGAGTTCCCAATATGTATTTCCAAACTTGATATAAACTACGATATTCAAGCATAATCATAAAAATAATTCAAGTCTTTAATAACCCTAAGATAACCCTTAGTATGACAATATATATATATATATATATATATATATCTTTAATAACCCTTAGTATGGCAATATATATATCTTTAAATATATATATATATATATATATATATATATATATATATATATATATATATATATATATATATATATATATATAAATATATATTTATATATATATATATATATATATATATATATATATATATATATATATATATATATATTCCTTCCAATATGCACAAACTAAACTTTCTTATTCTCTAGTCGGTTGAGTTCATCCATTATAAATTAAAAAAATTTAGATTCCTCTAATCAATCTCAAAATAAGCTTTATCATATCTCTTAATAAATTTTCCACAAAATCACAATATTATAAATACAAACTTTAAACTCAAGATTTAGATAATCTTATCAATCGTGAATTATGCGACAAAATTTAAAGATTTTTTTCTCACAATTGAAATATTAAACTCAAAATCTAAATAAATTTATCAATCATAGATCGTATGACACAGTTCAAAATTTAAAATTTTTCTCAAATCAATTTATATCCTCAAAAGATATGAATAGCTATAACCCGAAAATCATAAATATTTTCTAAATCTTCAAAATCAAAGATTTTACTCAATCTTCTATCAATCCTTTGGTGAATACTCCTAGTTGTCTCAAGATAAAATTCTCTCTGTCCTCAAAGTTGGTAATATTGCTACTACCCAACTTAGAATTAACTAATCCTTAAGATCATACTTTTAGAAAAATAAATGCCTCTATATCTTAAATAAGACCTCAATGTATACTAATTGTGAATGTAATCTTTCTAGTCACATGTTTGACCTATGAGCATATACTAGTGTAGTCATCTTCTTAACCGACATTAAGCACGAGAAAGTAAGGATTCACGGTAGAAAGGGGTCAAACAAGATGCAATCAAGGGAGGCAAACGAGAGTTCGAAGTTTGGAGTCAAGAAAGAATGTCAAGTATATGGACGAGATCCTAGACTCTAATCCTATCTGCAGGCTCACATCGGTACAATAACGTAACTGAAGTGATAAACTTGACCTGCATGGGCTACCACAATCGAGTCTTACATGGTTATGGACAACTTGTCGACAAGGGCGATAGTTCCTCGAGCAGTAACCCGAGGCCACGGGACCGACTCAGCCTAGGAGGAAATAGGGTATAGTCGTGCAAGGATAATAGCACAGGTTAAGCGGGGACTTGCAATGGGGCTAGCTACTTGCGTTGAAAGGACTCCAATTAACAAAACTATACGTCCAAGATAGCTTGTGTTGCTAGTGACCTTTCATATAGATGGGTCGGCACAGGCGACAATCCGCAGGTGTGCCTTTGGATTGAGTCGAGTTGAATAGGTGCACGATCAGAAGACAATGTTTGGGGCCTAAGATTTGGCTGCAACGTAGACACCGTGCGTCGACACGAGATGTGGCGTCGAGTCTTAAGTTGTTGGCATAGAGTTGCAAAAGTTGGATTTGAGTTATTGCAAGTTTAAGTCAGGAATCGCCGCAAGGCAAAGTTGGTTAGGTGACACTAAGTTCATAAGTCTTGATTTGGTCAGTTGGTGATTAAAGCAGCAAGGGCCGCGAGGCGGCAATATGGTTAAGTCATACTGACGCACGAATAGGTCTCATGATACGACCACGTTGATGATACAATGGACTTATAGCACGGTCACATGGAAATTGGGTACTATCGTGTAGTTGCGTCTTTGAGTATAGGCCGAAAGACAAACACGACTTGATAAGTTGACGTTGTTACGGCACAGGATAGTCTAGAGACACAAAATAGGCGGAGAGTCTGTCCTAAAACTGATCCTAAGGAAAGAATAGAAAGACAATCGTAAAGGGATTATGTTACACAAGGTAAATGAACATGTTGGTTTTGTATGGGTGGGCGAGAGCTCACACCACCAGTACAGTTGAGTACTGACACCCACACAGTTTTCATGTGCAGAAACAGGTAGAAGCTCGTTGGCGCGGAGCTCGCTTGGATGCGTCGAGGCATGGAGTTTCTTGGCGTTTTGAGGTGCACGGTCGCATGCAGTCTGGACATATACGGGACATAATGTATGGACATTGCCTATCTAAAGCTTCCGTTGGCCTACTCAAATTGTATTGAGAGATGAGAGAGAGCAGAGTGACTTAAAATGTGAGAAGAGTAAGTTTGAGTGATTGTAATCTTGGCCTTCTGCTACATTGTAATCTTTGTTCCAATATCAATAAAAGAGTATTTTTGTATGACTTGTATTTTGCTTCAAATTTTGGCTGTTGTATCAATGTTTTTGCTTGGAACTTCTTTGCAACGACCCCATCGCTTAGCCTGTAATCGGCCGTTATGGAACCCGCCTTGCGGGAGCACAATTTAGGCTCACACGGTATCACACCTTAGCGAGGACGATCGCTCATAAGGGAGCGGGGCATGACACCCGTCTAGCTAGGACATTTGTTACTTGAGTGGTGCATAACGTCAGCAGCGACGGGAGGGTACTGGCTCTCAAGGCGGAGAGCATGATTTAGAGCATCGACCATGGACTTGTATTTTGGTACCATCTCATGAGCAACAATAGAGGGCCGCAGACCCAGTTCGAATCGTTGCACTCGACTCTCCTCTGTATGAAGAAACGTACCAGCAAATTTGGACAATCTGTTGAACTCTGCCGTATATTGTTGCACTATCCGGTTCTCTTGCTTCAACGACATGAATTCATTTTCCTTCTTGTGACGAACGGATGAGGGAAGGTACTCGACTTTAAAGGTTTTGCAGGACGTGGCCCAAGAGATCGACGCTGCATCGGATCGTTCGTTTGTGCACGGACCACCAGTCATGCACATTCAAACATAGTTGAAGTTGTGTACAGGCGACTTGCTTGGATTATTCAATGCTGAGGAGCTCGAAGTGATCTTCTAGCTCTTCCAACCAGTTGATTGCCATATAAGGGCCTTTGGTACCACTGAAGGAGGTGCAACACGCTTTATTGAATTCTGACACTTCAAAGTTGTAACTTTTCAGTGTCGTAGGTTGACGCTCAGGCTTCTCTTGATCGACTTTGATGGCTTGGCCCGTCAGCTCGGTGACATTAGGTACAGTTACAGAGTTTCTATTGGCCACAACCGTCTGGACAATCTGTTGCGGAGTATCAAGCTGCTTTTGTTGGATCTTAGTTTGTGCATCGCAGCGAGCTTCGAATTGGGCCTGTCGTACCTTCGTCTACCGATATCGGTTCTCAAATTATTTCTGCTGTGCCTTTATCATGCGTAGCATCCTCTCGATAGCATTATTAGAAGTCCGGCTTACAAACTGTTCGAACCACTCGAAGAACTTTGTTCTTGCTCGACCACGATTTCTGCCACGGGTTCCATCACTTCTTCAATACGTAGACACACATATTAGTCTCAAAATATTATGGACTCATTGTATGGAACAACTTATCTCATCGATAAGAGGTTAAAGGTTTAAGACTCTAGATGGAAAGCCAAAGGATGTAAAGCCGTGCTCCGATACCATTATGTCACATCCCGATTTCGAAGAATCGATAATCATCCCCCGGGCATGATGTCGTACGAACCTAAGTTGCGATCGCACAAGGCATAATCATAAGATTATCCAAAAATACAACATCAAGAAGAGTACACGGAGAAATTAAACAAACACATTTAAAAATGGAAGAAACTTTTCTTTCATTGATAATAAAATATCATTTACATGATCCGATTACAAACATTGCCGCACGGGCTACAATATAACTCGATTACAAAATAAACGCTGATGAGATAGTCATTCCATATATTACATTCCCATTTACAAGCAAAACATTTCATTCAACCTGGTATCGTCTCGAGTCGAGATATCTTTCCTTCTAGACTAATGTGGAGTCACTTCAAAAGGATTCAAAACAAGCCTTCAATACATGGACGAGACTTCAAATGTACTTGTATCACCTTGAGCTTAAGTGGCACGCCCTTCTTGGTTCAGCATACCTGTAGAGAGCGAGGGTCAGTACATTACACGTTATACTGGTGCATGACAAATTAAGTTCCATGCTCTCATTTGGTTGAAGAGTTTTATATGACTTAGTTTGTGATCTTTCTAACCATCCTAATAAATTTCAGACAAGCATATGATAGGCATAATATAAATTACACTAGAACTTACCCATGGCAAAGCGTGCCATACAATGTGAGACTTATCGTGTTCTTTCCTATCAATTGTTATCGCTAGCATAGCGTATGCAAATTTGTGTGTGATTAGTCACTGACACCACAAGCCATCCTGGACTTACAGCTTTGTTAGCCGGGGCCCTTTTAACACAAGTAGCGAGCCCCGTTGAAAGTCTCCGCCTAACCCGTGCTATTATCCAGCATACATATACCGTGTTTCCTCCTAAGCCGAAGCGATCCCATGGCCCCGGGGTGCCGTTCGAGGAAACTTTTACGTTGTTGACAAGTTGTCCATGACCATGCTAGACTAATTTAGCTTACTTAAACAGGGTCTATTTTGACACTTAACCATTTTTATCGTGTCCTGCCTTATCGTGGCATCATTAATCAATGAGTCTATCTTTTGTTTAATGCAGTTCTATATCATGAATTGCATAGCAAGCTTATAACAGTTTTATAGAACAAGCAGATGTGTCCGTGCTTTTGTATCTAACATTTTATCCGCAATGACGCTATTGATGGATTTAAGAAGGGGTCAAGGAGGAGAAGGGTAAGCCACTCACCTTGATTTTGCTTGAGACGAGAGACTAGTTGGCTGCGCTAGACAGCTCCTAAGCGATTACCTGAAATCGCATAAGCAACTGATTAAAACACTGTGTCATTCAAGAAGTTTGATACGAATGCGAAGTTCAAAAATGCAAGCCATAAAAACCATCGAAAATATTTACGAAAATGTATTCACGAAAAACAAAACCAGAAAGCAAGTGCGGCATAAAAAATAGAGTAACGGGAGGTCTCTCTCGACTCATCCGTAGAGTCTATAATCGAGGCGCAACCCGCTGAATATTGGACTTGATTCTGAAGAAGACTTTCCATAACGAGAAAATGATCTTAATTCAATCGTTCCCGTTCGACCAATTCAATCGATCCCGATCTATCGGTTCCAACTGAATCGGTAGCGACAGTGTTCCTTTCTCGTGTACCCCGTGGACAAAAACGGGACACGATGTAGGGACGGGGCACTACAGTTGTAATGCCATGTCCCGCTCAGTTCAACCAGAGGAATCGAAATGCAATGGTGTTTGGACTTTTTCATGCAACGGCTTGCTCGAAGTTTCGCTCGGTCGAGGCAACTCCTCTCTCAGGTGGGTGGCTTCAGCGAACTTGCCTATGCTTGTCCTTCATACTAATAAAAATGAAATTTTCATTGTACTGCATAGGCTTAATAATAAAATAGACGAACCCACATAGCTAAGGGAATAATCTCGTTGCCTTGATTCGGTCGGTATAGAACTTGAAAATAGTTGAGTTGTTGCCTAGATAACATTCCACGATTGGTTTTCAAAGTTGGTGCTGGGTCTTTTGGCCACACGAATTGGTTAAGGAAGTTATATTATGGGCTATCGAATTGATATCGTAGCAGGCACGTCCCCATGATTCCCCTGCTTTGTATAGCAAATGCGTCGCACTCACTGTCGATTTTATGAAAGATGGCACGGTTATGGCACTCAAAGAACATAATTGTTCAAAGTTGAGCACGCGCATGTTCTCACGACCTCAAGGCTTGTCATATAAAATATGACTTGGCCAGCAGTGTCGCACGAAACATATTTGGGTTAAAGCAAGGAACACGGCTAATTCATGTAATATGTCCCACGGTTCCACGGCTTGGTATAGCCATATAGTTCCACGATTTCAATGCTTATCATATAGAGTATGGCTCGGTTAATAGCACTGCACGGAATACGAATTTGGTCAAGTTGAGCAGAAGGACTACCAAATAGTCATTCCTAGAATTGAGTCAAAATGAGTATGGAAACATGGAAAGTTATCGCAACCGGTTGACGTCGAGCCAATCCCTGGTTTGAGAGAGTCGCGTAAAACTATGAAAAGTAAAGAATGAAAAATGATACGAAGAATAGCAAGTCGAGTTGAGTCTTGCATGGTCATTGGACAACTTGTGCACAAGGTTTTGTAAAACCCAAACTCTAATTTAATTAATTTAGGTTAAATTGCCATTAGTGTAATTTTATAATAATTTTACATTATTATTATTATTATTATTGTTTAATCGGTTAATTAAATTGTATTTTTTGGTAAAATTGGAATGGTTGGGTTGTGCTTTTGTTTGGACCCTAGCCCAGCCTATTTATTCCCAAGCCCAAAACCCTTTCCTAATACAATTTAAAAAAAAAATTAAACCCATCCCCTCACACTCAGCACTCACCCGACTCCTGACCATTTCCCCCTTATTTCACCCCCACGTTCATAACCCTTCCCTCAATTCACTCACCACCACCAGCCCCTCACTATTCTCTTCCTCACAAGCTACCAACACCATCATCTATTCTTTCCTTCAAAACAAAACACCAGCACTCATCTTCCTTCTCGCCTTCCAACTCTCTTCCCCTCTCCTCAAACCCCTTCCTTTCCTAATACCCAATCCCAAACTCCAGACCCCTATCGTACGACCCCTGACTGGCGCCACCACGTCGACCCCCGACCCACGGCCAGCCCTCCGCAAGTCCTCGTGACCGTCGGTGCCAACCCCTGACGTGCGCCCCTCGGCCAGCCCACGAACGACCCCCTATCCCGTGCGCCCTCCGTGCTGGACCACGGCCCACGCTGTCGCCGTTCCGAACGCCCGAGTATGTTGCCATGTCCGTCGTGACGCATTTTCGAGGCTTCGAGTCGGTGATGATGCACGAATTCGAGTCTGAGGCCACCCTTCGGATTTCGACATCAAACTTTCGATATAATTCCTAAACCGAGTGGTTCGTCCCTCCCCGTAGTTGTCAATAATGATTCGGTCTTGATTTCCTTCGGGATTCGAATATTTTATGTTGTGTATGGATGCCAGGACGATCCTTGGATCGTCGGTTTGATTTCGTGCTCGGAACATTGTTCGGTTAGTTATAGTTAGTTTTGGTTCCGTCGGATTTGAGGACACGATTGGTGTCCTACAGTTTCTAAATTTGTATCGTCTTCTTTGGAACAAGTACGTTCTGTGGTTGGACTTTTGTTTCATTGGACATTTGGTTTGATTTTTTTGGACTTGGTAGAACTTTGGATATTGAGAGGAGATCATGTTCTGTTAGTAGAATTGATTTTGGTTAGATTAGATTTTTGGTTGATTATTTTTATATGTGATTATATTCTGTTGAATTTGGTTTCATTGTACTTTTGGTTAGAAATGGTTATGTTAGCATCAGTCCTTGTGTTATTTTGTTAATATTTTGGTTTTGTTAAGTTGTTAAATATTTTGGTTTAGTTTTGGTCAAAAGGTATTCCTAAAACTTGTGTAACTCTTTTATATGATTTTAAAGAAAAACTATATTTTAACTAAAAATATATTTTATTACTCCCAAAATCTTGTTGTTACAAAAAATATACCATATATACATATTTTACACTTATTGGTTTATTTATGTTGGCGTATTTTTGGTTAATTTGAGGCTTATCGTATCCACCTTGGCGACGACCGAAATGGTCGAATGAGCCTTTAGCAAAACGCAAACGCTACTGGGTATTTTCGTACATTGAGGCGTAAGCTATTTAGCAACATGTAACTACGTGATCAAGTCTGAGGCTCTACATGTTCCTACCTTGCGACTTTATATTACTTTCGATTTTGTAGAACTGGTTACTTGGCATTCTATATTTTTGGTGCAGGACACTCGGGCCTTCTGATTGGACCGTTTTCCGGCTTTTAGAAGATTGTCCGCAGCGTAGTTTAGGATTTATATTTTATTCATTTTTCATAAATGTGTTGTAAGAGCATAAGCCGTTTTTTTTTTCTTTTGTTTCTCTGAGCCTTGTATTGTGTAGCTTAGGAGTAGCGTAGCTCTTTCTGTGTTTTATGTTCGATATCGCACGCTAGCTTTATTTCTAAAATGAAATAAAAAAAATGTTTATTTTCTAAATAAAATAAAATAAAGTTGTCTCACATTAATTAGAATGCCTTAATTTCAAGTTTTATATATATATATCAACAAACTCCACGTTTTATCATTAAAGAAAAAACATATTTTATATATATATAGTATGAAACACGAAGTTTTCAAATAAATTGAGATGTCTACTCTTTCCAAAATAAATGCAATTGGACTTCTTTTTTTTACAAATTGACAAATAGAATAAAGCAACGTTAGAATTAATAAATCGTTAGTGTAATTATTATACCAAAAAATTGACTATGACCAATATTAAAGATTGCAACTAGAACACCGTAGAAATGATTGTATTGGAACTAAGACATCCACTTAATCAAATGTAGGGTTCCGAGGACTAGACTGAGATCCTCCTTCTCTCCATCTTTCTTTTTATAAACTCAAGGCAAGTACACCATCGAAGTCTTGCATTTTAATTAATACTTGTCTTATTGCATACTGACACAATGCGCCACGGAGTTCTCATTTATGAACTCAAATATTGACTCGGGATATTGGGGTGTAGTGTAGCGCTTGTGACCAAACCCCCCTTAGAATTATTGTGGATAGCTGAGGCCACATTGCACGTGCGCCGAAGCCGGATCGTATGCTAGAATACAAATTAAATCTACCAGCCAGTCACAAGTGTCTACCTATTCCAATCACTATTGTCTTATTGCATCAAATATTTAAATTGTTTTCTTGTATCAAAATATTTCAGTTGCTTCAAATATGCAATTTTCAATTATTGCTTAAAATGCTAAAGTTTGGATTTGTGTACTTGTTCATTCCTGACTTGTAAAACCCGCAATATAGGTATTATTGGATTTTTGGAATTAATCGAATTTTAGTTGATTATTAGATTTTGGTTGCCTTAGAGTATCCCTAGTTAATTGGTTAGCTAGTTAGGTTTATTATTATTATTATTATTATTATTATTATTATTATTATTACTATTATTATTATTATTAGTCGGATAAAGAAAATCATGTTTTAAAGTTATTGAAAGGATTTTTGGTTGTCGACCTACCCGTCCTGATTCCGAGCCCGAACCCGACTCATGTTTCTTTCTGTTTCAAACCTCCTTTTGAAATTCATTTTTTTAAAAAAACTATTTCCTACACCAACTACCCAGCTGGAGCCCCACGACCTAGCCCCTCCTTTCTCACACGTTCCCACTCCCTCCCCATTTTTCTTTCCAGCCATATTCTCTCCCTATAATTCCTCATAACCACCACCTGTACCCATATTATTCCTTCACAAACAACTCACATCTCACCATCACTCCTCCCCTAAAAACCTACACCACCATCACTTTCCACCACAACACCAACCCCCTCTCCTCTTCCCCAAACTCCATCCGGCCAACTCGTGGCGCCCGACCCCCGCAGGCCGCCGTCGCCGGTGCTGACCCGCGACCGACCGCGGCTACCCCCTTCCGGCCGCCCATGGTGACCCCTGTCCCGGTGCGCCTCCGCGGCCAGCCCGACCGCCGGAGCACCTCTCCGACCATCGTGCAGACTCGACCGATTCTGGCGCCCTTTCGGTGCCACTTCGTGCGCCCGCAGCCGACTCCGCCCGAGCCCAGCCTCCGGTCGCGCCTCCCTATGACCTCTCCGCGGTCGTCTCCGACCGCTGGCCCCGACCCGAGCCACCACTCCCCCGCGTGCCCTGCCTCGCCTTCCCCGGCGACCCACGAACCAACCGCGCGCCCGCCTTCCGAGGCTGCAACGCCTCCCGCCGGCCAGATCCGCCCCCGGCGAACCCTCTGCGCGCTGTCCCGCCGTGCCCGCCCGGCCAGCGCCTTCCCGGCGTGTCCCGAGCTGTCGGCAACCCCCTCGAGCCCTGTCGGCTCCGCCCCAGCGCTGTCCCGAGTTCCGAAGCGCTCTGTCCCGAGTCGATCTGTTGTCCGCGCCTCCTGTGCGCTTTTCCGAGCCGGTTTCCCGCTGTCTGCAGAATTTATTCTTCTAATATTTACATCTGAGAGCTCTAGCCGAGCATTTGAGATATAACTTCGTGTCCCTGTGTCCTTCCCCGTAACAAGTCTGTGATGACGCGGTCCCGATACCGTTTCGGGAATCGGTATTTTGAAATATTTTTGCTTTTCGGTGATACGTAGATTATCGGTTACGTCACGGCGTATTTTCTATTTTTTGATATATTGTGCTATGGTTGGCTTTTGGGGTGGATATTCATTTTTGGGTTGGTAATTAGTGATCCCTGGTTTAGGATATTTATTTGTGTTGCGGATTGGCATCCTCCCAGGATTGGGTTATCCCAATTACAGAGAAAATGCTGCCCAAATTTTCAGAAAATAGTTTGAAAAGGGATTTTCTTATAAAAATTAGCAATTTGAATAAAATATATTTTTCAAAGAAAATCGGTCTTTGCAAAATAATTTATAGATTGGATTTTGTTGGTTTTTGGATTTTATGGATTTTGTATCACCAGTTAGGCGACGACCGTAACGGTCGAATGAGCCTCGGCGAAACGCAAACGATACAGGGTCACCTGTACGTTGAGGCGTAAGCTGCAACATGAGATTGTACGACCAAGTCTGAGACTCTTTAATTTTTAATTTAATTATAATTTATTTTAGAACTGGTACTACTTTTAGTATTTATGGTGCAGGGCCTCGGCCTACTGTTTGGACCGTTCGCGGCACTCAGAGCTCGCCTTAGGATTAATTAATTTATGTAAAAATTTGTAAGGGCATAAGCCCAGTGTTTTTCTTCATTTCTCTGTGACCATGTATTGTGTAGCGTAGCTTTTTCTTATTTTTCTGGAATGTTGATTCGCCGTTAAACGCGTAGAATATAAAATGGATATATATATTTTATAAAGAAAATTAATAAGTTTTCTCACAATAAATAATCTGATAATTTAGCAATTCACATTTTTCCTCATTTAAAGAAAAGTCTAGTTTTATATATATTATAAATACAAAGTTTTGACAGGTTAACCTATAAATCGCTATTTTTCCAATTAACTGAATTAACCGATTTAACCAAGTAAACGATAACCAATGTAGCTTGCGACGTTAGGCGTGTTTCGGTAGTTAATTAAATAAACTTAAAACCTGACTAGGGTCTGCTTCTAGAGATTCTAACTAGCACACCTAGAATGGTTTCATTATGGTTCTAAGTCAAGGTTCTCAACTGTAGGATCTCGGAGACATACTTGACTTCCTCCTCGGTACCGACATTTCCGATCCAGTCAATCAACAGAGGCAAGTTACGACTATATTTTCTTGCATTTTATTTAGTAATTGTCAAGTTGCATGTTTAAACCACATTGCTACACGGGTTCAAATATTGATTGATATTGATTGTGGGGATATTGGAGGAATAGTGTAGCGTTTATGACCAATACCTCTCATATTACATATTGTTATTGTGCCAGCTTACCCCTCTTCACACGGGGATAAGCCGTATCGCGTCGCTAAGATGCTATTGTACAACCTAAGCCGGTCATAGACGTTACATATTCAAATCACATTGTTTTAAGTATTGAATTGTTAAAATTGCTGAAAAATATTGTTTTAACTGTTTAGCTTGAACTTTTCCGTTATTATTTGAAACGTGAGATACATATTCGTACTTGCTCCCTCCTGACTGGAGACCAATATTTTTAGGTGACATTGAGGATGCTGAGCTATTGTACAATAGCTACTATGACCCGGTATTGTATCCTGTGGTGTTGCCAGAGTCCCCCTTGGAGGACGCAGAACCAGAGGCTGATGAGCCGACCGTCTAGCTAGTTGTTTTTCCAGTTTTCTAGTTTTATTGTATTGGATTTTTGTTGATTTGATTTCAGTACTTTCATTTCCAGTTGTACTTTTCAATTATTGAATAAAAAGTTTTTAAATTTTTCGTATATTCGAGTTGTGACAAATATATAGATGTTGTTGTGAATACCTGCATATAGAACAGCTTACTGTCGCCGTCTCACAACGGTGCAAGCTGGACATGATCCGGTTCGACCCAATAATTTGGGATCAGGTCGTGACATGTTTTTAGTGTTGGCCTATGCAGGTCGATCAACAACTTAAGTGAACATACCTAGAAACAACTAGAACACTAGAATATTGATTTGTCACAACATAGGACCGAATTATCTATATATAAGTAACTATTTTTGCTTGCTTATAGAACGGTAGGTTACCTTGTTTATGCTTGCCCCTAAACTTGCCAGACTATGAAGACAACCTGACCTATGCCTATCAGTCGGTAGTAGTAAGATCTTGTTTTCTATGCATGACGCAAGAAAACATGACAAGAGAATCGTAATAGTAGATTGAGCAGCGGGAGGCTGCTCGAACCAGACCAGGACCAGAAGAGTTGATGATACCTAGAAGTATTGATTAGCACTAGATAATACCCTACCGAAGCATAACATATTACCTTTGATTACATTTTTCTGGCCAATATCTTTCCCAAAGTCATGTCTCCCCTACGATAGAATATCTGAAAAATTGTAATCTTAATGAGAATGTATATAAGGCGGTATTTATCGAGGATATATTGGTGATTATGAATTGGAAGAATAGAAGTTTGGAATACCTAGATATTTTTTTATATATAATATACATGGTGAACGAAGAGTCTACTATATTCACCATGTTAAAGTATAGGGCCGAAATTATTTATTTTAAAATATTTATTTTGGCTTGCTTATAGTTTTATAGGTTACCTTGCTTACGTTTGTACCTAAACCTTATCTAGATTAGGCCGATTGTATGATGGTATGTTTTACTGCCTATTTTATTTTATTTTTTGATTTTTTGTATATTTTAGTGTCCCATGGCTTTCGGGACTATTTTCTTCCATATCTTTATCAGATTCTAGCATACTTTAGGATCCATACTCTCTCGTCGTTTTGGATTAAGATTAGTTTTTTTTATCTCCTTCTTTAGCAAACCTATTTTCAACTTCTCCATTTGTTGATCAAATCTTACTCCTCTATCTTTATTTGGAATCTAGATCCATTCGTTATTTAGAGTTTCAAATTCTTTTATAGCAAACCTAATAAACTCTTATCTACCCAAAATATCTCTACGGCTAGTGTATCCAACATTTCTCTTAGCCTTATTTCCAATTGACTTTCTCAGAACCAATTTCGGATCGAATTCTTTTGGAACCATAAAGACCCAAGGTTAATTGTTACCAAAGGATTGGTTCAACTTAGCTGGTTCACATATCTCCCAGGGGAACTATTTTTTGAAAAATAATTCCAATATGGATTAACATTTCCTACGTTATTCCAAGTACCAAAAATATGTTCATTTGTTAACTTCCTCCACTCAACTTGAAACCTTACTCTCTCTATGCAACTTATTGATCAATTCAAGGCCTAGAAAGCTTCTTAACTCAATGCTTGAGTATCATGAAGTACGAACGGTCAGAGAATTGATTCCATCTTAATATTGAATTTTCTTTAGTCATTGAAAAACTTTTTGAATTGTTGAATTATTCCTTTGAAATTTCCATGGACAAAGTTAAGAAAATATTCAGTGACCTAATATAGCTTTGCACATATGCGTCGCAACCATCTATTTGAATTATAGAAATTGCGAGTATACTGCAGCCAGTTGCGCACTGGCGGGGCATAGACTCTAAGTTGAAGTGATTCAGGTGTTGATAGGTTTTTGGATATTATGGAGACTACGTCCTAAATGCATCATATTTGTCTCCTATGTTGTTCAGCCAGAAAATAGATAAAGTTGTTAGAATACTCGGTAACCTATCATTATTCAAGTTGTGGAGCCAAAAATTCACTGCAATCAGGTGCACTCTGGCGAGGCATAAATTTGAGGCAAAGTGACTTCGGATATATTTGGTTTCCGAATATTATTAAGACTATATCCATACCATGATTATCTTTTTAGCACCATCAAATTATTCTGACTTTTGCCCGATTCGAAGATTTGTATTTCTAGCAGATGTCTCCATTTTAGAAATCTCTTATCACAGCCAGAAAGAATATATTTCCTATGAAGTTCTACTTGATTTTCCTAGAAACTTATTAGGACCATATCAATCTCTTTTGACTCAAACTCTTTCAAGGTTCAATTTTAGGGTGTTGCATATATTTTGTGGATAGCTTTATAGTTGATACATCTTGTGGATGACTTTATGTATATAGTTGATAGCTATATGCAGAGGAAACATAGATTGTTACTTATCTCATTAGAAACATATATAGTTGATAGCTATATGCAGAGGAAACATCTTGGAATTAATATTAGATAGCTAAAGGATAAAAAAATGTAGAAGAATACCTTGAGTAAGCTAGTCTTGAGAGAATGGTATATCTTAGCTTGTGACTTATTTGGGTTAGAACCGTTGGTGGTGTTCACTAGTGTATAAACCTCATTCAAACAAATGATGGTATTTGACAATTTTGAATTTTATTGAAGATAAAGGAAGACGTAGGTAGAGTTAGCGAGAAAAGTATAGGATTTGGTAATGTTCTCCATGGAGGAAGTGGATTTGGAATATATATATAAACATGTGAATATAATGATCAAGTAAAGAAACACTTGACGAGGATCAACTTTTATGGTTAGATGACTACTATACTTAGAAGGGACGGATATAGCCACGGAAGGAATAACACGAGCAATGGAATGATAGGTTCTAGAGAAGGAATAAGCAGAGAGGATTTGAGATAAGACCATTGGCATGTAACGATGGATGAAAAATTGATTTAGGTAATTTATGATTCCATATATATATTTAGTTTTAATACCTTGACAGATATCTTAGTTTTATGTAGATATCGAAGGTTCAGCTAGTTAGAGATTGGTTTTGCATGGTATTAATAATTTAGTTATCTTGTAAGTCTTTTTCCTGTATATCTTATCTTCTGACCATTGAAATAGTGAAACGATATTCTTTCTATTCCCTTTGATCATCACTCGGCCCTCAGTGGAAAAATCTTACTCGATTACATTCCTATCATAGTTATATTATTCTGATCATCTTTGCTATCCTACCATCATATAACTTTTTATCTTTCCTGAGTCACAAACCCTTGTACCCCCTTCCAATTTGATTTGACATCTTAGCCCCTCATCTCAAAAGACTCCATTACTTTCTGCCTTCTCAATAAACTGTTGACGTTCGTTTCATCATTATCTTTTCTGTTTTCCGAGACCTCATTTTCTCCTATTTTTGATCATAATTGTACCTAGATTTTTTTCATGCCTAAAATGATTTTGATCACAACAACATCCCAACCCTATCTAAGATCATATCTAGATAATTCTGATCGTGCCGATATTTTATCATTGTACCTAGTGATCATGCCTAGAATCCGATCGTGCCAGATGATTTAAATTCCATTTTTAGATCAAGGTTAAGTGATTTTGATCGTATCCCGGCCCTTATCCTTTAATTTCGAGGACGAAATTTTCTAAGGAGGGAAGGTTGTAAAACCCGCAATATAGGTATTATTGGATTTTGGAATTAATCGAATTTTAGTTGATTATTAGATTTTGGTTGCCTCAGAGTATCCCTAGTTAATTGGTTAGCTAGTTAGGTTTATTATTATTATTATTATTATTACTATTATTATTATTATTAATAGTCAGATAAAGAAAATCATGTTTTAAAGTTATTGAAAGGATTTTTGGTTGTCGACCCGCCCGTCCTGATTCCGAGCCCGAACCCGACTCATGTTTCTTTCCGTTTCAAACCTCCTTTTGAAATTCAATTTTTTTTAAAAAAAACTATTTACTACACCAACTACCCAGCTGGAGCCCCACGACCCAGCCCCTCATTTCTCACACGTTCCCACTTCCTCCCCATTTTTCCTCTCAGCCACTTTCTCTCCCTATAATTCCTCATAACCACCACCTGCACCCTTATTATTCCTTCACAAACAACTCACACCTCACCATCACTCCTCCCCCAAAAACCCACACCACCATCACTTTCCACCACAACACCAACCCGTCTCCTCTTCCCCAAACTCCATCCGGCCAACTCGCGACGCACGACCCCCGCAGGCCGCCCTCGCCAGCACTGACCAGCGGCCGACCGCGGCTACCCCCTTCCGGCCGCCCATGGCGACACCTGTCCCGGCGAGCCTCCGCAGCCAGCCCGACCGCCGGAGCGCCTCCCCGACCACCGTGCAGACTCGACTGGTTCCGGTGCCACTTCGTGCGCCCGCAGCCGACTCCGCCCGAGCCCGGCCTCCGGCCGCGCCTCCCTATGACCTCTCCGCGGTCGTCTCCGACCGCCGGCCCCGACCCGAGCCACCACTCCCCTGCGTGCCCTACCTCGCCTTCCCCGACGACCCCCCGGACCAGCCGCGCACCCGCCTCCCGAGGCTGCAGCGCCTCCCGCCGGCCAGATCCGCCCCCGGCGAACCCTCTGCGCGCTGTCCCGCCGTGCCCGCCCGTCCAGCGCCTTCCCGGCGTGTCCCGAGCTGTCGGCGACCCCCTCGAGCCCTGTCGGCTCTGCCCCAGCGCTGCCCCGAGTTCCGTAGCGCTCTGTCCCGAGTCGATCTGTTGTCCGCGCCTCCTGTGCGCTTTTCCGAGCCGGTTTCCCGCTGTCCGCGGAATTCATTCTTCTAATATTTACGTCTGAGAGCTCTAGCCGAGCATTTGAGGTATAACTTCGTGTCCCTGTGTCCCTCCCCGTAACTAGTCTGTGATGACGCGGTCCCGATCCCGTTTCGGGAATCGGTATTTTGAAATATTGTTGCTTTTGGGTGATACGTAGATTATCGGTTACGTCGCGACGTATTTTCTATTTTTTGATATATTGTGATGTGGTTGGCTTTTAGGGTGGATATTCATTTTTGGGTTGGTAATTAGTGATCCCTGGTTTGGGATATTTATTTGTATTACGGATTGGCATCCTCCCAGGATTGGGTTGTCCCAATTACAGAGTAGATGTTGTCCAAATTTTCAGGAAATAGTTTGAAAAGGGATTTTCTTATAAAAATTAGCAATTTGAATAAAACATATTTTCCAAAGAAAATCGGTCTTTGCAAAATGATTTATAGATTGGATTTTGTTGGTTTTTGGATTTTATGAATTTTGCATCACCAGTTAGACGACGACCATAACGGTCGAATGATCCTCGGCGAAACGCAAACGATACAGGGTCACCTGTACGTTGAGGCGTAAGCTGCAACATGAGATTGCACGACCAAGTGTAGCTCCCCTTCCGAAATTTTTTTTGAAATATTTATTTATTTATTTATTTGATTTAAATGGGGATTTTAGAATTTTATAAATATTTATTTAGTTAATTATTACGGTAGATAATTTTAGCCATGGTTGAGTTTTGAAGTACCAGACGACTAGGAATCACGGCACAGATAGTGCAGTGGCGTGCTTTTACTAGTGTTTAGCCATGGTAGGGGAATGCCGAGCCATAGGAGTGTCCTAACTAGGAAAACCAGGCCAAGTTGTAACATGACCATTATAAATAGTTTAATTAGTTACTATTAGTAATTATTGACTTGTAGAAGACCGGTTGTACCAAACCAGTCTGGACTGGACCCGAACTGAGCCGAGCCCGTGTAGTCATGCGACCCGTCCAAAAACGTCCATGTTGGTATATTGTTGGTGTGATTTTGTCGTATTTCAGTTTAATGATTCAATGCAAGTTTTATATATATTTTATTAACAAATATTATAGATATCAATATTAATGATATTCAAATATAAATTGTATATAATGTGCCCTTGTACGCTTTTTGGATTATTAGACTGTACATATAATTGAATGTACACCATTATTGGTTTATAAAATTTTGTTATTATTATTATTATTATTATTATTATTTTTGGGATTGTTATTTAATAATATTATTTTTATATTTTTCTATTATATATTATATATGTAATTGTAGGGATATATAAATATTATATATGTAATGGTACGTATATATAATTTTTTTTTTTTGTAATGGTACGTATATATAAATATATGTATATGTGTGCATGTATACATGTTATATAAATATATATGTGCGTATATATAGATATACGTATAGTATGTATAGTGTATACGTGTATATATATGTGTATATGTGAATATATGGATATAAGTAGATAAATATATATATAGGTATATACGTACATAAATATATAAATATATTTATATAAGTGTACATGTGAAGATATATATAAATATTATATATGTACGTATGTGCGTGTATATATAAATATATATAGGTACACTGTGTGTATATATATATGGATACATATATATAAAATAGTTGTTAAATAAGTGATGAATAAAAGAAATAAACAATAGGCAAATCAGGCCGAGCCATCAAGGCCTGGCCCAAACCCCCCAAGAGTTAAACCATCAGCCGACCTGTAGTTTGAAAAGCCTCACCTATAGTAGGTGTTCTGCGAGTGCCCCAGCCCAAACCGAGAGACCCATTGTATATACGGCTATGTATATATAATCGACAGTTCGAAGAAAGAAGGGAACCATCAAATCCTAAGAAACTCTTCAACACCCACGACCGACGGCGACCCTTCCAGCCTTGCGCACGCACCGCGCAGGTGGCCGCCGGCCAACCACGCACGGTGGCGAGGCCGACAGCAACAGCGCGGAGCACTGCCAGGGGCAACAGCGATGGTCACAGGTATCCCACCTTCATACCCTGTTTCTTCTTCGTTACTTGACCAAAACTCGAACCAATTGATTCGTTTTGAAGCCAACATAACCACCTAGGAATCCACCAAGCTAGTTTGGGTGGATTCGATCCAGATTCGAAAAGAAACTGAGTCGAAATCGATGAAAAACCTGTCGAAACAGGATACTCAAATCAGTCCAAATACTCTAGTTCGCGGCCAGTTTTATCCCAAACCATGCCCGATTTCAAAAATCTATTTGAACAGCTTTTTAGACAACACGTAGGGCTTTATAACCTAATTTGTAATTTCGAATTTTATCAACTGTGTGCAAGGAAATCAGTTTTCAAAGTTCGAGAAAAATACGTTTTAAAACAGTTTTCAAAACTAGAAAAATGCTCCACACGACGTGCGTCACGCTAATCCGGACGACGTGGTCGCGTACCGAAAGGATCAAAAGCTGCGTAACGGCTTCATGGTCGTGTGAGCTTTGACGGAATTCAAATTGGTCGCATGTGCGCGACAAATTTGATGCGTATCCGTCGAATTTCACCGTATCGTGCACTTTGTAAAATCGACGTTTTGCGGGCCCCACGGTCCCACTCAACGGGCGATTTTGTGCACGGCCCGCCGGAATCCAACTTTGGACATATGGTTGGGTTCGTCTCGGAAAACTGGATTCGTAGACATGTAGTTTGATGACTTTAGATACCGTTGACTCTGGCACGTTTTTCGGTACAAAGTGGGTCCAACGGCGGACATCGTTTTTGCCCGAAATTACTGTTTTGCTCCTGTGTCCAGAATTGGACTTAAGGACATGCAATCCTAGCTAAATTGACTATTCTGAGAACGTTGGTAATGTTTATTTCAGCATCCAGAGACTTCTACATGTGTTGACTGATTGTGGCTCATTTAGTGGTATAGTGTTATTGGTTTCTCCAGCTAAGGACCTCAGGCAAGTGCACTTTCTGATTGCTTTCCGATTCATAGTACCCTTTTATATTTCATGTCTATACATATATCTTGCTGCTTGTTGACACGCTCGTCACACGGAGTAGTCGGGAGGGGAAATACTAAATAAATACGTGAACAAACCCAATTATATTACTGAACGATAGCTAAGTCATACACACTCACGTATGAGTTAGCCGTACCATTACTGAACGATAGCCATCGTATGATGTGCCGTATTAGCCCAGTCGTTCACGTATTAAAAGGTATTTCACACCACATAGGTAGATATCTTTTATTTTTTCTTTTACTTTTCCATCGTGCCATGTCATCAGTTTCTTACCAGCTTTCATATTCCATATGCTATTTTCATGTCTTGTTAATTCTATTGTATTTTGCATTGCCGTCGGTTTGTGTACTTGTTCCATTCCTGACTGAAAACTAACATTTTTCAGGTTTAGCCGCGATCACTCTTAGCACTGGGAAGACATGGGTATGCTGAGGCCGACCTAGAAATAGAAAGCAATTGTATCAATTTTATTAACTGTAAAATCTTGTATTTTCTTTAATTTAAATGTTGTAACTGTTGTAATAAATTTAAAAATGTGAATGAGCAGTAAATATTATTTCTTGAGCATATATTTCTTGCGGGCTTGACAGCGTTCTACCGCCGACTCTGCGGCGTAGGCTGGCTTGGACACGTTTCGTATCCGAAAGGCGGGTACGGGTCGTGACAAGTTTTTGTGGTGGCCCATGCAGGTCAGTTTTCGCAAAATTTTGCGAACTCGTGATGGTACGTTAGTCGTACTATTGCGAGCCTGCGCTCAAGAAATGCTCATTCACAATTAGGACTAAAATGATTTAGGAGAATAACTAAGACTAGGAGTCCCTTGTTCAAATTGACCGTTGGATAGTTAAGGTTATTAGATAGGCCATGCAATTTAGATAACTTGCTAGATCCCTACAGGTACACTATACTTTTGATATGATCCAACGTGGGTACACTACTCACTTGATTAGTTAGGCTTTTCCATGATTAAAGGCTATAATCTTGATAACCTGTTCAGTTTTCTTTTGCTCTTTGTAGATATAATTTTTTATCATCAGTTAGAATTGCCTGTTTTAAATTCTATTTTGTTGTAAGTAACTGGTTTATAATTTCTGATTCTGCTTTTCATATACAAATCTCGATGTAGGATTGGTTTAAAAGTTTTCCCTCAACAATTTGAAATGCATATGAAATAGATACTAGAGTGTTTGTATTCCTTTCGTCTTTAATTATTTCCTCCATGATTAAATCCTTTATTTTAAATGTTGTGATTGATAGGACAAATACCTATGCTCTATTTCAGTCAACTTGTTTGAATCTCTAGGAGCTCATGGATTTTACGGTTATAGTTAGAGGAATATTAGTTAACCCATAAAGTTTAGGCAGCAGCGCACTGTCGTCAATTATTTGAGAGCGGAGAATGTGGGTTCACTGCAGCCAGCAACGCACTGGCGAGGCACAACCCATAGAATTGAAATCGTTTCGAAGAATCATAGTCTATGGAACATTGCAGAAAATATGTTCTCGTTGACTTCTTTAGATCTTAGATATCCTTGTGTCAATATAGGTAGAGTGTCTGATAGCCTATCACATTCGAATCACGAAACCAAGGGTTTGCCGTAGCCAGAGTATATGGACAAGGCGTAATTCTCGGTGAAATGATTTTCGATGTGATTACAAGTTTTGGATATTATAGAGAATAGAGACTGCCCTGTAGGACCCTAAGATCCAAAGCCAAAACTAGTAGAAGTTCTGTAAGTTGAGTAGTCTCTCCCAACCTAGCATCCCATGGTCCTTGTGATCTATGGACGATGTAATCGACTGACACTAATAGGTTTACCTAGAATATAGAATTTAGAGGTCCATAGCCCCTTAGTCGACTAAAGCCTTATGGATATGAAGATAATAGGTTAACTGTATAAGCAATGACACCGGGTATGGTTTTGATTTTTCCCACAACTCGAACTACTAGTGCCTCCTTTCAAAAATCTCGCGTACTTGTATTCTGACTATCTTGACCAACGCTGCTATTACAGCCTAGTTTTTGCAAGCTTACTCTTTTATCGAGCTTGATTCAAGATATATGTTTATTGGGGACGCCCGCTAACATATTGTCTAATCAGAATCATTATATTACGGTCTGATCAACCATGATGCAGTTGGTTCGCTCTTCATCTAATTACCCTACGTGGGCTGAGATATAGAGATATCCAGGATCTCATCCGCGATTGCTTGACAATTCCTCTTGAATTATATATTCGCCTTTGAATCGCATAATTGTATTCAGCAACATCTCTTGAACTCTTTATTATTTTTGTCTTTCGCGGATTGGAAAGACAAAAACTCATAATTGATAGATAGACACAGAGTATTCCCATGGCTATGATAGATGTATATGCAAGTGTAGCTACCATCGGCCAGCCCTGTGACAGGAACCTTGCCACCATATCCTAGCCTCTAAGGTGGGTAGAAGTCCTCAGAGTTTCGGAGTTACAAAATGACAAGATGGAGGATACAACTATTTTGAGATATTAAATTTGAGGAGATTAAGGGAATACTAGACTTTGAATTTTAAGAAATAGTTATGAATTTGAATTTCGAGGACGAATTATTTTTAAGGTGGGTAGATTTGTAGCTCCCCTTCCCGAAATTTTTTTTGAATTATTTATTTATTTATTTATTTGATTTAAATGGGGATTTTAGAATTTTATAAATATTTATTTAGCTAATTATTACGGTAGATGATTTTAGCCATGGTTGAGTTTTGAAGTACCAGACGACTAGGAATCACGGCACAGATAGTGCAGTGGCGTGCTTTGACTAGTGTTTAGCCATGGTAGAGGAATGCCGAGCCATAGGAGTGTCCTAACTAGGAAAACCAGGCCAAGTTTAACATGACCATTATAAATAGTTTAATTAGTTACTATTAGTAATTATTGACTTGTAGAAGACCGGTTGTACCAAACCAGTCTGGACTGGACCCGAACTGAGCCGAGCCCGTGTAGTCATGCGACCCGTCCAAAAACGTCCATGTTGGTATATTGTTGGTGTGATTTTGTCGTATTTCAGTTTAATGATTCAATGCAAGTTTTATATATATTTTATTAACAAATATTATAGATATCAATATTAATGATATTCAAATATAAATTGTATATAATGTGCCCTTGTACGCTTTTTGGATTATTAGACTGTACATATAATTGTATGTACACCATTATTGGTTTATAAATTTTGTTATTATTATTATTATTATTTTTGGGATTGTTATTTAATAATATTGTTTTTATATTATTCTATTATATATTATATATGTAATTGTAGGGATATATAAATATTATATATGTAATGGTACGTATATATAAATATATGTATATGTGTGCATGTATACATGTTATATAAATATATATGTGCGTATATATAAATATACGTATAGTATGTATAATGTATACGTGTATATATATGTGTATATGTGAATATATGGATATAAGTAGATAAATATATAGATATAGGTATATACGTGCATAAATATATAAATATATTTATATAAGTGTACATGTGAAGATATATATAAATATTATATATGTACGTATGTGCGTGTATATATAAATATATATAGGTATACTGTGTGTATATATATATGGATACAAATATATAAAATAGTTGTTAAATAAGTGATGAATAAAAGAAATAAACAATAGGCAAATCAGGCCGAGCCATCAAGGCCTGGCCCAAACCCCCCAAGAGTTAAACCATCAGCCGACCTGTAGTTTGAAGAGCCTCACCTATAGTAGGTGTTCTGCGAGTGCTCCAGCCCAAACCGAGAGACCCATTGTATATACGGCTATGTATATATAATCGACAGTTCGAAGAAAGAATGGAACCATCAAACCCTAAGAAACTCTTCAACACCCACGACCGACGGCGACCCCTCCAGCCTCGCGCGCGTGCCGCGCAGGTGGCCGCCGGCCAACCACGCACGGTGGCGAGGCCGACAGCAACAGCGCGGAGCACTGCCAGGGGCAACAGCGACGGTCGCAGGTATCCCACCTTCATACCCTGTTTCTTCTTCGTTACTCGACCAAAACTCGAACCAATTGATTCGATTAGAAGCCAACATAACCACCTAGGAATCCACCTAGCTAGTTTGTGTGGATTCGATCCAGATTCGAAAAGAAACTGAGTCGAAATCGATGAAAAACCTGTCGAAACAGGATACCCAAATCAGTCCAAATACTCTAGTTCGCGGCCAGTTTTATCCCAAACCATGCCCGATTTCGAAAATCTATTTGAACAACTTTTTAGACAACACGTAGGGCTTTATAACCTAATTTGTAATTTTGAATTTTATCAACTGTGTGCAAAGAAATCAGTTTTCAAAGTTCGAGAAAAACACGTTTTAAAACAGTTTTCAAAACTAGAAAAACGCTCCACACGACGTGCGTCACGCCAATCCGGACGACGTGGTCGCATACCGAAAGGCTCAAAAGCTGCGTAGCGGATTCGTGGTCGTGTGGGCTTTGACGAAATTCAAATTGGTCGCGTGTGCGCGGCGAATTTGATGCGTATCCGTCAAAATTTACCGTATCGTGCACTTTGCAAATTTCTCAATTACTTTGTGCACGTTCGTCAGATCGAGACGAAACTTGCGCCAACAGAACTATATCGTTTTTCTGGTCCTGTATGCCAAGTTTGGTCCGATTCTGAGACCGTTGATAAAATTGACGTTTTGCGGGCCCCACGGTCCCACTCAACGGGCGATTTTGTGCACGGCCCGTCGGAATCCAACTTTGGACATATGGTTGGGTTTGCCTCGGAAAATTGGATCCGTAGACATGTAGTTTGATGACTTTAGAGACCGTTGACTCTGGCACGCTTTTCGGTACAAAGCGGGTCCAACGACGGACATCGTTTTTGCCCGAAATTACCGTTTTGCCCCTGTGTCCAGAATTGGACTTAAGGAGAGGCAATCCTAGCTAAATTGACTATTATGAGAACGTTGGTAATATTTATTTCAGCATCCGGAGACTTCTACATGTGTTGACTGATTGTGGCTCATTGAGTGGTATAGTGTTATTGGTTTCTCCAGCTAAGGACCTCAGGCAAGTCCACTTTCTGATTGTTTTCCGATTCATAGTAGTCTTTTCATTTCATGTCTATACATATATCTTGCTGCTTGTTGACACGCTCGTCACACGGAGTAGTCGGGAGGGGAAATACTAAGTAAATACGTGAACAAACCCAATTACATTACTGAACGATAGCTAAGTCATAGACACTCACGTATGAGTTAGCCGTACCATTACTGAACGATAGCCATCGTATGATGTGCCGTATTAGCCCAGCCGTTCACGTATTAAAAGGTATTTCACACCACATAGGTAGATGTCTTTTATTTTTCCTTTTACTTTTCCACCGTGCCATGTCATCAGTTTCTTACCAGCTTTCATATTCCATATGCTATTTTCATGTCTTGTTAATTCTATTGTGTTTTGCATTGCCGTCGGTTTGTGTACTTGTTCCATTCCTGACTAGAAACTAACATTTTTCAGGTTTAGCCGCGATCACTCTTAGCACTGGGAAGATATGGGTATGCTGAGGCCGACCTAGAAATAGAAAGCAATTGTATCCATTTCATTAACTGTAAAATCTTGTATTTTCTTTAATTTAAATGTTGTAACTGTTGTAATAAATTTAAAAATGTGAATGAGTAGTATATTATTTCTTGAGCATATATTTCTTGCGGGCTTGACAGCGTTCTACCGCCGACTCTGCGGCGTAGGCTGGCTTGGACACATCTCGTATCCGAAAGGCGGGTGCGGGTCGTGACACCAAGTCTGAGACTCTTTAATTTTTAATTTAATTATAGTTTATTTTAGAACTGGTACTTTTAGTATTTATGGTGCAGGGCCTCGGCCTACTGTTTGGACCATTCGCGGCACTCAGAGCTCGCCTTAGGATTAATTAATTTATGTAAAAATTTGTAAGGGCATAAGCCTAGTTTTTTTCTTCATTTCTCTGTGACTATGTATTGTGTAGCGTAGCTTTTCCTTATTTTTCTAGAATGTTGATTCGTCGTTAAACGTGTAGAATATAAAATGAATATATATATATATATATTATAAAGAAAATTAATAAGTTTTCTTACAATAAATAATCTGGTAATTTAGCAATTCATAT